>CM069139.1:74823627-75276127 GCA_035221665.1 Okamejei kenojei | reverse complement strand
CGGCCACCGGGTGACCCGACAGCAGACACACACACAGATACACACAGATAGACAGAGAGGGAGAGAGAGAGACACACACACACACACACAATAGAGAGAGAGAGATAACACACAGACAGCAGCTGGCCACCACTTCAGAGGAATGAAGCAGCTCGTGTGACTTTGAGCGGCCACCGGGACCCGACGCATCAGACACACACACAGATACAAACAGATAGACAGAGAGGGAGAGAGAGAGAGAGACACACACACACAACTCAGCGGACCAGGCAGCATCTCTGGAGAGAAGGAATAGAGTCGAGACCCTTCTTCAGACTTACCCGAATGCCACCCATCCCATCTCTCCAGAGATGCAGCCTGTCCCGCCGAGTTACTCCAGCATTGTGTGTGTCTATCTCCGGTGTGAACCAGCATCTGCAGTTTCCTTCCCAATCCCACACTCTCGTGGCCTCTCGGCCCGGGGGGGTGGATGGAGCATCACACGACACATCCCACCCACCACCCCAGACTTGCCCCTTCGGCAGGTCTTTAAAGCCGTTCATTGAGACAGAGTGAAGCCACGGGGCAGGGCGCCTCAGTAATAAAGGACAAGTGGCAGAAAGGCCGAAGATAGACACAAAATGCTGGAGTAACTCGGCGGGAACAGGCTGCATCTCTGAGCGAAGGAATGGGTGGCATTTCGGGTAAGTCTGAAGAAGGGTCTCGACTCTATTCCTATTATCCACCTTGAGATGCTGCCTGGTCCGCTGATTACTCCAGCATTTGTGTCTATCTTTGTTCAGTCTTTACCCGACAAAAGACAGATTATTAAAGTTCCCCACGGTAGTCTCACGAGACACTAAGATAAAACGCACGGGGGCCACTACGTTATTACAACGAGTTTAAATGTTTCCATTTTTTAACTTGAACAGTTAATTTGACTCGTGGAAAAAATCAAACATGTTTGATTTTTTCACGAGTTAACAAGTTTCCCGAGTACCTGCCGTTAGCGCCACGAGTCGATAAGTTAGCTCGTGCGAGTTCCCGACGTTCCCGCTACGTGATCACCACGAGTGAAAACTCGGGGTCACTCGTGGGCCCAACTCGCACAGTGAGACAGGGGTTTAAGGGCTATTTTACAGTGGCCAATTAAACTACAAATCCGCATGTCTTTGGTATGTGCGAAGAAACCAGAGCACCTGGAACGCGAGAAACCTACACGGTCACAGAGAGGACGTGCAAACTCCACACAATTCAGCAACCAATGTCAGATCAAACCCGGGTCTCTGGCACCTTAAGGCATAGCTCCAACAGTTGCGCCACTGTGCTGCCTTAACTAGGAACTAAAACAGAACATACTGGAAGAACTCAGTTCAAACAGCTTCAGTGGAAAGAGAAACCAGGGACTCTTGCTCAGAACTGGAGAAGGGTAGAGTTTTACAAAATAGAGTTGGGCTTGGGGAGGGATGAGGTGCAAGGCAAAATATGTAAGATAAGTTAAAACAGATCAGGTGAGAAGGTGTACGAGTGCTCACTGTTAAGAGAGGTATTACAAAAACAGGATGAGGAAAGGACATAAGCATGATAATGGAAACAATGAGAGAGCAGTTTACCTGAAGAAGGAAAATTCAAGATGCACAAAAGAGTGAAGGAAAAGTCCGGAGGAAAAAACAAACAAACTGCTGGAGGATTCTCAGTGGGGTTTGAGCTGAATCTGTGGAGCAAAAATAAATTGTAGTTACAGAGATCATTGCAACAAGGCAAATATGCTGCCGAATATGGAGAAGCTCAGAGAGAGCTGTTCTTTGTCGGTTCATTGACTTGCCTGTGGCTGAAGGTAAAGCAAAAACAACCTCTGATTATGCCCAAAGAGAAGTTGTTTGGTAAGAGTACTTACATTGAATCTAGTTTGATGAAAGTGTAAACATGCAATTAAAACAGCTTTAAGTGCAGGAATCTGGCCAACTCCCAGAGCTCCTGCAGTCCAATCACAATTATTTCCTGCAAGGTCCGATGTAATAGTAAGATTAAATGAGAACTTACCAGTTGAAGTTTGATCTTTATTTTAAATGGGGAGTTCAACGATGAAGGGATTACGTGGCAGAACCCCATACAGCCGTTGGTGCGTCAATCTTCAAAGTCAAGTAGCGGAGTGAAATCACAGGTAACAATGACTGAAGTATAATGGTAAGATAACAAAGACTAGAACTACCAATGATATTTATGAGGGTTGGGAGCGGAGGGCACGTAATCCTCATTCGTAACTCCTTATAAAAATAAAAGATCAAACTTCAAACTGTAAGATCTCATTTAAACTTACTATTTTACTTCGGAGTCACTCGAGTGAAGACGTGAAGAACGCTCTTCAAACTGGTTGAAGATCTCATTTAAAAAATCTTACTATTATTTACTTCGGAGTCACTCGAGTGAATACGTGAAGACTTCAAAGCACTGTGATTTCATGCCACATACCCAAATCATCCGGCATTCATCTGCATCGATTGACTCAAAAAGTTGTTAATAATAGTAAGCTTAAATGAGAACTTACCAGTTTGAAAGTTTGATCTTGATTTATGAGGAGTTACTTTGGTGATTACGTGAAGAAGGCCCGCCAGGCCGCATGCGCAGCAAACTTCAAAGCAGCGGTATGAAATCACAAATTTAAACAAAACACCGAAGTAAACAGTAAGATCATGACTCGAGAACTACCAGATGATCTTTTATGAGAGAGGGATTTTGATGTGGTGGGCACGTAATCATCAACGCAACTCCTCATAAAATTAAGATCAAACTTCAAACTGGTAAGTTCCTCGTTAATCTTACTATTTTACTTCGATCCACTTGAGTGCTTCTGTGAAGAGTTCAAAGCTTTGTGATTTCATGCCGCAGATTTACAATCTCTCGGCATCCCACTGCAATTTGATTTGATCGAAAGAGAAATAAATCATTAGTAAAGGCATTGTATTCAATGTAATGATAGGGTTCTAATTTAACAATGTAAACAAACAACATACCCCTAAAATTTAGGTACTTCTTAAAATGTCATTGGCACACAGCCCAGATTGACAATTGGCCGATGATAAAATTTGAAACATCAGCATCATTTGCCCATCCAAAAATTTGGTTGAAGGACTCATCCCTTGCTTTGGCCGCCAACATAGACTGCTTCCTAGTATAATGAAGAATGTAACACACTACTAAAGATATACTGACATGATGCTGACCTGGTGGAATGAGACATACAATGTCAATGATAATACCTGTTGCAGCCACCTTGATAAATAGTCTGAAACCGGACCTTGTCGTTGTGTAATGTATATTAACTAATACACAGTGCCTTGAATCCAAACTCTAGGAATCTGGTGCCTTGATAACAAAAAAATGAGACCATGGGGTATTCGAAATGATCTTAAATATCATGCAGCCCTGGTCTGCTCTGCTAGTGGTAGACCAAAATGTAAAATGTAAATGGCATAGCAGGCCACTTCCATCCTGTCCAGCCACAGCGTTTGCAATGTTTAGCCGTCGTTGTGCTGATATAGGGGGGAGTCAGACAAGGGTGTGCTGGAACCCCTGGTGAAGTAAATGTTTACATATTTTTACAATAACCAACTGCATAAATCTTGTGATGTGAGTACTTGTATCAGATCTTTTAACAACTTGATATCCGGGTTTGGGCCCCGACAATGCATCCTTATGTTACAGCTGTAATTTCTCTATAACGAACTATTGTCAAAATCACTTAAAATGAACTGAAAATTGTCAGTAATTTGTATCGAAATTCAAATGTATCATTAATAATTATTTTTAACACACATTTCTGATCCCCTCATAGAGATGTAACTGCTTTTTTTGATGCTAGCCATGCATACTGCAGTGAACCACCCTCATAGCTAAATGTGGCCAGCCTGAGGCATAAGTCAATCCATTGAAAATGTGTACGTCAAATAATCGTTTTAAACTGTGCAAAGACGCAGTCTCCTAACCACTGTATAAACGTTTTAACTGTGGGCAAAGACCAGTCTCCTGAACCACAGTTTAAAACAGCAAGTTTCTTACTTTTTGGGTATTTTGGACCGATGTTGCCATAATGCCTGATGAATCGCAGGCAAAACGGAAGCTTGGCCAGTCGAAGTAGAAACCAACGAGGTCTTGCTGACTGTTTTAAGACCCAGCTAATGAGGAAGACATAAAGTCCCATTCCTCCTATTGATGCGAGAAATGTATTTCCTTTCTCCACACTGGTGTCACATATTATTGCAAACAGTGAACATGCATAAACATGACGAACATTTGAATGAAGTATTGATCATGCTTCCATCAAACTTTGAGATACAACACTTATTCTGTGTCATGCATCAATCCTAAACTGGACATACACCAGTGCAAGAGATTAATTACAGGATATTCTTCTAATTACCATAGACTAAACATATGTGTCACCATCATAGAGTAGCACATGTAATTTGTGCATGAAGAATATATTATATTACTTAAACCTTACTCAACGGTGCATTTAGTTTGATACATCAAATTTATTGATACTAACCAACTGAAAAATGGTATGTCGATGATAATCTCCACTAACCTTTGAGTAGGTGATGGAATTTGGAACTTCTCATCTTAGAGTTCTAAACATCAGTCATGAATAACAGAATCAACCGACCACATTACAGGAGCGGTTTTCAATTTCAAGTTCAATGATTATTGTCATTTCAGCATGCTGAATACTGTTTTACTTCATCTTGTGAATGAAGTAGCCTCAGCTGACAATAGCACAAGGTTGTGACAATGGATCTAAATGCTACATGCACAATATCGGAGTCTTGATTGCTAATCAGCTGCAACACACTGCTATATTTACCAAATACTCTTAATGAAAATAACTCAGTTTGTAACAGAATGCATAACCCCCAATCTCTTGCCACAAGCGGAGACAAGGCTAATAATGATAAAGGTAAATCCCATAATCCAACAAACAGTTTATCCCATAATGTCAAAGCGTTGCTGTTTATAATACAGTTTATATTGTCTTTGGATAACCTTTATAAGGGATTTGTATAACATGTGTCTCTTACCTTATGAATCTGTTGAAGTCAGGAAGAAGTTTTTATACATTCGGAAAGTTCATATGCCCCAATACTCCTCCATTCTTCATAATACATGCAATCCTGCCGTATTGCATGGTTGGTTGCAATGAGAACTTCTGCCCAAAATTCCAAACGTTGGCCATAATCCAACTTACTTGAATGCTCTGGCTGTGCCTCAACCAAATAATTTTTATCCCTTTCTGTGTTGTAACAAAACAAGTAAATTAGTACAACTTGTGACTATGCACTACCCACATTTTTGGAAGTGCTAGCCCATTTAGTGGAGCATGATTGAAGGTCATGGGAATTTCTGAGCAAGCATGCAGCCCCCAGCTCCAGGGTAACCCTACTGCCGATGATCACCTGGGTGCGTTCTGAACGATGATTATTGCCTGTTGTTGGCCGAATTACTTCAACTGACAGGGCGTCTACCCCTGAGAATAGACCTACCTGAATAACGATTCAGCGCTGGCTCTCACATCCCCCTGTTGGCGTTGTTCACTGCCGGCACATATGTGGCTTGAGTCTGTTCTAAATGACATCTTTTAGAGCCTGGAGTCATCTTGACCTTTGCTCTTCCTCCTCAGAGAGGGTGATTTCGTAGGCAACTCTCACAGGCGCTGACGCAAAGGCCGTAGGATACAAATACTGAAACAAACCCATTGGCCTTAACCCAATATCATATTTTACTGGGAATGCATACTTTATTGTCAGGGAAAGGAACCACTGACCACATGCCTCATCCCTTTGAGCGTATGCCCCACGCCATGCCCCTGAGACTCAGTGTCAACAGGATACTGACCCAACTGGTCTCTGCCTATCTCCGAGAGGGAGACCGTTGCAGCACTGTTATACAACAGTTGCTAAATTAGATAGTCGATTCAGCAACGCACTATCCACCCTGTGAGGAATTCCATTCCCCCCGACTCTGTGGGCCTTGCCCCTCTCTAGCCACCGGTGGAAGCAATCATCTCCCGACTCCCTGGGCGAGCAGATATGTGTGAATCAAGCAACCATGTCCCAGGCGTTTGCTGGCGCCACCTTTCCATAAAGGACAGCAACTTTTTTGACATGACCATACCTCTCATCAGCCGCTGAGGCCACGGCTCTCCCGTAGGCCGCACTTCACACATGAAGGCAGCCCCGAGTCAGCGCTGCTGCACGGCTCACCCATAGGCCCGGAATGTCACAAATGAAACCAGCCCTGAAACAGTGCTGCTGGTACAGCTCTCCCGTAGGCCGGCACATTCATACATGAAGCAGGCCGTCAGCGCTGCTGGCGCGCCTGTCCGCATAGGCCCGCGCTATTGCTGTGTAAGCTCACTAAATCAACATTTAGTGTACAGCTTTTACCTGTGAAGGTAAAAATAAATCATAGCAACCTGTGTTTTTAAACAATTATAACCATTGTCAACAACATATAACATTAACTTTTTACTTTGCTTTTAGCTTTACACTTAAAGATAAAAACACTATAAAATACATCCCTTTTTATATAAGGGAGAAATCCTTTATAGCCCACTCACCCGAGTCCAAATAGGGCTGAATGAGTCCCAGTAATTACGTGACTGGGGACCAATGTCTGTGAGCCACTGACCCCACTGTCATGGCTCCAGCATTGCTTTTCCTTGCAATTCCCACGACATCCCACAGCTGTGAGCCGCCGACCCGCCTGTCAGTGACTCTGCTTAAATTTCTTGCTGATTTTAATGGCAATCCCATGCAGCTAGGGAGCCGCTGACCCCCCTGTCAGCGACTCTGTTAAAATTCCCTGCTGTAGTTACGGCATCCCTGCAGGCTGCAGACCGCTAACTGCACTGTTAGCGGCTCCTTATCTCGCAACCCTATCAATTTTGCCCGGTTTATCCGCATATTGTAGTCGGACTGGAATTCCCCACAGTCCATAACTGGCAACTTGTGGGCTGCGAAACTGGCAGGAAAAACCTCGGTAAACAAGTGTGGCTCCTGCCTAAAAACCCCTCGGTAAGTTAAAATAAAAACAAATTTACCTTTTAAGTTTAACTTCACCTCCCACCGGACAGGAGTTATCTGTCCTTGCCAGACTGGTGCTTGTGCCAATGCGGCTGAGTCGTAATGCTGCGCATGCGGCCTGGCGGGCATCTTCACAGATCACTCACATGACTCCGAAGTAAAGATCAATAATAAAGCATCCAATTATAAAACATTTATTAAATGAATAACAGTTGATTTACAAACAAAACCATAATGAACCACCCCTCTAACTCAGGGGGAAAGGAAGAGACTATAACAGAACTCAAAACAGAATCAGCAAACACCCCCAGCCTTGAAATCGGTGCTTATGGTAAAACTTTTGAAAGGCGAGCTCAGCTGGACCATCCTGTGGCCATCGAGGATATTGGTGCGATATTAGGCACGTCCATCATTCCAGCGGTGGAATGAGTTTTTTAATTTATCAGTATCAATCCCAGCACTTCCCCAGAATCCTGATATTTAAAGCCACCTTAAAATTGTTTGCACCGACACCTACCGTGTGGTATTTTGTGGCTAATTAATATAATGCAGACTGTTCCTCATAGGGCTCTGGTGGCCTCAATGTAACGAGATAAATGTGAAACTACACACGGCGAGCATCTGTGGGTATGGTGAAAACACAATCTTACATCCACTGTCATGCCCATTCTACTATGTTTAAGCGAAATCATAGACATAAAAAGTAATGGCATCTGCCGATACCTGCATTCTGTCTAGCCGTAGCTTTTGCAATGTTTGCACATGTTGGGCTGAAAATCAACACCATAAGCTATGACCACCTTCATGGATAATTTGGCTAAAAGATAGGCTTGCAACAGGAGCCCATTGGCGAAGAAGCATAAGAACTTCACTCACATTCCAAATACTGGCATACCTGGGTTTAGGAGGATTAGATTGGAAAACTCCTTCATAAATCGAGAAACTGATGGATGTGTCCCTACTGAATGCAGAGCTCTGAATTCATGGGTAAATTAGAAGACAAAGCCTTCTGGCTGTATTGATCGCACTGTGGCTTAATTTTTTGATCAAAATAAAGAGTGGACAAGAACTCCAATACGTTTCTGTGATCACTGCAGTTTGATATGAGTTATTCTGCTGTAGACATAATTCCTCCGAGGTGATGTATACTGCGTCTGAGTACTATCCCAGCAGGCCGACGTGACACAACATCCACAGTACGATCCAGACAGTCCTCTCCCCAGGTATGGCCTCCTTAAAATCTGCAAATAACAGATCAATACGATCATGTAAAGGATGTTGATCGCCAGTTACTGGATTTTACCAGTAGCTTTTTATGCTTGGGAATAATCATGTGAGGCTGACAAGCCATTTGTAATATGAGAGGAAACCATGGTAGTGTAGCCCAATCTACATACCTGCTTGATTGTTTGCAAGCATCTACTGATGAGACAGAATGGAGGAAATGCATAAAACAAACATTCCACCCAACGCAGTGGAGAATACATCCACTGCCGCTGCACCAGGATCTGGTTCCCATGAAACATATCTGGGCAACTGATGGTTTAGTCTAGATGCAAACAAGTCAATATCTGGCATTCCATACATGAACAATCTCACTTGATTAAATAGGTCCTGATTTAACATCATTCTATGTTATCATTGAACTGGCTCGTGACCTAATGTCAGCTACTGTGTTGAATCTACCTGGATAAATATATTGTTGAAAGCCCAGATATTTTGGTCAATGCACTAGCTCCAGATCTGATTAGCCAGTCTATCACAAGACTATGACTTGGACTACACCCATGTGGTTTACATATGCCACTGCTGTGGTGTTGTCCATCTGAACCTGCACATGCAAGTCCCTCCTGGCAGAGCAATAAGCTTTAAGCCCATTACCAGGTTCCCAACAGCTCTAAATAATTTATCCCTCTTAATTGAAGGGATATCTCATCAGTATTCCATCTGCCTCCACAACTGGAAAACATATCTGTAGCACTCCGACCCAGCACACTTACTTCAGTCTGTAATATTTATGGAAGGTGGTTCCACTAAAACCTTCCTAGAACTTTTTGAAACATTTACAATCCACCATTGAATGTCAGAAATTGCCCCAGCTGCAAAGGCCTGTCAAAATGGCCCACTTGTGTCCTCAGTGCCTGTTCTTTTGATCGTTGTAATTGTTGATAATGCAGAGGACCATAATGCACAGCTGGTAAAGCAGCCACCAATTTACCAATTAAACTGGCTACTTGTCTAATTGAAAGCCATTGTTCTCTAAGGAGGTTTAACACAATCCTCAATTAACTGTTGCAATTTGTCCCTAGGCAAAGTTACCAACATGTGATTTGAATTAATGGTAAATCCCAAATAATCAATGATTTGAACTGGTGATAATTTGGATTTATCAGGACGAATGACAAACCCTAATTGTTCAAAAGTGAATTTAACAATTGAAACAGATGACTTTTCTGTTTTATCTTTGTTTGGGTACAGTGAGAAACATCAGCTGATATCCAGGGCTCTTCTTCAATTCCTGCATGTTACAGGACTGTATGTAAGAATTTAGTTCAAATTTTGACCTGTGGAGGGCAGTAATACGCTTAGCAGCGTCTACACTGCCGGAATCCCATAAGAAGAAGAAACAGATGACTCCAGGGAGGAGTTGAGGGAGAGCTCTGGAGGGAGAGGGAGAGCAAGAGCTGAGTTGGAGGGTGGATGTTTTTTTTCCATTTCTTTCATTAGTAGTAGGATTAGTATTAGTAGAATTAGATTAGTGTTAAGGAAGGAGGGGTTCTAGAGGCCCATGGCTTCAGGGAATGGTGGGGCTAAGGGTGGTGGGTGGCAGACTGTAGGGAAGGAAAAGGGGGGATCTAAGAGAGAGGCATCGAGCGAAAGACCCGAAATGTTAGAAGACGACGGAAATAAAGTTAGGAGAATTAGAATTGTTGAAGAATTTGTTGTGCTGTTTAAAGTTTAAAGGAACAAATCAAGGAGATGCAGGATTTAGAGCAGTGAATCCATTAAAAAATGACCACCGCTTTGGAGAGCCAGATAGGTAAGGATTTTCAGGCCAAGATTCTGTATAATGGAATGTTAAGAGTTTGTTTGCAAAGACAGAAAACAGTTTAATGATGCTAGGGGTGTGGGGAAATTGGTGGTCAAGGTGGAGAGTTTGGTTCCCTAGAGGAAGACTGCAGGGAATAAAAGGAGTGGTGTATGGGATGTATGCTGGCTTGTCTGAGAAGGAGATTTTAGAAAACGTTAAGGGGGCCCAGGTAACTGATGTTGTGAGATTTACGAGTAGGAATGGAGTCGGGGACCCACCGGTCCTGCTTACGTTCAAAGATGGAGTACTGCCTCAGAGAGTGTTTCTTGGGGAGTATGGCGTATCAAGTGAGGGAGTACATTAAACCACCGTTGCGCTGCTATAACTGTCAGCGGTATGGACATGTTGCTGGGTCTTGTCGGGGTAAAAGAAAGTGCGCAAAGTGCGGTGGAGATCATGCAATACAAAATTGCAAAGGCAGAGGATCCTAAGTGCCCAAACTGTGATGGGATCATGTAGCATGGTTTCATGGTTGTGAGCGCATTGTTCAGGCGAAGCGAGTGCAGGAAGTGAAGGATCAGAACAACGTATCATATGCAGAGGCAGCAGTTCAAAGAGTGGCTAGAGAACGTGGAGATGTGAGCGCTGGGACTAGAGTGGTGCTAGGAAGCCAGATCACTGTGCCAAACTTGCCATCGGCTTTTCCATCTGACATGTTGATTTTTAATAAGGAGTCATTTCTGTCTTTTGTTTCTGATGTGTTGGTAGGAGCTAAGAAAGCAGCTAACCAATCAGATATCTACAGGTTAGTGGTGGGGGCAGCTGAAAGGTTCCTTAGTGTAAAGCAGTTGCCAGAAAAGTTGCATCAATACATGACGGAGAGTCAGTGCATGGAGAGGTCACAGTTGTCGAGAGCTAGTAGTATGGATTATGTCAGTAATGTGGATGATGATGATCCTCATTAACATCATAATGTTTTATATACTTCAATGGAACGCCCGGAGTCTGATTGGAAAAATGGTCAAGAGGTTAAAGAGATTTGTTGATGAATTTAAAGAAGCACCAGAATTAATATGTATCCAGAGACATGGTTAAAGCCTTGTCTAGATTTTGTAATCCCAGGTTATGATTGTGTGCGATTAGCTAGGTCTGATAGATCAGGTGGGGGTTGTGCAACTTTTGTTATGACTGGGTTGCAGTATAGGAAAGTTGACATTAATTCTAATCTTGAGGTTTTGGCTGTGGAGGTTTGTAGCAGTCAGAATTCTATTACTGTGATAATTATTATAACCCCTGTCAACCCTTGATATTGTCAGAATTTGATGAGATAATGGAGAAGGTAAGGTGCCCCGTTATATGGATTGGAGATATTTAATGCGCATAATCCTTTATGGGGTAGTGGTCACAGGGATAAAAAATGGTGTTATTGTTGAAGAATTTCTAGATAAGTATGAGTTTGGTATTGTTAAATGATGGAAGGCCGTCTAGGTATAATATTGTGAGAAACGCCTGTAGCCACATAGATTTATCAATTGCTTCATCTAACTTAGCAAGAATTGGTGAATGGGATGTAATGGAGAGATATACACTGGGTAGTGATCATTATCCAATTTTATGTAGTTTGGTAGGGATTTGAGGAGAGAAGTGGAAAAGAAAGTTCCTAGATATAACTTTTCTCAGGCCAAATGGGATAAATTCCAAGAGAAGGCTTCAAAGTTTAGTTGGAGAGGTTAATAGTGAGGGTTCTGTAGATAGTTGGAATACTTCCATTAGTCTCATGATTCATGAGGCAGCTTGTTGTACTATTCCTGTGAAGCAGGAACCTAGGTCCCGTATGTCTGTTCCTTGGTGGAATAAAGAATGTGATGAAGCTGTAAGGAATAGGAATATAGCATATCAAAAATTAAGAAAGTATCCAATTTTGGTCAATGCAATGGAGTTCAAGCGGCTAAGGGCAGTAGCAAGACGAGTTGTAAAGGATGCAAAGAGGAATAGTTGGAGGAGGTTTTGTGGTACGTTAGGCCCTGAAACTCCAGTAAGGCATTTGTGGTCAGCTGTGCGTAGAATGTCAGGAGTATATAAAAGGAGTTTGTTACCAGTGTTGCAGAAGGGTGAGGTGGTAGCAGTTTCCAATAAGGAAAAAGCAGACATGTGTGTTGACCAGTTTTCAAGCAGTGCATGGATCAGAGAGCATGGGAGTGGAGAGGTGTAGAAAGAGAATTGAGCTGATGGCAGTTAATCAGTGGAAGCTGGAGAGGAGTTTAGTAAATGATAATACCTTTAATCTGTTTTTTACCATAAAGGAGTTGAAGGATGCAATTATGTCCAGGGCAAATACCTCCCGGGGAGAGATAGGTTGTCGTATGAGTTATTTAAACATCTGGATGATATTGTACTTGATGAAATCTTAGCTTTGTTTAATACTGTGTGGGCAGAGGGTTATTTGCCAAAGGAATGGAAACATGCAGTCGTGGTCCCTATTTTAAAACCGGGCAAAGAGGCATCTGACCCTAGTTTCATATTGGGCCTATAGCGCTCACAGCAGTGCTCTGTAAAATTATGGAGAGGATGGTAACCAACAGACTAGTTTATTTTTTAGAAACCAGAGGACTATTTGTTGATGTACAGAATGGTTTTAGGAATGGAAGGTCTACAATGGAATTTGTATCAGTTTTGGATCAGGATATTAAAAGGGCATTTTAGAAGCAAGGAAATAGTAGTGAGTGTATTCCTTGATATTGAGAAGGCATATGATTCTTTGTGGAAGGAGGGATTAATGATTTAAAATTTTTGACTTGGGACAAATGTTCAACTGGATTAAGGATTTTTTATTGAATAGAAACAATACAAGTAATGGTTGGTAGTGCCAGATCAGAGACTGTAGAGATAGAGAATGGAACCCCGCAGGGAAGTGTTATCAGTCCAGTTTTATTTAATATCATGATAAATGACATATTTTGTAAATTAGAGAGAGGATTTGGTCTGTCTTTGTTTGCAGATGACAGGGCCATCTGGAAAAGAGGTTGTAATGTAGAGTTTGTTTTAATACAGATTCAAAGAGTGTTAGTGTCTGTAGAGGATTGGGGGAACACATGGCTTTAAAACCTCTGCCTCTAAGACTAAATATATGGTATTTGGTTTTAAAAGAAAGTTACCTAAGATAGGGCTGTATATGTATGGGTCTCTATTGGAGAAGGTAAAGGTTTTTAAGTTTTTGGGTTTGAAGAGCGTATGACTTGGGCTGTGCATGTAGGTAAAATTGTGTTGAAATGTGAAAAAGTTCTGAATGTTATGAGAAGTCTGGTTGGGTGTGAGTGGGGGGCTAACAGGGAGACAATGCTGCTAATTTATCAGGCTATGATCAGATCTTCTCTTGACTACGGATGTTTTGTGTATGGGTCTGCGTCTAAAACTGTTCTGGCTAGGCTAGATGTGTTGCAGGCAAAGGCTTTGAGGCTTTGCTATGGAGCCTTCAAAACTTCCCCAGTCCCTGCCCTGATTGTTGAAATGGGAGAAATGCCCTTATGGTTAAGGCGCATTAAGCTAGGGTTACATTTCTGGGCTAAAACTTTGTGGATGTAATGATACCTTCCCAGCAAGGTGTTTGTTGCAAGAGGTTGATAATGGTAACAAATATAACACATTTTTTTGTCATTATAAATCAGTGGGCTAGGAAGCTGGGTTTGGAAAAAGGGCTATTATAGAGCATACAATATGGTTACCTGTGCCCTATTGGGTTCTTCCTGAACTGTTTATTGAGCTTGCTTTTCTTCAGGAAAAAGATAAGCGCAAGGTGACTCCGAGAATAGTGGAATATCTTAATTCAATCAGTGAGAACACTTTGATTGTTTTTACAGATGGATCTAAAGATCCAGTTAGTGGGAGGGCTGGGTTTGGAGTGCAGCTTGGGTTGAAGATTGGCCGACGCATTTCTGATGGAAGCTCTGTTCTCACGACTGAATTAATGGCAATTCAATGGGCTCTATGGTGGATTGAGGAAGCCAGTTTTAGAGAAGTCATTATCTGTTCTGATTCTGCAGCTGCTCTTGAAACTTTAAGAGTAGGGAAATCTAACGCTCGTCCTGACATTCTAAATGAAATCTTGAGTGTATTTTCTAGAATTGGGTTTGCGTGTAACATCACTTTTTGCTGGGTTCCTGGGCATGCTGGGGTGAGGGGGAATGAGCAGGTGGACCTCATAGCAAAGGAGAGTTTAAGAAGAGAAATAGATATTCATGTATCATTGGGGAGAGTGGAACTGAGAGAAATAATTAAAGAGGGCTTAACAAAAGAATGGCAGAGATTATGGGAAAAGGAAGTCAGGGGTAGACACTACTTTTCTGTACAAGCTGAAGTTAGAAAAATATGTTTCTGTACATCTCTGTCCTGTAGGGACTCAGTTAGACTGTGTAGATTGAGGTTGGGACATTGTGGGTTAAATTACTGTTTGGGCATTGTAGGGAAAACATGTTTCTGGCTTGTGTGAATGTGGGAGTAAGGAGACAGTTAAGCATGTTTTCCTAGAATGTAAAAAGTATAGGGTAGAAAGAAAGGCATTGTTTGCTAGACTGACAGGACTTGGAGTTGAGGCTTTTTCTGTTTTATCTTTGTTTGGACACAGTGAGAAACATCAGCTGATATCCAGGGCTGTTCTTCAATTCCTGCATGTTACAGGACTGTATGTAAGAATTTAGTTGAAACTTTGACCTGTGGAGGGCAGTAATATGCTTAGCAGCGTCTACACTGCCAGAATCCTATAAGAAGAAGAAGAAGAAGAAGAAGAAGAAGACTCAGCTTCAGCATGAGTCTTTCCAACAATTAAAATATTGTCTAGATAGGTCATTACCACATGCCCCTGAGCTCGGAGTAATGCTAGAACAGGTTTTAACAATTTAGTAAATAATCTAGGAGCTGAAGTTAACCCATTAGACAGTGCTTTGAATTGCCACAACTGAGTCATCCAGATAAATTTCAAATACCTCCTATCATCACCATGAATAGGCACTGAATAATATGCATCCTTTAAATCAATGCTGGCCATATAACATCCTTTGGAAACAAGATGTTTGGCCGTGGAAAAAGTTTCCATTTTGAAATGCCTATTGCAAACAAATGTGTTCAAACTCGTCAGATCCAAAATAATTCTACATCCCCCAGTCTTATTAGACCTAGGAAAAATACTTGACACAAACTGACGACTTTTAACGAACTGACTTCTCAATCACCCCTTTCTTGTGTAATGTATTAATTTCTGCTTGTATGAGCAGATTTTCTTCTTTTGAAAATATGTTTCTGACTTGGAACATGCTGATTAGGTGGACACACGGTAGAGTAGAATTCAATTTTTACCCCTTCTGTTAAGTATACAATACTGTTAAGTATAAATTAATCTGATGTTATCTCCTGCCATTGTTTGAGAAACAAATGTCATCTTCCCCCAATTTGAACATCTATTTTACTTGATTCATTCTCTTTAAGAGGCATTTTTCTCACCTGCATACGTCCTGGCTGAGCTTGTTGGCCCCGGCCCTTCATAGGAAAAGTCATCCTTCCCTTCACACCAGTGGCAGCCTGTCCAGTTCCGATACTGCAACCTGAATGGCTGGTTCCTTCCCCTGCGTCCAAACTGGTACCCCGCCGGTAAGAAAAAATCCTCTTCCCCTGTTTGCCACCCGGCTTAATGAGGCCCATCGTTTTAGCATCCTCATGACACTCTTTGACTCGCTTGGCAAGATCTCCTCCAAGTAAAAGATTGGGTGGTTGTACGCTGGGCGGCTTGCACAAAGACGCCAGATTGCGATTGATAACTGGCCTTATAGCACTTCTTCTGATGTTATTGATCTCGAAATAAGCACTACAGAGGAGTCCCAGTGCACCTTGATGGGCTTCAGACATATGCCCTTTATCTACTGTAACGGCAAATCCCGTAAGCCCTGCTGAAAGTAGTTTTAGTACCTTCTGAAATTTTAATTCTTGAGCTCTGGCTGACACCCCCAACTGTATCCAGATCTGATGGTTTACCATCGGTACCTTAAGTAAACTGCAATTGATAGGGGCTTCATATTTTTTAGCCGCCTCATCCATGGCCAATTCCTGTAGTTGGTGAGAGAGCATATTCTGTATAGCTGAAGCCAATTCATCCCTTAACGGCTCTCCTGTCTCTCTAGGCACTGCAATTTTCTCTGCGATGCTAGGGATAATTTCCAGTTCTACAACCTTATGGCTCTCTTCCACCACTGATTCGGCGTCAGCAAACTGCACCGGTATAATTTCCTCATCAAAGATAGGATATTCTTGCAGCCTTGTATAGGTGCTGCGAGCACAGGCTCTCCACTAGCCTGGTGTGGGCACCACTCTTACTCACGGAGTTCGTCCCTGTCGAGCATTTTCTGCAATAAAATCTCGACTTGGGAGAGCCGTGAGGAAACTGTCTCTCCTTTTGAGGCTTCAACCTCCAGGCCCGAATCTGGGTCCACGGGCCTATTTGATTTTCCAGTAGCCTTACGCGCTGCTGGCATGGCTACGCTGCTCACAGGCAGCGGGTCCAGTGTCGCTAGCTCCATAGCTGGCATCGGACTTGGTGTGCTAAGCAGGCCTCCACTAACAATGCTATCCTGGTCATCGACCGTTTTTGCTGCGGAGCGCCTCGTCGACACCTTCTTCACTTTCTGTAACATTACTAAACGGAGTATCGACAACCGCTGCGACAGAAAATGAACACTGAAAAAGTTTGAAAAATTACCATCCATTTTAAATTTTCCGCTTGGAGGAGCTCTGCTGCTCGACTACACCAAAGCGTCTGACGTAATGTTATCGTGAGAAAGGCGAATGATTAATCCTAAATAATGGGGCTCTTTCTGATGAGTGGTTTTTGCTTCAGACGGTAATCACCAAAGCCTTATTTTCAAGTTTAGGAGAGTTTGCGCTCGCCACAAGCTCACAGCATGGTCAACACATGGTCGTAGGTGTTCACTGGTGAGTCTCCTTCATGGTCGAGAGGAGTTCCCGCATAGTGGTTACTTCTCGCGGCCTCAGTTTGGTCGAAAAAAACATTTCAACAAGCTGAAAAATTTTCTGTGAGTAAAGATTGGTCGGCAGGGAGAAAATCAATACTTTTGAACTCGTAGTGCGGTGGTAGTGGGGTCGCCATGTTGTTGTAGGTAGTTGAGGTTGCCGTAGGTAATCTCCGTTGCTGACTGGGCATTTTAATTGGCTCAATGGGGAAGAAAACGTAAGCACGGGTTTTCAGAACCAAGTAATGTTAACTGCCCGCTAAACTTCACAGCTGTGCATCTCTGGCTTATTAAAAGTTTTCTGGCTTCTTAAAAGTGGTCTCCACTCCTTCTCCCACCCCCCCCCCCCCTTCTACCCCCTTCTCCGACTTCTCTCCCCTTCTCCACCCTTCTTCCTCCCCCCCTGTCCCCACTCTTTTAAAGGACTTACCGAACACTGTGCCAGCCGTCTTTAACATTCCTGTTCATTGTGGGTATCACCTTGGCTTTGCACCATGTGAATTTCAGACAGCGCTCCCCCGCTTTCCCAGATGATCTTTGCGATTATGTGGGCCATGAGCAGAGGGCACATAATCGCTCACCTTAACTCCACATAAAATAAAGATCAAACTTCAAACTGGTAAGTTCTACTTTGACCTTACTATTTTACGTCAGAGTCATGTGAGTGATTCTGTGAAGATTTCAAAGCTCTGTGATTTAATGCCGTAGATCCAGGTTCATACGACACACTGCTTCGGTTGACACAGGATAAACAAATAATGTATTGAACATTGTTTGAATTATACAAATTAATGTTTTAATAACAAAAGAAACAATAACGACCCCTCTCTCCCAGGGAGAAATTACAAAACAGAACCCAAAGTAGCATGCCCAAATCCTTCCGTCGTGAGGACAGGTTTGTTATAGAAACGTTGAAAAGCCTTCACTGGACCATCCTGCGGCCCCGAGGATTTAGTCTAAAGGGACGTCCAGTGCCCTCGCTGTGGATGTTGATGCTGTCCTGATGGAGTGAGATTTAAACACATCGGTGTCTACTCCAGCACAATCCAAAACCTGTTTCATCCACCTAGGAATGGTCTGCATCGACTCCTTTCTATGAGGTTTTTTGTGACTGATGAGCATCCTTGTTTTGGAGCCTCTAAGACTCTTGATGACCTCAATATATTGATATAGGTGCATAACTACACTAAGTCGCAGGTCAATGGGGTATGCTCTAAAGCTAATTTTGGTCCTGGATGTCCCAGGACTGCTTTGTTTGATTGGATCATATACATAAAATGTAATATTATTTACAGAAGAATGCATGCTGTCCAGTCGTAGCTTTTGCAATGTCTGGACCCGTTGCGCTGAAATGAGCGCCATGAGCATGACCACATTATGTGTTCATTTTTGGAAAGACAGAGATGTAATTGGAGCCCATTGACGAAGCAGTGTGAGAACAATGCTCACATCACAGATTTCCGTATATCTAGGTCTAGGAGGGTTCTTGTTAAAAATACCTTTCATAAATCGGGACACCAATGGATGAGATTCGACAGAATGTTGTCCCAACCCCTGCCATAAATAGGACAATGCGCTCCCAGCATGATAAATGGCACTGTAACTCAATTGCTCGTCAAAGTGTAATGTAGCAAGGAACTACAATACATCAGGTATGTCTGCTGTGTGATAAGAAATATTTGACTTTAAGCAGAACATCTCACATTTTTTAATATGAGATATGTATTTTTTTTAGTACTATCCCTCCAGCCGCAGTAATCACATCCACAGTCCGACTCGAAAGACCGTGCCCCTAGAACGGTCTCAGCAGAATCTGCAAATCAACAGATTAATAAGATCATGTAAAGGATGACTCTCTCCTGTCACAGGGTGAACCAATAAGTTACTGCATTTGGGGATAACCATGAATGGCTGTGTCATCAGTCTCAGAACCAATGGGAACCATGGCTGTGTGGACCAGTCGGGGACTACCAAGATGCCTGAAGCGGAGTCCTGCTCAATTTTGGTGAGACATTGACTGATGAGGCAGAATGGGGGAAAAGTGTAAATGAACATACCTCCCCAATGTAGCGAGAATGCATCCACCGCTACTGCCCCTGGATCTGGTCCCCATGAGACGTATTTAGGTAACTGGTGATTTAGCCTGGATGCAAACAGATCTATGTCTGGCAATCCATACTGGGTGACAATCTTTTTTAAAACTTTTGGATTCAGCATCCATTCTGTGTTGTCATTAAACTTACATGACCTGGTGTCTGCCACCACGTTATCTCCACCTGGTAGATAGATTGCTGAGATCCAGATGTTCCTAGTAATACACCAGTGCCAGATGAGGTTAGGCATGATAATGACTTAATTCCACGCATGTGATTAATATATGCAACTGCTGTGGTATTGTCAACCTGGGGCTGAACATGTAAATCATGCATTGCTGAACAATATGCTTTTAGGCCATAGAATTCCCCCAACAATTCTAAATAGTTTATCCCATGCATCAGTAGGATTAATGCCCACAGCTATAATTCATATCAGTGGCTCCTCATCCCGAAGCACTCACATCAGTTTGCAAAACAACTGAAGGTTGTTTACTCAGAATGTTACTAGAACAACGTGAGACATCTGTTATCCACCATTGCAACTTGGTGATAGCTTTAACTGGCAACTGCATCGGTCTATCGAAATGACCTCCATGTTTTTTGAGTGCCTGTTCCTTAGCTCGTTGCACATTCTGATAGTGTAGAGGCCCAAATTGCACTCCAGGGAAGACTGCCACTAATTTGCCAATAACACTAGCCACTCATCGGATGGAGGGTTGCTGTTCATCTACCAGATTGCTGCAAGCCTCCATAATTTCTAAACTTTTGGCCGTAGGCAGAGTCACTGACATGTTAGTTGAATCAATGGTGAACCCTAAATAGTCAATGATTCTAGCTGGCATCAGTTTGGATTTAGCTGGATGGATGAGGAACCCCAACCTCTCGAACATATGTTTGGTAACTGATACAGAAAATTCAGCTGCCTCCTGAGTGTTGCCTATGATCAGAACATCATCCAAGTATGCCATCATAATGTGATTCTGAGCCCAGAGTAGTCCCAATACTGGTTTCAACAATTTTGTAAATAACCTAGGGGCTGAGGTTAACCCATTAGGCAAAGTTTTAAACTGCCACTGCTTTATCATCCAACTAAATTTCAATTTGTAATGAATTGGTACTGAATAATATGCATCTTTCAGATCTATACTTGCCATATAACATCCTTTGGAAACAGGTTGCTTAACAGTACTGAAAGTTTCCATTTTAAAATGTTTACACTGGACATAGGAGTTCAGTCGGGTTAGGTCTAGAATGACTCGGCATCCACCATCCTTCTTTTGCTTGGGGAATATATTAGACACAAACTGCTGAGGCTGATGAGCCATCCTTTCAATTATCCCTTTTTGAATAATGTTTCAATTTCATCATTTACCTGTAAAGTTTCTGGTTTTGAAAACACCAATTCCCGACTTGGTGTATGTTGTGTGGGTGGATGTAATTCTAAAATAAACTCAATTCGAAACTCCTGGATACTGTCCAGTATAAAAGGATCTGATGTTATGCAGCACCATTCATTGTAGAACAATTGCAATTTACCCCCTACTGGTGACTGGTCTCTAGAGGATATGTCCTGGGCAAGACCAACTGCTCGTACCTCCATGGTTGCTGGATTATTTTGCCTCCTAATGTTGCTGGAAATGTGCACTGGTGCATGCCAATGGCGTAGTGAACGGAGAGCCCGGCTTGGTCCTTGCCCCGCACCAGCGTCTTTGACCCGTCTGAAGGGGTTTGGTCAACGAGGCGGCATCCTGCTTATCGTATGTGATTTGATAAGGCCGACCGTCTTCACCTCCTCATCTAAGTCCTTGACTTGCATTGCCAGATCTTCACCAAACAACAAGTTTGGTGGTTGTATGTTAGAAGATCTGTACAGTGCTGCAAATTTTGGAATTAAAGTTAGCTTGATGGCATTTTTTCCTCAGGTAGTTGATCTCAAAGTGGGTGTTACGCAGCAGGGCTAACATAATGATTTGGACGAGGGAATTAAATGCAACATCTCGAAGTTTGCAGATGACACGAAGCTGGGGGGCAGTGTTAGCTGTGAGGAGGATGCTAGGAGGCTGCAAGATGACTTGGATAGACTGGGTGAGTGGGCAAATGCATGGCAGATGCAGTATAATGTGGATAAATGTGAGGTTATCCACTTTGGTGGCAAAAACAGGAACGTAGACTATTATTTGAATGGTGACCGAATAGGAAAAGGGGAGATGCAGCGAGACCTGGGTGTCATGGTACACCAGTCATTGAAAGTAGGCATGCAGGTGCAGCAGGCTGTGAAGAAAGCAAATGGTATATTGGCATTCATAGCAAAAGGATTTGAGTACAAGAGCAGGGAGGTTCTACTGCAGTTGTATAGGGTCTTGGTGAGGCCACACCTGGAGTATTGCGTACAGTTTTGGTCTCCTAATCTGAGGAAAGACATTCTTGCCATAGAGGGAGTACAGAGAAGGTTCACCAGACTGATTCCTGGGATGGCACGACTTCCATATGATGAAAGACTGGATAGACTCGGCTTGTACTCGCTGGAATTTAGAAGATTGAGGGGTGATCTCATAGAGACTTACAAAATTCTTAAGGGGTTGGACAGGCTAGATGCAGGAAGATTGTTCCCGATGTTGGGGAAGTCCAGGACAAGGAGTCACAGTTTAAGTATAAGGGGGAAGTCTTTTAGGACCAAGATGAGAAAATCGTTTTTCACGCAGAGAGTGGTGAATCTGGGGAATTCTCTGCCACAGAAGGTAGTTGAGGCCAGTTCGTTGGCCATATTTAAGAGGGAGTTGGATGTGGCCCTTGTGGCTGAAGGGATCAGAGGGTATGGAGAGAAGGCAGGTACAGGATATTGAGTTGGATGATCAGCCATGATCATATTGAATGGCGGTGCAGGCTCGAAGGGCCGAATGGCCTGCTCCTGCACCTAATTTCTATGTTTCTATGTTTCTATATCCTGCTGCGTGTCTGATAGTGGTGCCCCTTCGACTGACCGACCAAATGCCGTTATGCCTGCTCCGATGAGCTTTCTGCAGCCTTAGTTCATGCGATCGCATGGTTGCACCCATTTGCCCCCAGATGGCCTGGTTCACAGTGGGCACTCTGAGTGATGCACAATTCACAGGTGTCTCATATCGTTTCATCCATTGTTGATTCTTGGAGCTGGTGAGAGGTCATGTAATTAATGTTTCTGGCCAGATTTTCCTCCATTGCCTCACCAGTTCCTGCCGGTACGGCGAAATTGCATGCCACGTCCGGCTCGACTGGAGCTCAGCTTTTGTGCTTTGGGGTATGCTCCTCTGCTATACCACCAACTTCAGGGTCAGTATCATACTGCCCTGGCTCTCCCTGCTCATGCTTGAGGGGAGGTATCATGCAGCCCTTGACATGGCGCTGCTGGTATGGGCCCCCATGTAGACCCGTGGACGTATGGTTCCTCCTATTGGTATTGGTCTTCCCTGTATAGACCTCTGCTGGAGGTTGCTGCTGTGGGCTGCTGGGGTAACCCAGGAGTATAGAACTCTGGTTATAACACCTCATGATGGAGTATCCTTTCCATAAGGTGCTCCATTTTGTCTAGATGTCCCCATACGACTTTCATGGTGGGAGGAGAGTCCTCTTGGCCTGACTCCACAGGCCTTACTGATTTTCTTTTTCCTTCCTCCCGACTGGAGTGGCCATGGTGTTCTGTGGCACCGGAGTAGCTGCCGGTGGTTGATCTGCTGGCAGTTCTGGAGCCGGCGTAAGCGCCCGACCGCTGTCTGCACTCCCGAGGTCAATTTCACAGACTTTCTCGGCGGCATGCCTTGACCTCCCTTTAACTGCTTTATCCATGTTCACGCTGGGTCCTGAAACCAGTCTTACAGAACTCTGGGAACGTTCGCAGCGTAGTTTAAAAACCTACCTGCGAATATTTAACTTACCGCAAGTGGAGCTGCTCTCTCCAGCCCGTCGCTGCGCCATGCGTCTGACGTAATGACGCGCATGCGCACTGGCAGGTCTTCTTCTTCACGGAATCACTCATGTGACTCGGAAGTAAAATTGAGACTCACTCCTTGCATCCAAGTTTATATGATCCGCCATTATTTGAAGCAGAGTGCATTGTGGTAATGGAGGACCCGGCAATGTGTGCTCTTGCATGTTCTGTATTATTCCAAAGCTCCGCCCTTCAGTTTTTTGGCGCCAAACGTTACCTGCAAAATCTAATCAATATTTTTTCAACTGAAATACTATCCCTGTTTCTATCTCTATAGATATGACCCAACCTGCTGAATGTTTCTAATATTTTCCGCTTTTAATAATATTGAATGATCTTGCCACTAATTTTCTAATCATTAAATTCACATTGCTCAAAAGCATACAAGCTAATGATCAGCAGCATGTCATCATGCTCACAAGATACCTCCTCGTACTGGTGCACTTGACTGTTGATGTTCCTGCTCTCTATTCTACAAATCTCTCTCCATTGGACGCCCCACCCAAACAATGAACCTTTCCAATTAATTTTACAAACTTGATTTGTTTTGCAAGGTTAGAGTGCAATGTTACTGCCACTAATGCTTGCGTTTTACAGAGTTTTTGTAGTTACCTGCCCAAGGTTCATGGTGCATCCCCACTCTCAGCTATCTCACAGATCATCATATTTTGGGGATAGTCTTTTCCAGCTGGGTTCCACTTCTCTGTTCCTCATCAAATCCTAATTGAAGACATGGCAACATGGGTGGAGCAGCTGGAATATATTGAGATGGCTGGACTAATGATCTGATGACAAGACCTAGAATCTCATAGTCGAAACTGAGGGAGGTAAATTGGTAAATAAAAATGATTTAAATAAAAATGGAATGAAAAGTGGACGTAGTTGCAGCCCTGGTGGAATGAGATTTAAACATTTCAGTATCAACCCCAGCATCTGCTAGAACTTCTTTTAGCCACCTGAAAATGGTCTGAGTTGAGATCTTCTTATGCAGTTTCTTGTGGCTGATCAATAATGTTAACTCTAAGCCCCTTGGTGACCCCCTAAGCCCCTTGGTGACACTAATGGATTGCCGGAGGTGAGCAACTACACATAATTTGGGATCCAACGGATATGCCATGAACTGTAATTTCTAACCTGAAGTACCTGGTCTGCTCTGTTTTATAGGGTCGTACACTAAAAAGGTGAAACCACCGGCAGAAGGTGAGCATCCTGTCCAGTCGTAGCTTTTGCAAAGACTGGACTCTTTGAGCTGACACTAATGCCATGAGCATAGCCACCTCGTGCGTGAGTCGGAGTAGAGACAGGGAAGTTGCTGGAGACCATGACCGAAGTAAAGTTAAAACCACCCCTACATCCCAAATTTCAGTATATCAGGGCCTAGGAGGGTTCGAATTGAAGACTCCCCTCATCAATCTTGACAATAAAGGGTGAGACCCCACTGATTGATGTTCTGAAATTGGCAGCAGGTAAGAGGACAGCGCACTTCTGGCACAATTCAAAGCACTGTAGCTTAATTTCTCATCGAATTGCAACTTCGAGAGGAACTCCAGAACATTAGTAATGTGCACTGCCTCATACGAAATCTCGGACTGTGCACAGAACACTTCCCATTTCCTAATGTATGAGGCATATTGTTTTTGAGTACTGCTTCTCCAGACCGCAGTTAGCACATCCACCATACGATCAGTTAGTCCCAGTCCAAGGAAAGGTCTTCTGAAAACCTGCAAATCAATAAATTGAGCCGATCATGCAGAGGATGTACTTCACCAGAAACTGGGTTAGTTAACAGAGACCTGCCTTTAGGAACCTGCCACACAGGTTCTACAACCATGCTCAAAAAAAGAGGATACCATGGCTGAGTCGGCCAGTCAGGGACTACCAGAATGCCGGAGGCAGAGTCCTGCTGAATTTTTTGCAGACATCGACTGACAAGGCAAAATGCGGGGAATGCATAGAAAAACATTGCACCCCAATGTAGTGAGAACACCTCTACCACTACTGCCCCTGGGTCTGGTTCCCATGCAACATACTTCGGTAATTGATGATTTAATCTTGAAGCGAACAAATCCATATCCGGTGTTCCATACCTAGAAACAATATCCTTAAACACACTATGATTCAACACCTATCTGTGTTGTCATTGAATTTACGTGACCTGGTGTCCGCCACCATGTTGAATCTACCTGGGAGGTAGATAGCTGAAACCCAAATATTTCGAATGATGCACCAGTGCCAAATGAGGCATGCCAATTTATCACAGGATACTGACTTGATACCACCCATGTGATTTATGTATGCCACTGCTGTGGTGTTATCTATCTGTAATTGAACATGCACGTAGTACATGTGGCCACAATAAACTTTCAGACCATAAAGGGCTGCGAGCAATTCCAATTAGTTAACACCATGCAACTGCAGAAAAGATATCTCGTGCATGTTCCATCTGCCACCACAGCAAGAAACGGTGTCAGTGGCGCCCGACCCCAGAGCACTGGCATCAGTCTGTAAAACAAAAGAAGGGCATTCAATTGAAATATTGCCAGAATAATGGACAATATTGACTTTCCACCACTGTAGCTCATCAATGGCTTTCGCCGGTAATTCGCTCTGTCAAAGTGGCCGAAATTATGTTTGAGTGCCTGCACCTTTGCTCTTTGTAATTGCCGATAGTGCAAAGGCCCATATTTGGCTGCTGGAAATGCAACCACCAATTTTCCAATCAAGCTTGCCACTTGCCGAATTGAAGGCAGCTGCTGTGTGATAAGATGATTGCAGGCTTCTATTAACTTCAATCCCTTGCCCTTGGGCAAAGTGACTGACAGGTGATTGGAGTTAATAGTAAATCCCAAATAATCCAAAACCCTGGATGGCGTCAACCTGGATTTTACTGGGTGAATTAGGAACCCCAACTGCTCAAACACAAGTTAGGTGGCTGACCGCTGAAATAGCCAATTCCATAGTTTTTCCTATAATGAGGATATCGTCCAAATAAGCCATTACTATGTGTTTCTGCGTTTGTAATAGAACAAGAAGAGGTTTCAATATTTTAGTGAATAACCTGGGAGCTGAGGTTTTACCCATTCGGCAACACTTTAAACTGCCATAGCTGCCCCATCCATTTAAATTTCAAGTATTTTCTGTGATTCTTGTGAACAAGTACAGAATAATAAGCATCTTTAAGATCTGTTTTTTTTAATGACTGTTTTTTTCAATCAATCTTTTAGCACTTAATGTTTCAATTTCAGCCTGAAATTCCAAACCATCCCATTTTGAACGAGCAAAGGTATGGTTTGGAGCATGCTGCGTGGGTGGCAGAGAGCCCGTCTATGCTGCGCCATATGAACCAGTCAGAAGTTATCCACTGCCACTCAAAAAGAAACGTAACCTACCACCAACATGCAATGAACCCACACCCGGTATGTTACATTGAGACCCAGACCCACCTACCTCCGTGTTAGTCGGTGGATTCTGGATATTTATTTCCTTCCCAGATGTTTGGGGACTTGAGGTGCTGTTGTGTGTCAGCTGCGCATCTTGGCTGTCGGCCGGTTTGGGCCATGTTCGAGCTGGAGGTGGTTTCCACAGCTGGTCTTGTGCTGGTCGAGGCATAGGGGTGCTGGCGTCGAAACGAGCCCGCAGTATGTTAAAATATTGTATATATTTATTCATTATTAATAAATTAATTTCAGTTATTAGTTCTGTCCCTGACCCCGTCTTTTATAAAATATAGAAATGCTGGGGAATTTATAGATTATGTCTACAACAAGCTTTTACTGTTGAGGTACAACATGGGTTATTTGGCCTTCCTATCCTCAATCCTTGCATGGGTATTTACTGTTGAGGTACAACATGGTTATTTGGCCTTCCTCTCCTCAATCTCTGCTCCACATGATAGGAAGGATAAGAATTTGCAAAATCGGGTGCAGAGAGGATATATGAGGATGTTACCAGGACTGGAAAATAGAGGCTATGAGAAAAGATTGGACAAACTATTGTTTTTCCCCCCCTATGCAGCAGAGGAGGCTGGATGTGAGACTTAATTGAAGTTTATATCATCAGGAGGGGCCTGGAAAGAATAAATGGGAACATGACAGAATAAGCTATTTCACCAGGAAAAGACTCAAAAGCCAGAATGTATAGATTTAAATACCGGCACATGTTCTGTTCTTGAGAACTATCTGAAAGCCGAAGTACTGCCAAAGTTTTCTATAATATCGTAACCTGTGTCGTGTTGGTCTACACACACACACACACACACACACACACACACACACACACACACACACACACACACACACACACACACACACACACACACACACACACACACACACACACACACACACACACACACACACACACACACACACACACACACACACACACACACACACACACACACACTCTATAATTCATTCATTTCATTGAATCATCACCCTCATATTACGCGTAATTAAACTAATGGAATATACAATTTTCTCAGTCATTAACGAATAACTTGGAAAATGTTTTTATTATTATTATTATTATTATTATTATTATTACCATCATGAAAAATGCATTGAATATACAGGAGAGTTTCAGAAAAGTTATAATTCTGTAAGCAAAATTATTCATAACTCATGGAGCATCTGTAATTGTCAAGAGTCAAGAAAGTCAAGAGTGTTTAATTGTCATATGTACGTGAGTCTATTGTGCCTTATTTTGTAGTGTAATAAATTACCTTGTTATGCAAACTATATTGCCTGAATCCGGTGATTTATCTAACACAACAGGAGCGAATATCGGCCTATAATGGTCCAACAACTTGAGACAATAGATGGCTGGAAACACTCAGCCGCTCAAGTAGAAACTGGTTGAATCAGATTGGTTTGGCTTTATTTCAAAGCCCTAGACTGAAAATTCATTATTTTAAAGTCATGAGCTATCAGAGTTCTTGAGGTGTGATTTTCAGATTCAAAGGTTCCACGCTATTGTAGCTTGTGAGACCTAATGTGGAAAATCTCTCAGTAGACAGTCAGGACTACTGAAATACCTTGAGAAATTTCAATTTCAATGTGATAATGCTTCAAAATGGAAACAATTTAAATATGACATGGAGGAGACATTCATGATGCACTGTTGCCAGTTATTGGGGTCTGACAAGGTGCAATTTATGCTTCAAGGCATCTCATGATATGGTCTGCTGTTGCACGAGTTACCCCAAAGTCTACCATAGCCACGCTAATATTTCTCATCCAGATGGCAAATTTGGTGACATGATCCAAATACCTGCGATGAGATTCTGCAGGTACACTGATGATTCTGATCACCACAGCTGTACCCCTCCTACTGTCTCCAAATTGTCAATATCTATGAAATGTGTTGCTTGGACAAATATTAGATTCCATCGCCAGGTTTTGTTCTCAAATTCTATGTCTCGCTGATTACTTCATCCATCTCTGCAGCAACTCCTTTTCTGTTAACAACTCTAGTGCCTCACTGGGCAGAATGAGTATATCCACCATGTAACTGAACTGCTTCCTTTCACCTGCGTAATATTGTCCTTCCGAGAAGTGATTCCTGCTGAAACCCTGATCCTTGCATTTGTTGCCGCCAGACCTGCCAATTCTCCCCCCTCCCTCTTTGCCTGGGTTTTTTTGGGAGAAGGCTGACAAGGCTTAGGAAGCCATAACCAATATCAGCTAATTGGACCCAGCTATTACCAATGATGCTGGGGATCGGCCTCTCCTGATCAGTCAGCCAGTGATAGGGATCAGAGTCGCATCCAAGGGAGGGGGCGCAGTCACAATTCACAGAGAGAAACAGTGAGAGAATAAATGAGGACTGAACTGGAATGTTAGTTCTGACGTAGTCGGTGCTTCACCAAACCCATGCAACAATTCCAGTGAATGGGTACATCAGGGCATCCCTTAGCTGCTCTCTGAACCTAGTCTGGGTCACCCCATAAATACAGGTGTTGGTGCAGGAGCTCACAAGCTGCAGCATGTAACCAGTTTGTTTAGCGATGTAGCTGGGGTCATGGACACTCGTGTAATCATAAACATTTGCAATCCTCCAGTAGAGGAAAAACAGAACATTCGTCATCCATAAAAGTATAAAACTGCCTGAAATAGTGAAGACCAAAATGATGGATTTCCTTCTCTTCTCCATCTCTGGGTCATGGTGATCCTCATTATTCTTGCATTGCAGTAGCCTCCTGCGGATTCTGCCCACCACCAGAATGTGTCTGACCGTCAAGGCATTGAGCAGGAGGAATGGAAGGAAAGGGGTTAAAATATTAGAAAGGCAGTCAAAAGCTACCCAGGCACTTTCTGTGAGAAAGCTCGATGAAACTTTCACACCCCAAGGTACATTGTCAACAATATACTCAGGCTCATATATAAAGTACAGAGGGACATTCTTCAGACTGAGCACCTCGCTCACTGTTGTTAGAACCACTGTGGCAGTTTCCATGGTGCAATATTTGGTTCTCAACTTCTGACAACAGATAGCAACAAATTGGTCGAAGGTGAAAGTGATGGTGAACCAGACAGAGACATCAGTGGCTGCAGAGAGCTGGACAAGTATGAGGGAATTTGCAGGAGTGGTGTCCATGTAAGGTCCCGGGAAATTAAAAGGAATGATCATGTACAGTAGCACATCAGTGGAAATGACCATCGTATCCGCCGTCGCCATGGCCACCAGGTAGAGAGTGATGCACCTGGAGAGTCCGCACTTTCCTCTCGACAGGATCACGATGGCCATCAAGTTGACTACAACAAATGCAAAACAGCAAATAAGTCATTGATCGCCATCCCAGTCATGAAGACAATTCCAGAGAGCAAGGGGTTACATGGGAATGTGAGTACCAACAGGTCATTCATCCCTTCAAGGTTCATCAGCCATTCAATTAATAAATTCGCCGGGTATGTCCCAAACATAAAATAAAGATCGATCTAATCTGGCTCATTCTTGCCCGTTTGTTACAATCCTAGTCACTAACAAAACAATGTCGGGTAGTATCAGGCAACCATTATTCACAAATGAATTATTTTGTTTTAAATTTACTACGGTTACCCATTCCAGACCCCATTTCCACTTTGGTGCAAACATGAAGCAATGTTCTACATTCTAAACTGAGGTTTGGATGTTATTTGACATTTTTGACAGTGTGATATTAAGGTTCTGTGGTAAACCTGAGGTCAATGGGCTTCATGGGGAAAGACTCCTCTGTGTGGAATTGCCCCACCTCACCCACCGGATGTTCTGGGTGGGATGTTTCAACACATTTTCTGCCAATTTCTAGCATTCCCTCGCTTTCATCTTGTCCATCCCTGATTCTTCCCTTCATTTATGGCTTCCCAGCTCCATCTCAGGGGTGATGTTAATGGCCAATATCCATTAAGTATCCCAAAGCTACTTAACTACAGTTCCAACCCTGCTTCCATTCTACTAGTTTAGTTTAGTTTAAAGATACAGCACGGAAACAGACGCTTCAGCCCACCAATACTGCGCCAACCAGTGATTCCCGCACACTAGGGACTATCCTACACACGCTAGGGACAATTTTACATTTATACCAAGCCATTAACCTACAAATCTATGGGAGGAAACTGAAGAATCTAGTCTTGACATCTCACATAACAGAGCTTTCAATTTTATTTCGAAGTCATGTGAGTGACTACGTGAATAGCCCGCCAGTGTCAATATGTCTAGCGCATGGCACTACTCGGAGCAGTTTCAAACTGCTCCGACCAGGTAAGTAAATTTTCGGAGGCGGCCGGGGGTTTGGGCCGCCATGAAAGCTCCATAGGAGCTAAAGTAGAATTTATTGCGCTGCAGTTTGGGCTCTCCACGGGAGCAGATGGCCGAAATGGGAGACCGCCGGCAGTTGTTACAGCTGTTGGCATCAGAGCTCCATACGGGAGCAGGCAGCCAGAGTTGGACGCAGCAAGGGGCTCCGTAAGGAGCTAGAATTCATAAATTGCGGCTGCCGGCAGCCAGGTCTATTTTTGCTACAGCTATGATGCAGCAGCATATAGTGTATACCTTATTTTTGGGTATAATAGAGTTGGCCTTAATAACAGTTGCCACTCGGATACATTTGTGACTATCGTAGCTGATAGCATTCTTTATTTATTTATTTTTATTTTTTTGTTAGAAGTAAATACAGTAATGTGGTACCTAAGTACCTGATGCATACAGACATATTACAGTTCTTGTACAACTTCTTATTTTAAATTTAATAATAAAAGAAGTGATAGAAAGAAGAAAATAGAGTGTGTCGTATGCAATGGTGATGGTGCTAATTCGTGATATAATAAGGAGAGCCCGAAAAAGAGATAGATAGACAAGAGAGTAGAAACAAATAGCGAGAGAGACAGAAAGAGGAAATAAGAAATAATAAAAAAAGAGGGGAAAAAAAGGAAAATAAATTAGGAGAGATATACCTTATTTTAATCATATAAACGTAACTGCCTATGACAACACCTGGCAGGGTTGGCGCTCCAGTCCTTCCCTGTAATACTCCGTTGGCTCCAGAAGGGAGCAAGGACTTGGAGTCACTAGCAGGTGCAATCTGTTTTGTATGATGATATCAACAGAGCACCGATCTGCAGCTAGTCCCGGTTCGGCTACTAAAGGAAGCAGCCTGACAACCCCAAGTCGGGGCATGTCTTTGGACATCTATGGCAGATGAGATTGGGTGGTTGTCTCAATTAGAACATCTGATGAATCAGAAAGTGGCACTAGAAATGCTCCGTGTTATGAAGGGATGTCAGGCAGCAGCTCCTGGTTCAGGGTTGCATTTTCCTCCCACTCGGATCTAAGGAATAGTGGGAATGGTGCCAAAATATGTGCACATTGGCCTGATGCAGCTCCTGGTTCAGGGTTGCAATATTCCTCCCACTCGGATGAACAGGGTGATGGAGATGATGCTAAACTTTACATGCACACATGCAGGAGGTAACTCCTGGTTCAGGGTTGCATTAGTCCTCCCACTCGGATGAGGATTAATGCATTATATATATATAATGCTCCGTATTACGGAAGCATGCACCAGTCATTTCAAGTCAAATGCCTGTAGCTGTCCCTGGTTTTAGGGTTGGTGTGTTCCTCCCACCCGAAAGATTATCGAAGATGGTTTCACAAGATATGCTCTATGTTATGGAAACATGCACAGGCAGTCCGAGGCATACACATATGGCAACGCCTGGTTCAGGGTGTAATATTTCTCCCGCTGTAAGAAAGTGTCAGAGATCAGTATGGACTGACTCCAAACATGACCCCGAACTTGATTATGTGCCTGGATCCCATGCTCTAATGCATGATGTGCGACAATCGCACAAGGAAGAGCCGCGTGCTCTTGCCTCTAAATTTGCTGTTCCCTCAGGGATGGACAAGCCACTACAAGAAGAATTGGCCAGCGGCATCAGCTATTTAACAAAAATGACAAGCATAATAGACAGGGTCTGCAATTGGAACTTCACTGAAGCTCCAACAAAGAAAATCAACCCAGGGTTAGAGACGCTGGTAAGTAAGGTCTCGTTATTAACCTCCGTAAACTCCAAAATGGAGCAGTCTGTTGGCCCAGGTTGGGTTTATGGCCGGCATGAGCTGTCTAGTCAGTTTCACTGTCTCTGAGATAGATCAGGTTTATGTAGAGACATTGGCAAGGTGTCTTGCATAGTAACATCTGTAAGTTCCAAGCAGGAACAGTTTTGGTTCCATGGATCGGCGTAGACCCTCATGGAACTGGCTGGCTATACGAGTCATAGTACCAGGGAAGCACTGATCCCTCACCTGTGATTGAGGTTATCAGACTGCTCAATAGAATAAAACAGTTGAAGTTTTTCTCAATATATGGTTTATTTCTCCGCAGTTTCCGTGCTGTAATTGTTACATGGTTATATGGTTATATGGTTATATAGTTAGTAGAGTTACTGGTTCATTGGAATCATCATTGACAACCTCTCTGGGACAGGTAGTTACCAGCAGGAAGCTCATCTGGCATATACATTGGCTTGCAAAAGTTTTCATACCCCTTGAACTATTTCACATTTTGTCACGTTACAACCACAAACGTAAATGTATTTTATTGGGATTTTATGTGATAGACCAACACAAAGTGGTGCATAATTGTGAAGTGGAAGGAAAATGATACATGGTTTCCACATTTTATTACAAATAAAAAACTGAAAAGTGTGGCGTGCAAAAGTATTCTGCCCCCCTGAGTCAATACTTTGTAGAACCATCTTTCACTGCAATTACAGCTGCAAGTCTTTTGGGGTATGTCTCTACCAGATTTGCCCATTCCTCTTTGCAAAATAGCTCAAGCTCAGTCAGATTGGATGGAGAGCGTCTGTGAACAGCAATTTTCAAGTCTTGCCAGAGATTCTCAATTGGATTTAGGTCTGGACTTTGACTGGGCCATTCTAACACATGAATATGCTTTGATCTAAACCATTCCATTGTAGCTCTGGCTGTCTGTTTAGGGTCGTTGTACTGCTGGAAGGTGAACCTCCGCCCCAGTCTCAAGTCTTTTGCAGACTCTAACAGGTTTTCTTACAAGATTACCCGGTATTTGCCTCCATCCATCTTCTCATCAACTCTGACCAGCTCCCCTGTCCCTGCTGAAGAAAAGCATTCCCACAGCATGATGCTGCCACCACCATGTTTCACAGTGGGGATGGTGTGTTCAGGGTGATGTGCAGTGTTAGTTTTCCGCCACACATAGTGTTTTGCATTTAGGCCAAAAACTTCAATTTTGGTCTCATTAGACCAGAGCACCTTCCTCCACATGTTTGCTGCGTCCCCCACATGGCTTGTGGCAAACTGCAAACGAGACTTCTTATGGCTTTGTTTCAACAATGGCTTTCTTCTTGCCACTCTTACATAAAGGCCCGATTTGTGGAGTGCACGACTAATAGTTGTCCTGTGGACAGATTCTCCCACCTGAGCTGTGGATCTCTGCAGCTCCTCCAGAGTTGCCATGGGCCTCTTGGCTCCTTCTCTGATGAATCCTCTCCTTGTCCGGCCTGTTTATTTTATTTTGCACAGTATAGTGAGGTGCAGATGCATTGAAGATCTCGCTTGCAGCAGCATCACAGGCACATGGACTCAAAAAACATGCAAAACCTTACAATTAAATAAATTCTACAAAGCTGTGGAAAGAAAAAGACTGTGCACAAAACAAGACATTGGTACAAAACCACTTAGAAATTAATTCCGTGGTCATCTGTGAGATCGTCCTTATTGTTCCATTGTTGAAGTAGAATTAGAGTTGGTATTGGTTTATTATTGTCACCTGTAACGAGATACAGTGCGAAGCATTTGTTTGTGTGCTATCCAGTCAAATCAAATCATACTGTGCATGAGTAATGCCATGCAGAGGTGCAGCAGGTAGAACAAAGAGGAACATCCCAGAGTGCAGAATATAGTGTTGCTACATTGGAGTTACCGAGAAAAGGTCCAACATCATAATGATTAAATTGGAAGATTAGGACCAAGCACAAGCTTATGGGAGGACTGTTTGGCTGTTTGATAACAGTGGTGAAGAATCTGGTGGCATGTTCTTTCAAGTATTTGTATCGTCTTCCTGATGGGAGAGGTGAGAAGAGGGAATGACCAGGGTGAAAAAGCAACTTGTTTATGTTGACTTCTTTAACAAGGCAGAGTAAAGTTTAAATGGAGTAAATGGTGGGGAAGCTCATCGCATTACATCTACAATCTTTTTGTGGTCTTACGAAGAGCTGTTTCCAACCAAGCTGTGAAGCAATGGGACAGTATATTTTCTATGGTGCATCTGTGTAAATTGGAGAGATGTCGAACTTCCATAGTTTCTGAAGAAAGGGGAGGAATAGCCTGAAACTAGAAACATAGAAAATAGGTGCAGGAGTAAGCCATTCGGCCCTTCGAGCCTGCACCGCCATTCAATATGATCATGGCTGATCATCCAACTCAGTATCCTGTACCTGCCTTCTCTCCATACCCCCTGATCCCTTTAGCCACAAGGGCCACATCTAACTCCCTCTTAAATATAGCCAATGATCTGGCCTTAACTACATTCTGTGGCAGAGAATTCCACAGATTCACCACTCTCTGTGAAAAATGATTTTCTCATCTCGGTCCTAAAAGACTTCCACCTTATCCTTAAACTGTGACCCCTTGTTCTGGACTTCCCCCACATCGGGAACAATCTTCCTGCACTAGCCTGTCCAACCCCTTAAGAAGTCCCCATAAGATCCCCGCTCAATCTTCTAAATTCCAGCGAGTACAAGCCGAGTCTATCCAGTCTTTTTTCAAATGGAAGTCCTGCCATCCCAGGAATCAGTTTGGTGAACCTTCTCTGTACTCCCTCTATGGCAAGAATGTCTTTCCTCAGATTAGGAGACCAAAACTGTACGCAATACTCCAGGTGTGGCCTCACCAAGACCCTGTACAACTGCAGTAGAACCTCCCTGTTCTTGTACTCAAATCCTTTTGCTATGAATGCCAACAAACCATTCGCTTTCTTCACTGCCTGCTGCACCTGCATGCCTACTTTCAATGACTGGTGTACCATGACACCCAGGTCTCGTTGCATCTCCCCTTTTCCTAATCGGCCACCATTCAGATAATAGTCTACTTTCCTGTTTTTGCCACCAAAGTGGATAACTTCACATTTATCCACATTATACTGCATCTGCCATGCATTTGCCCATTCACCCAACCTATCCAAGTCACCTTGCAGCCTCCTTGCATCCCCCTCACAGCTAACACTGCCCTCCAGCTTCGTGTCATCCGCAAACTTGGAGATGTTGCATTCAATTCCCTCATCCAGATCATTAATATATATTGTAAATAGCTGGGGTCCAAGCACTGAGCCTTGCGGTACCCCACTAGTCACTGCCTGCCATTCTGAAAATGACCCGTTTACTCCTACTCTTTGCTTCCTGTCTGCCAGCCAGTTCCCTATCCACATCAATACTGAACCCCCAATACCATGTGCTTTAAGTTTGTATACTAATCTCTTACGTGGGACCTTGTCGAAAGCCTTCTGAAGATCCAGATATAACACATCCACAGGTTCTCCCTTATCCACACTACTAGTTACATCCTCGAAAAATTCTATAAGATTCGTCAGACATGATTTACCTTTCATAAATCCATGCTTCAATGTGGTTGATGCAAGACAGATTGTTGGTGATATATACGCCAAGGAACTTGAAGCTCTTGACCATTTCAAATTCGGAAACTCTGATGCTGACTGGGGTGTGTACACCTTTCATCCTAAAGACAATAACTAGCTCCTTCATCTTGCTGATATTGAGGGAGAGGTTGTTGACTTCTCTGGATGTAACTAAGTTCTCTTTCACCTTCCTGTCCCTCTCATCATTGTTTGAGATCTGGCTGACCATAGTTCTGTCATTTGCAGAAATTGGACCAACACTCATGACTATATATGAAGTATAGTAAGGGGCTGTCAACATATCCTTCTGGAATACCAGTGTTGAAACTTATTGTGAGCATATTTGGTCCCCTGTCCTCACAGTGCAGCTTGGGTCAAGGAGTTGATGGCTATAGGAAAGTAGCAGTTCCTGAACATGGTGATGGATTCTGTACCTCTTGCCCAATGGAAGCATGAAGGAGAGGGCATGGCCGGGATGGTGGGGATCTTTGATGGTAAGCGCCACCATCTTGTAGCGACATAGATCATGTAGATGCTTAGGATGGTGGGGACGGCTGCACCCGTGATGGACCAGGCTAAGTCCACACTCTCTGCAGCTTTCTGTATCCCTGTGCATTGGAATTACCACACGAGGCCGTGATGCACCCAGTCAGGTTAGACATGCGGCACTACTTGCAGACGTAATCTAATCACAGAGTCAGAGAAAGAGGGAGTAGAATGGCTAAGACAAGGGCACTGGGAAGGTGGTTATGAAGGTGGCTTCACTAAATTCCTTGTATGTGAATACTTGGGCAATAAACATACTTACCTATTTACTTAAAACCATGCAACAACCGCAGTGAATGGGTACATCAGGGCATCCCTCAGCTGCTCTCTGAATCTAGTCTGGGTCACCACATAAATACAGGTGTTGGTGCAGGAGCTCAGAAGCACCAGCATGTAGCCAGTTTGTTCAGCAATGTAGTTGGGGTCATGGACACCTGTGTAACCATAAACGTTTGGAATCCTCCAGCACAGGAAATACAGAACATTTGTCATCCATAAAAGTATAAAACTGCCTGAAATGGTGAAGAGCAAAATGATGGATTTCCTTCTCTTCTCCATCTCTGGGTCATGGTGATCCTCATTATTGTTCCGTTGCTATAGCCTCCTACGGATTCTGCCCGCCACCAGAATGTGTCTGACCGTCAAGGCATTGAGCAATAGAATCAGGAAGAATGGAAGGACAGGGGTTAAAATAATAGAAAGGCAGTCAAAAGCCACCCAGGCACTTTCCGTGTGAAAGTTTGATGAAACTTTCACACCCCAAGGTACATTGTCAACAATATACTCAGGCTCATATATAAAGTACCAAGGGATGTTCTTCAGACTGAACACCACACTCACTGCTGTTAGAACCACTGTGGCAGTTTCCGTGGTGCAATATTTGGTTCTCAACTTCTGACAACAAATGGAAACAAATCGGTCGAAGGTGAAAGTGATGGTGAACCAGACAGAGACATCGGTGGCTGCAGAGAGCAGGACGACTATGAGGGAATTTGCAGGAGTGGTGTCCATGTAAGTTCCCGGGAAATGAAAAGCAATGATCGTGTTTAGTAGCACATCAGTGAAAATGACCATCGTATCTGCCGTCGCCATGGCCACCAGGTAGAGAGTGATGCACCTGGAGAGTCCGCACTTTCCTCTCGACAGGATCACAATGGCCATCAAGTTGACTACAACAAATGCAAAACAGCAAGTAAGTCATTGATCAACATCCCAGTCATGAAGGCAATTCCAGAGAGCAAGGGGTTATATGGGAATGTGAGTACCAACAGGTCATTCATCCCTTCAAGGTTCATCAGCCATTCAATTAATAAACTCCCCTTGTATGTCCCAAACACAAAATAAAGATCAATCTAATCTGGCTCATTCTATTGGTCCAATCCTAGTCACTAACAAAACAATGCCGGGTATGATCAAGCAACCATTATTCACAAATAAAGTAATTTGTTTTAAATTCACTACGGTTACTCATTCCAGACCCCATTCCCACCTTGGTGCAAACATGAAGCAATGTTCTATATTCTAAACTGAGGTTTGAATGTTAGTTGACATTTTTGACGGTGTGATATTAAGGCTCTGTGGTAAACCTGAGGTCAATGGGCTTCATGGGGAAAGACTCCTCTGTGTGGAATTGCCCCACCTCACCCACCGGATGGTTCGGGTGGGATGTTTCAACACATTTTCTGCCCATTTCTCGTACTCCCTCACTTTCATCTTGTCCATCCCTGATTCTTCCCTTCATTTACAGCTTCACAGCTCCATATCTGGGGTTATGTTAATGACCAATATCCATTAAGTATCCCAAAGCTACTTAACTACAGTTCCAACCCTGCTTCCATTCTCCTAGCTTAGCTTAGTTTAGTTTAAAGATACAGCATGGAAACAGGCCCTTCAGCCCACCAAGACCACACCAACCAGTGATTCCTGCACACTAACACTATCCTACACACACTAGGGACAATTTTACAATTACACCAAGCCATTAACCTACAAACCTGCACGTCTTTGGAGTGTGGGAGGAAACCGAAGATCTCGGAGAAAACCCCCGCAGGTCAAATACAAGTAGAACATACAAATTCCGTACAGCCAAGCACCCATGAGGATCGAACCCGGGTCTCTGGCGCTGTAAGGCAGTAGCTCTAATGCTGTACCACCGTGCCGTCCCATAGTTTCTCTACTGTCTCCTTTGTATCTGCTCTAGTCTTGACATCTCACGTAACAGAGCTTTCAATTATGTTCCAATATCCCCAATTATGTTTTTCCTTCTGTCAGTGTCAACAGGGCTCTCACTACATCTGGTACATACTGTGCATTGCTACCCTCACTCCCTCCCCTGCCACTGAGACCAAGTGTAGGGACTTCTTGCCTTCACTCTCCCCACTAGCTTCCACTTTCAATGATCATTGTCCGCAAATTCCACCCGTTTAATGTCATGTCTCCACCAACCTCTCTTCACTCCTCTTCCCTTTTCAACATTGCGAAAGCATACTCTGAACTCGCAGTGATTGTTTCCTTACACAGCTTTCTTAACACATAGGATTAAAATCTCATCTTCTGACTGGGAATGTAACAGGTTTCAAGAGCCAAAATCAAATTCAACCATTTCAGACAATCATTCCTTCTGTATTTCCGACTGCAAACAGTTTCCCTCTCTCCTCTTATGGTCATCTCAGACCTAATTCCTTTCTTTCCATTGACAACTCCCTCAAGCGCATGTATTATTTTCCTGGCTTTTACCATTATTCAACCCTTCTGTTGTCCACTCAAGCACTCCTGGTCTCTAGTCTAATACACACCTCTCATGAAGCAAAAGCACACAGTGGTGGAACATTCAGTTGGTCAGGCAGCATCAGTGAAAAGAAAAGCAGAGTTAATGTTTCATGTCCACAACAGTTTAATTCTCCATCCCACTCTGACCTCTCTGCTCTAATTCCTTGCCCTGTCCCAAACAAAGCTCAAGGAACCCTTCCTCTTTTCCTCTGCCCTTTTCACCTTCATCTAAAATTTAAAACATGATTATTTCAAATTTCCCTCCAATCTGATGGCAGGTCATTGACATCTATCATTGCCTCTTTCTCTGCAGGTGCTGACTGAGTATTACCAGCACTTTCTGGTTTTGTTTCATATGGACGCCTGGACAGGCTGTGGGGCTGGAACGGGGAAGGTCATGGAGGGAATACTCACCAGGGGTGAGAATTTAGGATGTAGGTGAGAGCCACTGAGTTGGCAAGTGTAGGATTGGTAGGTGGAACACAGGAAGCAGTGGTGGCCTTGCTTATGGAAGGTAGGAGAAATAATGCACTTGGACATGCAAGTATATAAGGAACAAACAGGAGGATAAAGGAGATTCAACAGCAGATTGGGTTGCTTGCTTGTTACCTTCTGATCAGGCAGTTGCGGACCAGGGGGACAGAGACAGTGGTTGAGGAATGGATATTGTGGCAGAGATTGCCACGGTGTGATCTATACTCTGTACAACGCATCTGCAGCTCCAGGCTCATCAGAACAAGCATTTGGACAAATCCAAGCACGCTTTTCACTGTACCTCGTTACTCGAGACAATAAACTAAACTAACTAACTAAACTAAACTAAGGAAGCACAAGACCAGAGAGGCCATTGAACGCAGCGACAGGTGTGTCGATCAGTTACAAGATGACTGTTCAATATTTTAAGATGAATTTACCAAAAGTACATCAAGAGATATTGGCTTATCAGGAATTCCCATTGCTGCAAGAACAGGGTAGTAAATGTCTTCTATCTGATGCAGTATTGTTACCTCCCACATTTTTGGTGGGAGGTGATGTCTTCTACTGGTGATGGAGTGAAGTGCTCTACCTTATTATAAGATGCATAGAGAGGAGTAGTGCATTTATTCAGGAGTGAAACTTCCCTGGAGATCACACAGTTGCATCATTATTAATATGAAAAGGTTTGTTGACTAAAGCAGTAGACACTTAATAATACAACTTTCCTTGCAATGAGCTACAATTGGCTGGAGTCTCCACACAATGTGTTCCATGGAAAGTGCAATGAACTGTGAGAGGAATATCAATGATATTTCAAATAAAGGCAATTTCGTTCCTATCTTAATTTTTTTTTGTCTTACAAGTCCTTTAAAATAATTATTCAATGCCAACAATACTAAGATCATTTTTGGACAAAGCTACCCTATATACTCAATATAACATTAATTATTTTCTCAAATATAAATGGGGAAGTCTGAATGTATTCAAGGGAGGAGATCATTCTGTGGAGAGATAAATAAAATGAATGCTTCAACTCTGACACTTCAGCTATACCCCGTTCCGTCCCTCACCTTCTGGCTCGCTGGCTCCTCCTGTTGCTCAGTCGCTTGCCCTGCACCCAGTTCTGAGGGTGACACAATCCTGAGGTCATGCTGCTGGCAGCAGCCCATCATGCCTCTGTTGAGTTCAGGAGAGCACTGCACAAGAATACCTGGGCTGAGGAAGTGTTGTTCCAGCTCGCAATCCACAGCCCCCGCAGCCTTATGCTGGAAATCGTGGTTGTCCTATTTCTGGTGCCTTTGGATCCCTCACTAAAAAATTATGAAAATGGCCATGGGTTACAGGCCGAAACGGGTAGTAGATGGAGAGCTGCAGTGTTCCTAAGAGGATCCTGCTCCCTCAAGGCAGCTTCTGAGGTTTTCCACTGACCAAAAGCCTTTTGAGACACACTGCTCATGGCAGTTCATGCACAGCAGCACACTCCATGGGTCCACGGAGCAGAGGCCCATTAGCTTTGGTGACAGAAACCTGGACGTGCTAGAGACAGGTCTGTGCGCTGAGACAGGGTGAGTGGTTGGGTGCAGGGGATTCAGCCGGACATGAGAGGTCTTTCTAATTTCAGAACTTTCTTCAGGTGTAATTACTACCAAGTCAAATAGTAACAGCATTGAAACAGGCCATTCAGCCCAGCACATCCGGGCCACCCATCCACATCAATCTCATCTTCTAGCACTTGGAAAATATCCTTCTAAGCCTGGACCAAGTTCTGGTCTAGATTGAGAGATTGAGACAAAACCTGAGCTGCCAGGATAATTCAGAAACTGCCAAAGTTGCCTCTTCAAGCCCCAAAGCTGAGCTGCCAGGATAAACCTAAGACTGCCAGCCCCACCTTTCAAGGCAAGGGTGAACTGCAGAGAGAAACCTGAGATTGCCATTCCTCCTCCTTCGAGACCAAGACTGAGCTACTGGCACAAGCCTGAGATTGCCAGTTCCACTGCACATGTCCTGCCAGTGAAGAACAGCGGCCCCATGTGGTCCTGGACTTTCTTACCAATGTAAATAAAATATATTATGTGAGTACTGCCAGTGTCGGTGTGGTCACTGCTGAACCTGGCTTTATCCTTGAAATGTTATATATTTCTATCAGAACTCTCCTCAACCTCAAACGGCAGAGAAAATAATCCAAGTTAATCCAATTTTGCCATTAATCCAACTTGATTACCTTCTAATCTAGGCAGCATCCAGTTAAACCTTGTCTACACTTTCCTCAAAACCTCCACATCCTTCCTGACCAGGGTGCACACTATATTCCAAATACAGCCTATCTAAAGTTTCATTGTCACACGGCCTCCTGACTCTTATAGTCAATGCCATTTCATGCCATTTGCCTTCTCTATGACTTTATCTACATGTGTTGCTACGTTCAGGGAGCTATGGACTTCGATCCCAAGATCCCTCTGCACGTCAGTTTTGTTAAGTGTCCTACCATTAACTGTATACTTTCTTCTAACATTTAGACTTCAAACTTTTGATTTTTGAGACAGAGTGGAAACAGACCCTTCTGCCAACCCATTCCACCCCGACCAGCGATCAGCCTGGTACACCAACAGTACCCTACACACTAGGGACAAATTACTATTTTTTCCGAAGCCAGGTTAACCTACAAACCTGTGCACCTTGGAGTGTGGAAGGAAACCGGAGCACCTGGGCAAACCCACATGGTCACAGGGAGAACATACAAACTCTGTGCAGAATTAGAGTTGGTATTGGTTTATTATTGTCACCTGTATCGAGATACAGTGTAAAGCTTTTGTTTGTTTGCTATCCAGTCAAATCAAATCATACTGTACATGAGTGCAGAATATAGTGTTGTCTCATTGTAGCATTACAGTTACTGAGAAAAGGTCCAACATCCTTATGAGGTAAATTGGAAGATCAGTTCAGTTCAGTTTTATTCGTCATATATAGGTAAACACAGGGTCAATGGTACATTGAAACGTGTTTAACAAGACAACGGGTCACCTCAGATTAGGACCAAGCCCTAGCTTATGGGAGGACTGTTTGGCTGTTTGATAAGAGTGGTGAAGTATCTGGTGGCATGTTCCTTCAAGCATTTGTATCTTCTTCCTGGTGGGAGAGGTGAGAAGAGGGAATGACGAGGATGAAAAAGGATCTTGTTTCAATGGATTAAATGGTGGGGAAGCTCGTCCGTGTAATGGACCGCATTACATCTACAATTTTTTTGTGGTCTTATGAAGAGCTGTTTCCAATCAAGCTGTGATGCAATGGGATATTATGTTTTCTATGGGTCATCTGTATAAGTTGGTGAGAGTTGTTGGAGAGATGTCAACATCCCACAGTCTCTCAAAAGAGACTTCAATGAGGTTGGTGCAAGACAGATTGTTGGTGATATATACGCCAAGGAACTGGAAGCTCTTGACCATTTCCAATTTGGAAACTTTGATGCTGACTGGGGTGTATACACCTTGCATCCTAAAGGCAATAACTAGCTCCTTCATCTTGCTGATATTGAGGGAGAGGTTGTTGACTTGTCTGGATATAACTAGGTGGGGACGGCCGCATCCTTGATGGACCAGGCTAAGTCCACACTCTCTGCAGCTTCCTGTGTCCCTGTGCATTGGAATTACCATACCAGGCCATGATGCACCCAGTCAGTTTACACATGGGGCACTACTTGCAGACCCAATCTACTCACAGACTCAGAGAAAGAGGGAGTAGAATGGCTAAGACGAGGGCACTGGGAAGGAGATTATGAAGGTGGCTTCACTGAAACCATGCAACAACCGCAGTGAATGGGTACATCAGGGCATCCCTCAGCTGCTCTCTGAACCTAGTCTGGGTCACCACATAAATACAGGTGTTGGTGCAGGAGCTCAGAAGCTGCAGCATGTAGCCAGTTTGTTCAGCGATGTGGCCCGGACCTGTGAGATCGTGTTTGTTGGTTATTCTGTAATAAAGGAAATGCAGCACTCTTGTCATCCACAAAACTATAAAGCTGCCTGATATGGTGAAGAGCAAGATGATGGATTTCCTTCGCTTCTCCATCTCTGGGTCGTTGCGATCCTCACAATTACTGCTTTTCTGGAGCCTCCTGCGGATTTTACCCGTCACCAGAATGGATCTGACAGTCAGAGCGTTGAGCAGCAGAATTAGAAGGAATGGGAAGCAAGGAGTTAAAGTCATGCAGAACAAGTCAAAAGCTACCCATGCAGTTTCCGTGTAAAAACTCAGTGATATGGTGCTCCCCCAGGGTACATCATCAACAATATACTCAGGCTCATATATAAAGTACAGAGGGATGTTCTTCAGACTGAGCACCACACTCACGACTGTTAGAACCACAGTGGCAGTTTCCGTGGTGCAATATTTGGTTCTCAACTTCTGACAACAGATGGCAACAAATCGATCAAAGGTGAAATTGACAGTGAACCAGATGGAGACATCGGTGGCTGCAGAGAGCAGGACAAGCAGGAGGGATCTTGCAGGAGTGGTGTCCATATAAGTTCCCGGGAAATGAAAAGAAATGATCGTGTACAGTATCACATCGGTGAAAATGACCATCAGATCCGCCGATTGCCATGGCCACCAGGTAGAGTGTGATGCACCTGGAGAGTCCGCACTTTCCTCTCGACAGGATCACAATGGCCATCAAGTTGACTACAACATTTAGAAATGGAAAAAGTATTTTCAGATATACAAATGAATATCCCTGAGGGAAAGACAGGAAACATGGTTTTGGAACCCAAGCATGTAACTCAGTTTAAAGATACAGCATAGAAAGGTCCACTGAGTCCATGCTGACCATTGATCACCAATTCACATGAGCTCTGTTATCCTACATTCGCTTCCTATACACAAGGGACAATTTACAGAGGCCAATTAGCCGACAAATCTGCAAGCCTTTGGGATGTGGGAAGAAAGCAATGCACCTGGAGGAAACCAACGCAGTCACAGGGAGAACATGTAAATTCTGCGCAGACAGCAACTGAGGTTATGATCGAACCCAGATCTCTGGTACTGTGAGGCAACAGTTCCACCAGTTGCGCCACTGTGTCACCCATGATGTATGCGTCTCAGATTGTGATACTGTTCTAAAAAAGATACGAGGTATCAGAGAGAATAGTTCAAATGCCCGTTGAAATGACATTTATAATTTGGTGAATGTATGAATCCATGACTGAAAGAAATCTGAAATAATGCAATGATCTCTGAAGTCTTTGATTTTCATTAAAAAAAACAAGTAGTTTTATTTGTAAAATGTATTCAATGTGATTCTCTTAAACAATTTTTTGGAGGCATGCAGGGAACAATTTGTTTTTGTACTTATCCTGTGTAATATGACAGGGTTAGTAAGTATTGTTACAGTCAGGGAGCAGCGTGAGAAGCAGAAACATAACAGGCACAAAACGAATGAGTTTAAGACTGGCATAATTAAGTTAAATGCAAAACTAGAGTCTTAAACAAAGAAAGCCTATTAGAACAGAACGGCAAGATTGTTCAGGTAAATTGATAAATCGGATTAAAGCATATAATGATGGATATGTAATAGCAAACAGTGGCATTTTACATAATTCTTATTGAATATCAATTTCACTAACAAAATTAAAATCCACTTAACATTATACATTGCTGACTAAAGTATTTCAGGACAGTTGATAGGCAAATCTTGTGAAGAAGATTACAAGTCACAGGGCAGAATCGGTTAGTGGAGAGTAAATTAACAAGGTAAAAAGTGTTCAAGAACTGTTACTGTATAAGATTGAACAAAGAAAAGTTGCAAACCTGCATGGATCCATTTCAAGTTGAGAACGAGAAATTATAATTGGGATATGATTGTGCCATTAAAACTAATACAATCTTTACATCATGGCTATACAAAGACTTTATTGAAGGGGATTCATTGTTGAGGATGTAACCAATGAAATAGGTAAGGAAGGATCAGTAGATGCTGTATGTCTGAGTTTCAAAATGTATACTTGAAGTCCCATACAAAACATCATGCACTAAACAGGGCTCATAAGGCAGAGATATAATGTCTGTATTGCTATAGAACAAAATGAGAAATATAATAAAAATAGAGAGACTGAACATATTGTTATTTTGAGGTCAAAAGCTGTTGCTAACAGGGATTACTGCTTGTGCCTCAGATGTTTACAATCGACATTATTTTTAAGTGTGGAGGAACTATTACATCCTGTGGTTCAGAGACACTTAGCAATCATTTGTAAGAGAGTTAAGAAGTTAAGGTGTAAATTGAGAAAGCAATTAACATGGCAAGTTGCGCGCCACCCTTTATTGCAAAGGATGGGAATACCACACTGAGGGAAGACTGGTTGTAACAGTGTAATAATTTGGTGAGGCCACATTCAAGAGTACTAAATGGAGGTGTGACCTTGGTATTGAAGATGTGTACACTTGCTTTAGCAGAGATACAAATGCGGCTCATTATACCTGGGTTGAAGGGATGTCCTTTGAAGAAACATTGAGAAAGGCAGACTATTAGTATCCAGAGATTGTAAAACAGGAGGTTATCTTATTCTAACACACAACGAGGCTTGGAATTCTCCAGTTCAGTTGCCTGTACATGTTCAGTTATTGATTATATTTGTTCTAATTTATAGATCTTTGGATTTCAATAGACCCATGAGACAGAGGGGTTGGGGAGGAAGGCAATTAATTGAGCATTGCCAGGATCCGATTAAAGGATAAAGGTATAACTCTGTTCCTACTCCTCATTTTGTTATCATTGATCGACTTACAAAACCCCCAAACCAATTACAGCCCTTGAAAGCAAGGTTACTTCGGAGTACAAATTTGGAAGAGGTGGCATTTAATCATATGAAGATTGACGCACCCATTAATTAGATGTTGGATGATCTGTACCTTAACCTAATTTACCTGACTTGGTTCTGCAACCAGCCATGTTCTTGCCAAATATAAATCCCTCTTTTCAAATCTTGACAGGATTACGGCAAATAATGTTATGGATAAACATCTATATTTTTATTAACAGATTACAAAAGGCATTGTTCTTTCTTTTGACCCTAGTTTCTGGTACTCTCTACACATACCCTCCTGCATGTGCTTTCCCACATTAATAGTCCCAAGGAGGATCAAAGTGACTAATCTGTAATTTTCAATCTTCGCAAACTTTTTGACAAGAAGCACGAGGAAAGCAACATACCACATCATACTATTTTTCTTAACTTTGTCCAACCATCTTCCAATCAACCCAATCCCCACCCCTCTTTTCACCTGCTTCTGCAGATCACTTGCCAGCATTTGTCCTGTGCTACCTCTTTGCCAGTTTCCCCCCCAATTACAATCAGTCTAAATATCCGTGGCCTGAAACTCCTATCCATGTTCTCTAGGGATGGTGCCTTACCTGCTGAGTTACTCCAGCACTTTGTGCTTGATTCAGGATTTCTGCATCTGTAGTTGCTTATGTCACTATAATACAAGGGACTTTTGATCTTTTGACCCTGCTTGTAAAAGAAGCTACCTGTATCCTAATTAATCAAAAAGACTACGATCTTCACATTACCCATTCTCTCCTCCATTCAACATTGGACATTCTTTTGGTGTCAACTGCTTGTCTGTCCAACAGTCTGAATCCTTACAGGTATCAAGACCGCATATTTTGAAAGCAATAAATTACTAGGTATTCTTAAGGCCTCCCTTGCTCGAGTTCCTTTCCCCCCCAAATGCTGGAGTAACTCAGCAGGTCAAGCAATAACTCTGGATAGGAACAGGCATTTCAGGTCAGGACCCTTCATATCAATTTGTATTCTGATTCGGCACCAGGCACACCTCTCGTCCAGGTGTGATTAAGGAACATGAGGCAGATACTGCCACCCTACCGATGTGTCGAGATGTCTCCAGCCCAGTTTAACTTCAACTAGTGAACGTTGAGGCTGCCATATCTGCTGTTGATGTGTTCACTCTCAGCGTCTGGACAGTCTTAGTGTCCACATTCTTACACATGTGTGAGTCTAGATGTTTGACACTCTCCGTCGTGTCTTAGTCAACGTTATTTATGTCCAGCAAGACCAAGTAACATCAGAACAGGCCCTTGGCTCTGTCAGAAGATGACTCTATCAAAGTTTACATTTCTGAAACACATCAAATGATTTGTGTCTTACCAGAGACTCCAACGACTGCAAGAATAGGGTAGTAAATATTTTCCACCTGATGAAGTATTGTTAGCTCATGCATATCATCTGAGATGTCTGAAGAAGGGTTTCGGCCCGAAACGTTGCCTATCTCCTTCGCTCCTTAGATGCTGCTGCACCCGCTGAGTTTCTCCAGCTTTTTGTGTACCCTCCTCTGAGATGTGTTGGCTGCAGAGGCAAGTATTCCAGCTTGTTACATGATAAATTAGGAAGAGCAGTGTATTTATACAGGAAGAAAATCCCCTGTGAGATCCTTCACTTCATCATTATTAATATTAATTACAGATCATTGAACAAACAAGTGAAGACAATGATGGGCAAAATCAAATGGAATAAAATATAAAGAACTTTAATTTATATAACCAGAGAAAATGTACAAGCTGCTTAGTTAGTAGCATGATATTTCTTCAATGCAGATTCGTAATTTTGAATTTTGTCATTGAAGTTATCTGTACATTATTACAATAACCAGTAATGTAATATTACATACCATTCACTCTCAGATAATCTCCATGCATTGTTATCACAACTATTAAAACAAATTAAATTAAACTAAACTAAAACTTCCCAACAAGAAGGCGAGCAACAAAGCTACAGCTGGCACCCAGCCAGACCAAGTGGCTGGCTTCCAAATACACCACCAGCCAGCTGTGAGGCAATCCATTAATGCCTGCAGCAAAATGTCATTTTGGTATAGGTTTATTATTGCCAAGTGTACCAAGATACAGTGAAAAGCTTTTTTTGTGAGCTACTCAGTCATGTCATATCATATCACATATGAGTATAATCAAGCCAGACACTAGTACAACAGGTAGTGAAAAAGAAAAATAAGCAGAGTGCAGAAGTTCATGTTAGACCGTTACTACGTTACAACTTCAGCGTAGGTGCTGTTAAAAAAAAGGTCAAAGTGCAAAGGCGACATTGAGGTAGGTTGGGAGATCGGGATTAAATCCTTAGCATTTGCCAGGTTCCAGCAACTATGTTACAGAGAAAGGTTGAACAATTTAGATCTTTATTGTTTGGAGCGCAGAAGGTTAAGGGGGGACTTGATTGAGGTCTTTAAAATGATGAAAGGGATAGACAGAGTTGACGTGGATAAGCTTTTCCCATTGAGGGTAGGGAAGATTCAAACAAGAGGGCATGACATGAGATTTAAGGGACAGAAGTTAAGGGGTAATGTGAGAGGGATCTTCTTTACTTAGAGGGTGGTGGCTGTGTGGAATGAGCTTCCAGCAGAAGTGGTGGAGGCAGAATCGATGTTAACATTTAAAAGTAAAGTGGATAGGTATATGGACGTGAAGGGAATGGAGGGGTATGGTCTGAGTGCAGGTAGATGGGACTAGGGGAAAACAAATGGTCGGCACGGACTGGAAGGGCCGAGAGGGCCTGTTTCCGTGCTGTAATTGTTATATGGTTGTTATATGGTTATTATATGAGAGGTCTGTTCAATAGCAGGTAAGAAACTGTTCCCGAATCGGGTAATATAGTACATGATTCCAAGTTTTTACTCTCTGTTGGATGGGAGAGGAAAAAGAGGGAATGTGAATGCTTTTTGGCTGCTCTCCCAGGTCGTGTGAAGTGTAGGTGGAGTCGTTGGGGAAGATGGATGGTTTGTACAATGGGCCTGGCTTTGTGCAAAACTCTTTGAAATTTCTTGCAGCCTTCTGCAGAACAGTTGCCAAATTTACACCTATGTCTCCAAGCCTGTGCCTAAGGTCCATGGTCATTATTGCTTATTTTAACCTATTGCGTTTGCCTTGTGAGCAAACCTACTTTAAACCCGTGGAGATTTAAAAAAAAATGTAATTGTGGGGGGCATTGGGGTCATTGACCATTCATGTGGAGCATCGCTCCTGTGAGCTGCTTTAATTAAGATTAGACTCTCCCTGTGATGGAAACTGCTGCTATCTCCTATACTGGGAGGCTGCCAGCTTCCATCCAGTGATTTACAATTGTTTGAAGTTTGGTAAACAGAGGCTTAAGAACTTAGATCTTCTAAGAGCTGACATCTGTGAATAAGGCTTAAGAACTTAGATCTTCTAAGAGCTGACATCTATGAACAACATCTGTTGTAATAGTTCTAAATAAAGCTGCTAGGTGCTGCACATTTACTAGTGCTGAGCTTGTAACTCTTTTGACAGCTGCTATATGGGTTTAATCGTAGCACTGATGAATGTACGGCATAAAACTGCTTTATTTAGAATTTACCAGACACATGTAAAAAAGACTATGATGGTCAGAGGTTGTGGCTGATATCAAGATGTTAAATGAATTAGATAGGATTTATCGGGCCTCCAGGAATAGACCCAACCAGAGCTGGCAAGAGAGTGTGAATCCTGAAATCCCTTTGCTCTGTTGTTGGCCTGCTTGGCGATGCCTTTACTCGCCCCTGAACATATCCCTTTTTAGCTCGGAATTGCATTTTGTCCAATCGTGCCAAAGCGTATTTCAGCAAAGTGACTTTGATGCGGAGGACAGAACTGTTACTTTACAGGGATAGATTCCTTTCCTCTGAATGGAGAGAGAAGGGTAGTGGCAAGCAAGGACAATCTCACCCAGACTGACGAGGAAAGAGGGAGTGGGAGGAAGATGGTGTGTTGACCTTGTCATTGGTAGCAAGGAAACACACAGCAACAATCTAAAGTAGGGATCACAATCGACAATAAACAATAGACAATAGACAATAGACAATAAGTGCAGGAGTTGGCCATTCGGCCCTTCGAGCCAGCACCGCCATTCATGGCTGATCATCCCCAATCAGTACCCCATTCCTGCCTTCTCCCCATATCCCCTGACTCCGATATTTTTAAGAGCCTTATCTAGCTCTCTCTTGAAAGCATCCAGAGAACCTACCTCCACCACCCTTTGAGGCATAGAATTCCACAGACTCACCACTCTCTGTGAGAAAAAGTGTTTCCTCGTCTCCGTTCTAAATGGCTTACTCCTTATTCTTAAACTGTGGCCACTGGTTCTGGACTCCCCCAACATCGGGAACATGTTTTCTGCCTCTAGCGTGTCCAAGCCCTTAATAATCTTATATGTTTCAATGAGATCCCCTCTCATCCTTCTAAACTCACCTATTCCTTTCTCCAGAGATGTTGTCAGACCCGCTGAGTTACTCCAGCTTTTTGTGTCTATCTTCAGTTTAAACCAGCATCTGCAGTTCCTTCTTACACATACAGCAATAATTAATACTTGATTTGATGATTTCTTAGCCTGCTGGCTTTTCCCAGCTGATCTATCTGTTTGCTTGTGCAGCTCATGTCGGGCTATGAGATCCCAGACGTGCCTGCAAGTGATAGTTTATTGTCTTCCTGGTGCCTGATGATTTTTGGGGCATTGAGGCTTTGTGTCAAGTTGTGTCATTTATTAGATAGATTGTGCTCTTTTTTAAATTCTCTAACACTTCAGCTTTTTGCCTTGGGGTGACATTTCGTGACTTGGTGACATTTGGTTCACTTGATGGTTTGCACTTAATCTTCTCCCTTAATACAGCCTGTTATAAACTAGAAAATGCCTGTTCTGTTCTCAGTCTGGGCGGCAACATTAACGTAACCTCAATGTCCCTGCACTAAATCGGGAGGCGGATCAGTTAGCGAACTGTTGTTTGTCACTCCCCTGTGACCCACGGTGAAAATGCTTGAGTGGAGGTTAGTTGAAATCAGAACATGAGAACCATGCCATGCCCGCAGCTGTGTTGGAACATTCTATAAGGCACGAAGAGAATGATGATATCTCGAGGTTCAGGAAGTGAACCATTGACTGGAATTGTACCCCAATCAAAGTCAGCACTTTCCAGAAATATGAGAGCGGGAGCTGCTGTAATGAATCAGTGAGGAGTGGGAGGATCCAAACTTTATGGATTTAGTTTGGCTCAGAAGGCCTTTGATTCAAGCCTCGTGTCAGGATGGAAATGTTGTCCAGCAGCAGACAAGCAACTTAGAAGCTGAAAGCATTTCCTCCTTGAATTGAATATAAGAGTCAAGAAGTCAGGATGCAGCTCTGGAGGACTTTGTTTCGGCCACATTTGGAGTATTCCATGCAGCTCCGGTTGTTCCATTACAGGAAAGATGTGGAGGCTTGGGAGCAGGTGCGGAGGAGGTTTGCCAGCACATGGCCTGGATTAGAGGGATTCAGCTGCAGGGAGAGGTTGGATAGACTTGAATTGTTTTCTCTGGAACATCGGAGATTGAGAGGAGTATACAATATGCGAGGCATAGATAGGGTAGACAGTCAGAACTCACTCTCTCTCTCTCTCTCTCTCTCTCTCTCTCTCTCCTCTCTCTCTCTCTCTCTCTCTCTTTTTTCCTTTTTGCTCTCTCTCCTGTATTTTATGCAGTCTCTCTCCCGCTTTCCCTTTCTCCCGATATGCTCCGGCTAGCAACATGTTCCAGTATTTTTGTTTAGCTGTAGTTCAGATTTCTGGCATCAGTACAATTTTGCTTTTGGTTTGTAGAGTTTCAGTTTATTTCATTTTGGTTTGTTCGACTACATGTTCGGGGGCGAATAAAGGCTGACTAAACACAGCGGAACATAAACAGGAAGAGTAAACTGTTGTCCATTCCCCAGAGCTCTTTAAATTCCCAGTCCAAACCGCCCCTTCCCAACACATTTCTGTCTCCAACCTGCACTATATGCCCTTGTATCCTGACTTGCGGCTTTCATATTCAGAATGAGGTGCTCCACTAAGCCCAGCCATCTCCCCATTGGACTCATCCACAATCATCCACAATCAAGCTCAACCTATGCCTGGTGGAAATGAACAGTGATTCCCAAGCCATAAGTTCTTAAAAAGGCATTCAATAACTCTGCTAGAGAAAGTCATTGGCCCCTTTCCCCAATCAGAACCCTATCTCTGAATTTCATACACCCCCCCTCCTCTCCACACATCACCACATTTTTAGTCCACACAGTCCAATCCTCCAGCTACCTCCCACAAACTATCAGAACACCACTGCCAACATCCGGCCGGCGATTGCCAACCAAAGTCCCACCCCGGGAATAGTTTTGGGCTCCTACTGGGAGAGCTGAAGCAAGCCGCCTTTCTGAGTAGTATCGTGGCCTCTCCTGATCTTGCTGTTGAAATGGAGCCTTTGTAACCATTCACCACAAAAGCCTTATTGTTCTGATAGTGTACATGTCCAAACATCCCTCACAAATTGGCTGAGTATTTCTGATCACAGCATTGGTTATATTAGTCAGTGACCTTTCAATGTAGCATCCCCTCCGAGGTACCTTTTGAAACAATGTCTTTGCCCTCATTTTCTCTGGACTTCACTCAACCCTTTCCAGTTTCCACACACATTGAGCACATCTAAAGCTCTACAAAACGAGAGAGAGAGAGAGAGAGAGGAGGGGGGGGGGGGGGGGGGTGGAGAGAGAGAGAGAGAGGGGGGGGGGAGAGAGAGAGAGGGGGAGAGAGTGAGAGAGAGTAGGGGGGAGAGGGAGAGGGAGGAGAGAGAGGAGAGGGGGAGAGAGGGGGAGAGAGGGAGAGAGGGAGAGAGGGAGAGAGGGGGAGAGAGAGAGAGAGAGAGAGAGGGAGAGAGGGAGAGAGGGAGAGAGAGAGGGGGAGAGAGAGAGAGAGAGAGAGAGAGAGGGGGGAGAGGGGAGAGAGGGGGAGAGGGGGAGAGAGGGGAGAGAGGGGGGAGAGAGGGAGAGAGGGAGAGAGGGAGAGAGGGGGAGAGAGGGAGAGAGGGAGAGAGGGAGAGAGGGAGAGAGGGAGAGAGGGAGAGAGGGAGAGAGGGAGAGATATCCAGGCAGGGAAATTCAGAGACTTGCCATGTGCAGCACACCAATAAAAATAAGACACAACATTAAACAATAAACATAAAAACATCCCCCGACAATGGTTCCCACTGTGAGGGAAGGCAGCAAAGTCCAGTCCTATTCCCTGTTCACACATGGGCGGGCCTATTGAGGCCTCCGCAGTCGCCGCTACGGCAGCCCGATGCTTCAGGTTTAAGGTAAGGAGAAAGAGTTTCAACGACATATGAAAGGGACCTTCTAAACCCAAGGAGTGGTGAGCACCTGGACCACACTGCATGAAAGAGTTTTTGATGCAGTGTTACTGACAGCATTTAAGAAGTGTCTAGATGAACACTTTAATTGATTAGGTCTAGAGTGCTGTAGACTGAGTTGTAGGCAATGAGGTTGGTACGGAAGGATGTGCCCTGATCTGTGTGGATAAGTCCCCAGCAATTTCCCTGCTGCCTTTCTTGAAAAAGGGGATTATGTCATTCTCAAGACAATAATAAACCAGTACGAATAACAAGCCGGTACCTTACTTGTGTCCAGTGAAGATTTAAAATCTCTCCCATACCCCTACAAATTTTTCCTTCAGTAGTATCATGGGTTAAATCACAATTGGTCCTAGGATTTTATCCACCTTAAAGATCACCAAGGCATCAACTGCCTCCTCTTTATTTAAGGAGACCAGGAAATTTGATTTGTTCCTTCACTGAATCCTCCAACTACAAAGTCCATTTCCCTTGTGAATACTGATTGAAAGTATTTTTGGGTGGCAGAGTGGTGCAGCAGGTGGAGCTGCTGCCTCATAAAGACCCGTGTTCAATCCTGACTATGGATGTTGTCTGGGGGGGAGTTTGCATGTGCTCTGTGTGACCATGTGGGTTTCCTCTCAGTGTTCTGGTTTCCTTTTACATTCTAAAGACACGTGGGTTTGAAGGTTTATTAGCTAAAGTGTCCCTAGTGTTTTGGGAGTTGAGGAGAAAGTAAGATAACATACCACTATTGACTGGATGCATCACAGCCTAGTTTGGAAATGTTAATTCTCAGGAATGAAAAAGGTTGCAGAAAGTTATGGATTTTGTCTGGTCCATCACATATATTGACTTTCCACAGAAAGTGCTGCCTCAAGAAGGCACCAATATCATCAAACAGCCACAGTACCCTAGCCATACTGTGTTCTCACAGCTACCATCAGGAAGAATGTACACGAGGCTGAGAACTGTGACCTCCACATTCAAGAACAATTTCCGCCTCTCAACTATTTGTTTCTGAAACGCGCTGCAAAAACCCAAACCGCAATCCTACCTCAGTTAGGACTTTGCTCCACTGTGCCTCTGTGCATCCATTTGCAACTAGATACTTGACTTCCTCATCAATTGAAGATAATCGGTAAAATTGGCAATGACACTTCCTCCTCGATAACCATCAGCAGATGGACACCTCAAGACTGCTCACCCTCTCCCCCCCTCCTCCCCTGCTCTCCTCACTCCATGCATATGACTGTGTAGCCAGGCACAGTCACAACTTCATCTTTAAATTTGCTGACAACACGACTGTTGTTGGTTGAATTACAGATAAAGCTAGACTAAGTCGGACCTGTTGGGTCCCATGTTCACACAGGAGGGCTGGTCCCCAAACGCAATATTCCACCTCTCCACCAATTCCAGTGGGGGGGGGGGCTTTCTGGAGCGCTAGTATGGGTATTGTGGGCTGAAAGGACTGGTTTCCAGAGGGCTAGTATGGATATTGTGGGCCAAATGGATTATTGGGGTGACAGCTCAGTCAGTCAAGCCTGATGTGCTGGCAGCTCACTCACGGCTGGTGGGCGAGCAGTTGACTCACGACTCTTCCTTGAAATTCCATTTCAAGCAGAGTGCAAAACCTCCAATTCAAGTGCATTTTCATACCACTTCAAGCAGGGTGCAGGGCCACCAAACTCAAGTGCAGTTCCTACCACTTCAAGCAGGGTGCAGGGCCACCAAACTCAAGTGCAGTTTCCTACCACTTCAAGCAGGGTGCAGGACCACCAAACTCAAGTGCAGTTCCATGCCACTTCAAGCAGGGTGCAAGGCCACCAAATGCTAGTGCTGTTTAATACCATTTCAAGCAGGGTGCAAGGCCACCAAATTCAAGTGCAGTTTCATACCATTTCATGCAGGGTGCAAGGCCACCAAATTTAAATGCAATTTCATACCATTTCATGCAGGGTACAAGGCCACCACATTCAAATGTGGTTTCATACCATTTCAAGCAGGGTGAAACCACCATAAAACCACCATAAAACCACACAAAACACCACAAAAACACCATACACAGTTTAGTAGACACAGTTCAGTGTGTTCAGTTGATTCACGGCTTAGGTAGAGTTATGATCTCTCCTTCCCCCATCTTGCAGACTCTGAGCCAAACCCACACTTCTGGGAAGGGGCCACCGGAAGGGGCATGGCTTGCATGACAGGAGAGAGATTCTCAACATTTTTAAAAACACTAATAATACTTTTATTTTTCAATGATGGGAAGAATCCTCTGCACCTGATGAGCGGAGGGGGACTGAGCAAGATGGCCAAAAATCATAGCCGTAAGTGGTAGCATTTTATCTAAAATCAATATACAGTGCAAGCAGGAAGTCGTCCAGTTACCACCAACAACAACCATTTGTAGTGCAGCATTTCAAAGCAGTTACCACCACCAACAACCATTTGCAGTGCAGCATTTCAAAGCAGTTACCACCACCAACAACCATTTGCAGTGCAGCATTTCAATGCAGTTACCACCACCAACAACTATTTGCAGAGCAGCATTTCAAAGCAGTTACCACCATCAAGAACCATTTGCAGTGCAGCATTTCAAAGCAGTTACCACCAACAACAACCATTTGCAGTGCAGCATTTCAAAGCAGTTACCACCACAGACATCGGTTGTGTAGACATGTGTTATTCTCAGCTCAGAGACATGTGACCCTCTCGCCTCCTCCATCTTGCAGAGACTGAATGGGGCACAACACTTCCAGGTTTATAGTCCCTCCCCCCTCCCACCAGCAGAGGCAGCAGAGAGAATGTCAACATTTTTAAACATTAATAACTCTTTTATTTTTCATTGATGGAAAAAATCCTCTTGTTCTGCACAGCGGAGGGGGACCCTGAATAAGATCACAGCCGTAAGTGGCAGAGTTTTTTCATAAATCATGAAAAACAGGAAGTGATCAAGATCTTACTTTTAGTAATATAGATAAGAATAGTAAGATTAAATGAGAACTTACCAGTTTGAAGTTTGATCTTTGTTTTATGAGGAGTTACGATGAGCGATTACGTGAAGACCCCGCCAGTCCGCATGCGCGTCAATCTTCAAAGCAGCGGTGTGAAATCACAGATAACAGTAACTGAAGTAACATAGTAAGATTATAAACCAGCCCATCCAGTTGACCTTTATGATATTGAGGGCCGGGAGTGGTGGGCACGTAATCGCTCATCGTAACGCCTCATAAAATAAAGATCAAACTTCAAACTGATACGTTTCATTTAATCTTACTAGTTTACTTCGGAGTCACGTGAGTGATTCCGTGAAGATTTCAAAGCTCTGTGATTTCATGCCGTAGATACGAATCCAGGCGTTTCACACTGCATCAGTTGTCTCAGGAGGAGTGAATAATGAGAAAAACATTGAAACATGGTACAGATTGACATGTTGATGCTTTAATTCACAAAAATCAAACGCAAGAAAACACAATCGCGACTCCTCTCTCCCTGGTGAAGCTATGAAACAGAACTTAAAATGGAATGGGTGAACACCCCGGGTTCAATGTGGTTTATTATAAAACCTCTGAAAAGTCAATTCATTTGACCATCCTGCGGCCACGAGGATATGGTCTAGAGGACGTCCACTGCCCTCGCTGCTGACGTTGATGCCGCCCTGGTGGAGTGAGATTTAAAATTGTCAGTATTAACTCCTGCACAACTCAGCACTTGTTTCAGCCATCTTGAAATGGTCTGAACCGACACTTTCATATGTGGCTTTTTGTGGGTAATAAACAATGCTACTTCAGAGCCTCTGAGGCTCTTGGTGCCCTCGATATAACACCGCCACTACACACAGCCGTAAATCCGTGGGATATGCTGACAGTACAAGCTTGAATCATGACACCCCGGTCTGCTTTGTTTAATTAGATCATAGATGTAAAACATAACGTCATTCCCTGATGACACCATCCCGTCCAGAAGCAGTTTGTGCAAAGTCTGAACCCGACTGATGAGGCAGAATGGGGGAAATGCATATAAAAACACTCCGCCCCAGTGTAGCGAGAACGCATCTACCGCTACTGCCCATAGGATCTGGTTCCCATGAAACATACTTCGGTGCCTGGTGAGTGTCTGGATGCAAACAAATCAATATCTGGCTTCCCATACCGAACAACTATATCATTAAATACATCATGATTCAACATCCATTCTGTATTGTCATTGAATTTGCGTGACCTGGTGTCTGCCACCATATTGAATCTGCCTGGCAAGTAAACAGCTGAAACCCAAATGTTCTTTTTAATGCACCAGTGCCAAATAAGTTTAGCCAATCTGTCACAAGATTCCGTCTTGATTCCACCCATGTGATTAACATACGCCACTGCCATGGTGTTGTCAATATGAAGCTGAACATGTAAATTATGCTTCGTGATACAATAAGCCGAGAGCCCGTAAATGCTCTCAAAAGCACTAAATAATTAATTCCATGTGATTGGAGGATAAATGCCTCATGCATATACCATCTGCCTCCACAGCTAGAAATGGTATCAGTAGCACCCCAACCTAGGGCACTAACATCAGTCTGCAAAACAACTGAAGGTGCTTCCATCAGAATTTTGCTAGAACAATTTGAAATGTTTCTTATCCACCACTGTACTTCAGCAATGGCTTCAGATGGTAATTGCATGGGCCTGTTGAAATGGCCTGCATGTATCCTGAGTGTCTGTACCTTTGCCCTCTGTAAATTTTGGTAATGCAAAGGTCCATACTGCACAGCTGGAAAGGCAGCTACCAATTTGCCAATCAAGCTGGCCACATGTCTGATTGAAGGTGATTTCTCCCCCCAAGAGCTTGATGCAGCCTTCAATTAAATCTAATATCTTGCCCTTGGGCAGAGTCACAGACATGTGAGTTGAATTAACTGTGAATTCCAAATAGTCAATTACTTTAACCGGTACCAATTTTGATTTAGCTGGATGGATGAGAAACCCCAATCTCTCAAACAGCTGAAACCGATAACTCAACTGCCTCCCGGGTTTTTCCAATTATTAAGATGTCATCCAAATAAGCCATTACAATATGACCCTGAGCCCGGGGTAACCCCAGTACTGGTTTTAGCAGCTTTGTAAATAATCTAGGGGCTGAGATTAACCCATTAGGCAGTGCTTTAAATTGCCCCATCCAGGTAAATTTCAAATATCTCTGATACTCTTTATGAACAGGCACTGAGTAATATGCATCCTTAAGATCCATATATAACATATAACACCCTCTGGAAGCCAATTGCTTGGCAGTAGCAAATGTTTTCATTTTTAAATGTTTATACAGCACAAACAGATTAAGTTTGTCAGGTCCAAAATAAATTGGTGAGTTTGACACTTACCTGAGGCTTTTTTAAACTTACCGCTGGAGAAGCGCTGCTCCTCCCAGCCGGTCGCTGCGCCATGCGCCAAACGTAATGACGCGCATGCGGACTGGCAGGGTCTTCACAGAATCACTCACGTGACACTGAAGTAAAATTCCCATCATGGGACATCTTTATACATAAAACTTTGATCTTGGATGTGTATTTATTTGTGTGATGTTCATGTTCGTTTCACATCTCCTCGAAAGCATGACGCACTAATGGTGAAATTTTTATATATTCCGATAGATTTACACCATGATGTCAAAAATCGCCTTACCTGAAGATTTCATGCATTATTTCTCAAGATATTTATGAAATTTTCAAAAATTTCAAATAACCTGGAAAATAAAGAGATGGTCTCGTTGATGGCGTCACAATGGCTCCACTCCTCACGGACTGCTGTGCTATTTTCCATGCGCAGCGAGTGATGTCACCCTCCCTCCCCCCTCACCCCCTCCACCCCCTTCTTCAAAAGACGCAGAAAGAACGAGCTAGTGGGCTCTGTACTGCAGCTCACGAACACTTCCGTGCTCACGAGCGCTCACGAGCTTCACGACTTGCATTTCCAGAACTTTCTCAACGGTCATTATATCACTTTGATGAATGAGGCTTAATGCTGACTTCCACATCTCTAAAGATAAGAGTCCGACTGAACTTCATTGTTTTGGTTTAACTTCGAAAACGTAGCATTTTTTGTTCTTTAAAGACTTTCTCACTTAACTGTACTATTTTTTTAAGATAACATTTAATTTAAAAACAGCATTTTTTAATTTTTTTAATATATTTCTAACATTGCTTTTCCCCATTTGTTACTTCCTGGTTTTTTTTTCCGGTACTAATTTCTTTACAATTTTAAAAGTTCGTGGTTATTTACTCTGCGAATTTTGACAGATTTTTGACAGCTTTCAAACAAATTCGCAGTTGATTTGGAAAGACTCAGATAAACCCCCCCTCTTCCCAACCCCCATTCATTCCCCCTTCTCCTCTCTCCTCCTCCTCTACCCCTTCTTCTACCCCCTCATCTCGCCCCTCTCCCCCTCCCTCTTCCTCCCCTTTTGCCATTAGTTTGTGGAGCTCAATGTGGGATAAAAATATATAATATAAATATAATATATATATGTAATTGTTATTCACCCTCTTCCTCCCCCCTTTTCCTCCCCACTCTCTCTCTGCCCCTCCCTTTCTCTCTCTCTCTCTCTGCTCCCCTCTCTCTCTCTGCCACTCTCTCTCTCTCTCTCTCTGTGGCCCTCCCTCTCTCTGCCCCTCTCTCTCCCTCTCTCTCCCTGCCTCTCTCTCTCTCTGCTCTCTCTCTCTCTCTCTGCCTCTCTCTCTCTCTCTCTCTCTCTCTCTCCGCCCCTCTCTCTCTGTTCCCCTCTCTCTCTGCCCCTCTCTCTCTGCTCTGCCCCTCTCTCTCTCTGCCCCTCTCTCTCTCTCTGCCCCTCTCTCTCTTGCTGCCCCTCTCTCTCTCTCGCTGCCCCTCTCTCTCTCTGCCCCCCTCTCTCTCTGCCCCCCTCTCTCTCTGCCCCCCTCTCTCTCTCTCTGCCCCCTCTCTCTCTTTCAAACAAATTCACAGCTGATTTGGAAAGACTCAGATAACCCCCCCCCCCGCTTCCCAACCCCCCTTCATTCCCCCCTTCTCCTCTCTCCCCCATCCTCTACCCCCTCCTCTACCCCCTCATCTCCCCCCTCTTCCCCTCCCTCTTCCTCCCCTTTATTTTACCACGTGAGTGACTATGTGAAGAAGCCCTGCCTGGCATTACTTCGATGTTGACGGCAGAGCAAAAGCTGCAGAGGCAGCCCCTCTACAGCGGTAGGTACGGGCCGCCAGGTAAGTACAGTTGCATTACTTACAGGGCATATCCAAACTCTGTGGCTGGTGTATAGAGCCACTAGGAGTTAAAAAGAAATGGAATTTAAAAGCAAAACATAAAATAAAAGTTAAAATGAAAAGAAAATACTCCAGGTGGAAAAAACGGAGTTTAAAAAGCATTTTTTTTAAATTGACATCTTCAACATTGAAAAACAGTTGTTATTAATAAATTGTTAATCATTACTATAAGACTCGAAGGAAAAATTGATAATATTTAGTACCAATTTATTATCATATTTACAGGTGCTTGAAATTAATTAGAATGGGTCAGCTGTGCAAGTTAAGACATTGTCTAATGGATTAAACTCAGTTCTAGGCTGTTCACATCACATAATTATTGGAACAACAATTGCACTGATAAGAAGATCAGCACTTGCACTTATGAGGACATGGTCATGGTTTATCTTGATCACATTTGAAGTTGGAAGGTTGATCAGGAGTCAGCTGCAAATTAGTGCAGCAATTACAAGCCTGTTGAGAGGCAAGGGTCCTGACCCATCCAATAAAAAATATGTTTTAGGCATTCATAAACATTCCTAAATTACTATTCTGGGTTTAGGAGTAATTCAGCACCATATGAGGGGGAAAAATGTTTTCCAAAATACAAATATGTCTCATTGCTTTGTTGACAAACTTTGTCCCTCCATTAGAGAAGGAGCTTAGGTAAAAGAGTAAAAAAGCTCCAAAAAAAGGAAAAACAGAAGCTTTATAAGAGTATGCAGGCATTTTGACAGGCTTATGCAATTACCAAAGGATACGTTATCAGAATTAAAGTGGTGGATAGAAAAGGTTCCACAAGCTGCTTGAAATATATAAGCTTAGCAGCCGTTGCAAGCTGAAGCAAGTATTATCGGATGATGGATAGCTTCTGTGATTATTTGGGCTAAGATAAGTATAATATCTACTCTTATCAAGTTAATATTTGATATGTCCCTTGTTTAGGGGACAACGGACAATAACACCAGGGAATTGCAAATGGATTGTCCTAAGAAATGTTTTCTCCAAACATTTGTATTAATTATTGGAGTATTAGGAGCTTTGTATGGATTAAATGCCTATTGTTCTACTATGAAAGTGTGCATGTCAAATCAGGTGAACAATACCACGGCTGTGGCATATATCAATCACATGAGTCAAGTAACATCATTATCAAGTGATTATCTGGGTAACCAGATGTGGCGTATTCTAAAAATGTTTTAGTTCAGCTGTTTATCTCTAAGGAAGAGACAATGTTGTCGCAGACAACAAATCAGGGGAAAAACATTATCAGTAATATGGATTACTTACCATTAATCTGGTTGTATCCAGATTAAATCACCGATTTCTCAAATGTTTCTCGTGGGAAAACCGAGAGCAGGAGAGGTGGATGCATTTCGCTAAATTACATGAGGAAAGATGTTCTTTTATGTTCCTCATTTTGTCTGATAGGGCAGTGTCTGATGAAAATGTAGCAGGATGCTGCCAGGGGCGCTTTGGTGGCCCAAACCGGACATTCATGGTTCTCATCAATGTTGAGAGTGATGTTTGAACCAGTTATGATGACTCATAGTTGCAGTAATTTATTGTTGTACAAATTCATCCAGGGCATGAAGATATGAATTTGGCTATCTACAGGTTTGACTAGACCATTATAACAGTTTGACGGTCAAAGAGGTCTATGAATGTTTTAACTAATATAACAATATAACAATTACGTACAAAAGGAATGTTATACCTGCAATTTGGAGAAATAGTTTTAAAAAACAATATTTTGTTTATAAGAAATTGGAAGTCTTTTGCAGACAGTAAAAGTTATTTTATCATATAAGATATATGGGAGTTCCTTGTGGATTGCATTTTTTCTCAGCATCTAAGTGATAGAGCCAATAATAGGGCTCATAGTGTTTATCTCCCTATTTAGGACAACTTGCTGACAAAGAATTTTGGGCTCATTTGTTAATATCCCGATATGAAAAAGGGATATATAGATATAGATATAGATATATAATCTGTCCAAAGTTGAAATACAGAAGTTGGGAGATCAGCATAGTCCTCACTTGCCTTAGGCAATGGACTCCAATTCTATCAATAATTCAAAAAATTAACATTGAAAGTAATAATGCTCATGACTTTAGTATCAGCATAAGAGTGCAAACATTGCAAATGTTACATTATATAATTGCATGTGGCTACAGATTACATTATCTTATATATTTATGAATTTACCAAACAAAGCAGACCAAGAAGAGCTGGAACCAAGGTAAAATTTAAGCATATCCTGTCGGCCAAAAATTGTGTGTGGGTCAACATTGACTCAATATGTTAAAATAGGTAAGAGTTTGTGGTGGTGAAACAGCATTACTTATTACACACAAAAAAACACTTTAAGTATCAGTAAAAACTGATGGTTCTAGATAATTATATTCTAGATGGTTAAAACATGTTTAAAAACTTAGTGGAACTAGACATTGAGATGTGGAAAATCACTCCATTTAGGAGGTAGATACATTCACAGGAATGGCACAGGATGGGCCACTTGAGCAAAGATTCAAGGCCGCAAGAGGGTGTAAAATAAATATTAAAGTTACAAGGAACCAGTCATGGTGTCAGGGTTGGACACGGAGTGTTGGGTTCTCTGTAATTGTTGCTTTGTTTATACTATCAAATTATATTATCAATTGATATTTTGGTGATAAATTTGCCTTTCAATGAAAAGGGCATTATTTTCATTCTTTTATAATGGAAAAAATTTATCACATAAACTGAGGCAATGTTTGGGAAAAAATGTGTTATTTGCACATTACTGTGTTGATTGAGCCAGATTGTCATATGGAATGAGTCTACGACATAAAAAACACAGAAGCTACAAAATCTTCATGTAGTGACACACGTGACTCCGAAGTAAAATAGTAAGATTAAACGAGAACTTACCAGTTCGAAGTTTGATCATTATTTTATGAGGAGTAACGATGAGGGATTATGTGCCCTCCACACCCGATCCTCATAAACTAAATGATCATCTGGTAGTTCTAAATCTATGTTGAGCCTTACTATCTTACTCCGGCTATTATATTCTGTGTTTTTCATGCCGCTGCTTTGAAGTATGCCGATCAAGCGCCAGGCGGGGCTTCTTCACATAATCCCTCATCGTTACCCTCATAAAATAATGATCAAACTTTGAACTGGTAAGTTCTCGTTTAATCTTACTATTTTATTTCACTCCGACAAAGCAGTTCAGTTCAGTTTATTGTCACGTGTACCGAGGTACAGTGAAAAGATTTTAGTGGCGTGGGAACCAGTCAGCAGAAAGACAATACATGATTACAAACAATCCATTTACAGTGTACAGATACATGATAAGGGAATAACCTGATGGGGGAATACACAAGGGAATAATGATAAGGGAAGCACTAACGTGATACATCTTTTTGACATAACCATCAGACACGAATAAAATGTCACACAGTCTTAACTGAATTCGGTATTGTTTAACCAGAACTTTTCCAATAAAACTACAACACGATGCCTTGACTAGCCCGGCGCTGCAGTGAGAGGAAGGGATCCATTTCACAGCCATTTCCCAAATTACACCAATGAAGCATTTTTAAAACGTTGTCAGTGATGTGCTGTTGGAAACACGGCCGCCAGCTCCCCACAAATAGCTGCTAGATACTCAGCAGATAATCGGTTTAGGAATGGATGCACTGCCACTTCTTCAAAGTGTGGAACTCACGAATAAGAGTTTCGTATTCGGCTGGGCCACAACATTGCAAGATCGGACTCTACACCTCTCCTTCCGCATTGGTCTGGAGACTTAATGTTGCGTTAAAAACGTCGGGATTGCACGGCCTTGCAACAGAAATGAGTGTAAAAAAAATAGCTGACAGAGTTATAACAAGAGTTGGCAAACGGAATTTACAGAGCACAATTTGTGGTTCAACGTAAATCTTATTGGATTTCCCAAGACGAGAAAGTAATTAACTGCACATTCTAGTTTCTCAGCTGGCTCTCAACTCGCTTGGTGGAAAAAAAAAATTGGGGGTGAGTTTAGCCTCACAGTCAGCGGAAGACGTGAAGCTCACGTCCGGACTACGTGCGTGTTTCTCGGGAGCTGGTTTCGGATTTGCCTCGGTGCTCTGGTCAGGCGCTGACCCAATGTGCGCTGGGAGCAAACGAAACACTCCGCAGGTGCTGGGAGTGTGGGCATGTGGGATTAGTGTAGCTGGGACATGTTGGCGGACGTGGGCACGTTGGGCTGAAGGGCCTGATTCCCCGCTGCATCACACACTCTATGGCAGGGAAATTACCTGCTCAGTGACTCACTCACTGCGTTTGTGAGGAGCTGGCGGACATCTAACCTGACTTGTGTCAGTGTGGGGGTGAAACATTCTACAAATACCGTATCACCCATTAGGGTCAGGTATGGAAAATAACACAAGGGCTTATAGGGCACAAGGGAAAATAACAGAAACCCAATCCCAAAACTTTTTTACCCAGAGAGTTGTGAATTTATGGAAATCCCTGATACAGAGGGCAGTGGAGGCCAAATCACTGGATGGATTTAAGAGAGAGTTGGATAGAGCTCTAGGGGCTAGTGGAGTCAAGGGATATGGGGAGAAGGCAGGCACGGGTTATTGATAGCGGACGATCAGCCATGATCATATTGAATGGCGGTGCTGGCTCGAAGGGCCGAATGGCCTCCTCCTGCACCTATTTTCTATGTTTCTAAGTTGTGAACGATGATAAATCTGTCTGCTTCATTTGTTCTTCCTCGTTTGGTGCCATGATCTGTGTCAACTGGGCTGATGTGTGCGTTGGCTACATGTTCGATGGTAAGGCTGTTATCAGTTAGGTTCATAGCTGACCGTATCGAAGCATCAGCTTAAACTTCTCACATGCTGTTTCAGTAACATTTTAACAGCACTCCGACGTCACACACGCTTTTTGTTTCCAGAGAGTAACTAGATTTGCAGTTTGTTGCTTTTAGCTGCAGATTAACACTGGCTTCTGTGGAGTGCAGAACATTACACAAAATCACAAAGGCAGCACAATATTATTTTGCTTTCAAATATAACATCAAATGAATAACAAGAACTTTCCACATAAACAAAGTTGCTGCCTTGATCTGTATCGACAGTTAGCAAAAACAAAACCCATCTCCTACAACCTAACTTTAAAAAATTCAAATGACAATGCCTCGAATGTCGTCTCTGGAAGTTCCTTGGATCTACGCGGCCACATCGTCGCCGGCCGCTGGTTTAATTGAGCTAATCTTGTACACGCTGATTGATTTGCTCTCGACTAAGTGAACCCGTTGGCAGTTGTAATGCTGGGGCAATAGCTCCTCGTGGAAACTGATGGAGTGATTTCCTTTCCGTAACTTTGAAGAGAGGTAGATGATAGTCGGCCCCTTGGATAAGTGGTGCAAAGTCTTTAGGAGCAAGGGGTAGGTGAGAGAGGTATATACAATATCCGAGCCCAGGATAAAGTCGTAATCGGTGGGGAAATGCACGTGATCCTTACCCCAGGCTAGCGGACAGACTTTTGACCGATGTTGAGAGTCAGAAGGGATATTAACGGAGACATTGTATTGTATTTGACTCAACACGTTCTCTCGGTCTGTCAATGTAACATCCCCACCTGGCAAGAAACAAAAAGATAATTTAACAAAGTCCAAATGGAATAATCCTTCTCAGAGTAAATTAGCGCTGTTTAACAGTTAAACATAGAAACGTAGAAACATAGAAAAATAGGTGCAGGAGTAGGCCATTCGGCCCTTCGAGCCAGCACCGCCATTCGATATGATCTTAGCTGATCATCTGAAATCAATACCCCGTTCCTGATTTTTCCACATATCCCTTGATTCCTTTAGCCTAACTCTCTTGAAAACATCCAGTGAATTGGCTCCACTGCCTCCACAGATTCACAAATTTCTGGGTGATTTTTTTTTCTGAAACAGTGACACCTGGTTCTGGACTCCCCCAAACACCGAGAACATTTTTCCTGCATTTAGCCTGTCCAAGAATTTTGTGATTCCATAAGATCCCCTCTCATCCTTCTAACTTCCAGTGAATAAAAGGCCAGTCGACCCCTTTCATCATGTCAGTCCCGCCATCCCGGGATTTAATCTGGTGAACCTATGCTGCACTCCCTCAATAGCAATAATGTTCTTCCTCAAACTAGGAAACCAGATTTGCACACAACAATCCAGGTGCGGTCTCACCAGAGCTCTGTACCTCTATGCTCCTAAACTCAAATCCTCTCGCAATGAAGGCCAACATGCCATTAGCTTTCTTCACTGCCTGGTGTACCTGCATGCTTACTTTCAGTGAGTGATGTACAAGCACACCCGGGCCTCGTTGCACATCCCCTTTTCCTAATCTGACACCAATCAGATAATAATCTGCCTTCCTGTTCTTGCCACCAAAGTGGATAGCCTCATATTTATCCACATTATACTGCATCTGCCATGCATCTTCCCACTCACCCAACCTATCCAGGTCACCCGGCAGCCTCATAGCATCCTCATCGCAGCTCACACTGCCACCCAGTTTTGTGTCATCCACAAAGTAGGAAATGTCACATTTAATTCCCTCGTCTAAATCATTAATATATATTGTAAATAACTGGGGTCACAGCACCAAGCCTTGCAGCACCCCTTTAATCACTGCCTGCCATTTTGAAACGACCCGTTAATTCCTATTCTTTGCTTCCTGTCTGCCAACCAGTTCTTTATCCACATCAATACCATATGCCCAATACCATGTGCTATAATTTTGTACACTAATCTCTTGTGTGGGACCTTGTCAAAGGCATTTTGAAAGTCCAGATACACCACATCCACTGGCTCTCCCTTATCCATTCTACTTGTTACATCCTCAAAAAAGTCCAGAAGATTAGTCAACCATGATTCCCCCTTCATAAATCCAGGCTGACTTCGACCAATCCTGTCACTGCTTTCCAAATGCACTGCTATAACATCTTTAATAATCGACTCAAGCATCTTCCCCACTACCGATGTAAGGCTAACTGGTATATAATTCTCCCTCCCTCCTTTCTTAAAAAGTGAGATTACATTGGCTACCCTCCAGTCCACAGGAACTGATCTAGAGTCAAGAGAACATTAGAAAATGATCACCAATGCATCCACGATTTCTAGGGCCACCTCCTTGAGTACTCTGGGATGAAGACCATCAGGCCCTGGGGATTTCTCTGCCTTCAGTCCCAACAGTTTACTTAAAACCATTTCCTGACTAATGTGGATTCCCTTCAGTTCCTCGGTCCACTAGATCCTTGGTCCCCTAGTATTTCTGGGAGATTGTTTGTGTCTTCCTAGGTGAAGAAAAACCAAAGTACTCTTTAACTGTCCTGCCATTTCCTTGTTTTCCATTATAAATTCCCCTTTCTCTGATTGTAAGGGACATTTGTCTTCACTAATCTTTACCTTTTTACATATCTAAAGAAGCTTTCAGAGTCAGTCTTTATATTCTCCGCAAGCTTTCTTTCATGGCTACAGAGAGAATCGTGGACCTTCCTACGTCCTGCGGAAAGGTTGAAATGTGCCTATAATCGACTGTCCACATAGAAATTCATCTTACATACATTTGTTCTATAAATCACCGTCTATATCTCTCGTTTTCCTTTCCCCTGACCTTCAGTCTGAAAAAGGGTCTCGATCAGAAACGTCACCTATTCCTTTTCTCCAGAGATGCTCTCTGACCCGCTGAGTTACTCCAGTTTTTTGTGTCTATCAACTAGAAATTGGCCACACTCTAGTGTTTGCAATAGACAAGTTGAATAAGATTACTTCAAATAAAATCTAATTTGCATGGGGCGAGCATTTAGTTTACAACACAGATTTTTGATTCAACACACAATTAATGAACATCAATATAACTTCAGAATATTTTGTCGAGAACCGGGAAACAAAAGGTTACAGGGCAGGAGTGTTAGAAAATAAATTAACCATTGCTAAAGAGTGCAAAAGACACAACGGCATAATTATCTATTCTTTTCTTCTCACCCGTCTGTGGAAAAATGGGGCAGGACAGTGGCTGCCTCACAGCTCCAGAGACCCGGGTTTGATCCTGTTCTCGGATGCTTTCCAAGAGTACGCTTTCCGTGTTGGTTTCCACCCACGGCCAAAGAGAGTGTAATAGGTAAATTGCCAGCTGTAAATTTCCCTGAGTATGTAGGTGTGTGGCGGAATTTGGTAAGAAGGGGAAGTTGAGGAGACGACTCTGTGACTGTAAATTTTGATTATAAAATGATGATCAAACTCAAATGATTAGAGTCATGGAGTCAGAGAATCATACTGCTGGAAACAGACCCTTCGGCCCAACTTGCCCACATGGACCAACATGTCCCATCTACACTCGTGCCACATGGCCACATTTGGCCCATATCACTCTAAACTCTTCCTATCATGCTTTATTACCACTTTGCTTATCTGCTACCGTGTGCATACCTAATAAATCTGACGTGACTTATCTTGTCTTGGCAGCATGCAGTAACTGCTGTGTAGTTTGTCCTGTAGATCACTGGGGGATTTTATTTCAGCAGGTGATAATGCCACAAAGGCCAATGAATCTACGAGAAGGGCCAGCATTGGTGCATCTAATAATACCTTGTTCAAATGGAAACTAAACCCAATCAGAGCGGTATAAACACCCCTGGAATCTCTTGAGATTTGCTTGACGATACCTGGTCAAATGTACTCTCTACAATTCAGAACCTATCTGGTCTTGCACATCGTGATAATAATTCAGATATTAACACCATGCTTGGATTTAGGAATTTAACACCAGTCCGTTCTGAATCTTGTAATCAAATTCAACAAGCTTGGTGTTGGATTCTCAGAATATGGAAAACAATTTATTTAAGTGCTGATATTATATCCCCAGCTGCTCTTGTCAGACATTTTTTTAAATAGGCTGCAAGTGTAGCATTACTGCTGGTGTAATTGATACATGCTTACTTGAAAATTGGAATTCAAAAATGATCCAAAAACAATAACGTTTTCAAATTTGCACAACCCCTTGTAAGATTCTTGTGTCTGTGGTGTGTGTGTGCCAAGAACACTGATATCAACCATGTCATTTCCCCCAAACTATTCTCAATAATTTTCCTCAGAATATTTCATTTCAACCCTAACGTTCCTTGGGCAGTTGAGCTAATCTTTAGAACTAATGAGAAAGTGTTCCACCTGTGGTTACTACACTTCAGAACCAACATCACTCCCAACCTCAATAGTTGAGCAGACAAAATGTATAGGAAAGAAGTGCAGATGCTGGTTTAAATGCTGGAGCAACTAAATGGGACAGGCAACATCTCTGGAGAGAAGGAATGGGTGGCGGTTCGGGTCAAGACCTTTCTTCAGACTGATGACACTAGTCGAGCAGTAATATACAGATAACATGTTTGCGCACTCGCAGAAGCTAAACCAAGACATTATGGACCCATTGATCGAAGAATACATAAGAACATAGGGAAAAGCGGCAAGGGCATTCTGCTCCTAGAACCTATGAACATGCACTGTCTTGGGAGAACATGCAAGCTCCATACAAAGCATGAGAAATCAGGATTGAACCCAAGTCACTTGACCTGTTGTGGAGGCACCATTAATTACTGCATATTTGACTTGCTTGTGATGATATTCTAATGTGTTATTGCATTAGATATGCTGCACAGGTTAAATTTCCTTCCAGGATTTAGAGTGACACTGTGTTGCTGAAAATAACCTTGACATTGGCAATGACATGAAAACATGTCTATATTTAGAGTGAGTTTATGCTAAATTTCAAATATTTCCACCACATCATAGAATAAATGATGTTACAATACTTGAGTGTGGATAATGCATTCACAGCATTAGCCTTTGTTTTGGAAAAGGAAAAGGCCTATATTTAGCAGAATACCTTCCGAATCACATACTATGTCAATTAGCTGTATTACTTTTTATATTAACACGACAGGTTAATTGTCACCCTTCAGCTCACCCAGGAGGACAGCAAGAATCCCCACGAGTCCAGTGCCAGACCCCAGTTCGATCACCTTTTTCCCCAAAAAGTCAATCTTCTCCTTTTCGAAGTACTGGCAAAGAACCAGAGCCTAGGAAACAGGTCAGACATGGTTGGAACAGAGTCATTGTGAAAGGTAGTACAAAGCAATCCAAGAAACAAATAGAGAAGTCAAGGAAGAGGGCATTGCTAGAGCCATCTCCTGCAGAGACGAAAAAAGCCTGGAGTGGGAGCTGTTCTTACCTTGTCAAACTCATGCTTTCCCAGTGGATTTAGAGCCACACAGGCCCACTTCGACTGAAGGCACCTTCGGCAGTGATGGGGTGAAGGGAGGGAGGGTGCGATGCACAAGAGACCAGCGTCACAACATCAGGACTGGAGATGATAGCGAGGGGGTGCTGCGGTTACAGGACTTAAACACAAGGACCAGCAGTTTATACAAGGTCGTTGTGGGTTGCTGTAAGTGACAGCAGCCAATATTGAAAGGTTATACGGGGTCAGATTTCACAGCAGTAGATGACGGCCAAACCATCATTACTCCCCAACACTGTCAGCTACTTAGGGATTTGAGAGCCGATATGGCTTCCCAGGAAACTCCTTAAGTTGCTTTCATTGATCCACTCTGCTTTCACAGGTGGTACTGTTTGTAACCCTCACCTCCACAGGCATACTAAAATCACTTGAAAGGATGTGAATTTGGGGATTTTACTAATTACTTTGCTGGAATGGATGGTCTGGTTGTGATTTTATAGACAGACTTAAACCTGTTTAAACCTGTAATAGCAAACTATTACAACCTCAAAATTTGTGTGTTCAATTTTTTTGCATTGATATTACAAAATAATTGTTTTTAAAATTAATTCTTATTGTAAAGTGCATTATTTCAGCCTTCCACTTTAGTAATATGAAAGTTCAAATCTTTAGTTGGATTGTTTAAACATTTAATTAGAAATTCCTTCCTGGTTTTCTGTCCAAGAATTCTTCAATGCATTGAGAATTTTTTTATGTTATTGGCGGCTAAATAGTTTGACTGCATCGTAGCTTCCTGACCCCAAGGAATGATTACGATTAACCAACTGAATGATTACCTACCAGCAGCGTGTGTTGTAAAAAGGAGAGTCACTATACGTTTGTGGAGAACATTTGGAGGTTAACAGGAAGTGTTGCAAATTTCTGCAAAATGCAGGGCTGGATTGTTTGAGATAAACAGGGATTTCAGGGGTCGGAATTGCAAGCAAATAATTTAAGGTGAAGCAGGATAGAGGATGGAAAATAGTTTGAGATGCATCTCAAACACTTTTTTTTGATGAATGTGGAGACTCACGTTAGGGCTGCTAATATTATGAATTGGTTTTATCATGCCAGGGAGTAGTAAGTAGTGCATGGGGAGGGGAAGAGAAGGTTTAATTACAGCAGGCAAAGGCTGTTTATCTTTAATTTCTCTCTGACGCTGAGGAAGTATTTGACCTCGAGGATCAGTGTGCAAATGAGGAGAACATTCAAGAACATATCCTGACACACTGGATCCCCACCAGGGATATTAAGGCTGGTAAGTCTGAATATATACCCAGTAAGGAACTTAGCTGAGTTTCATCCATTAATTTAGTTTACATGTGTGCACTGGAGAGCAATAGGACAAGTTAGAACAAGCACCTGGAGGGTGTGGAACAAGATAGTATGATCCATAAGAATAATCCAGAAGAATAAGGAAGCATAGTATCTCATGGGCAGGGTCAAAGCCACAAAAACTGTGGCTCCAACTTTGGTTAAGGCAATATTAGTTTTAAACTAGACTAAGTGGGACCCGTTGGGTCCCAGTCACACGGGAGGCCTAGTCCCCCAATGCAATCCGTTCCCCCAATGCAATATTCCACCACTTACCCGTTCCCCCAACGCAACCTATACCCCCAACCCGATATTCCACCACTCACACATAACCCCAAACTGCGCAGGCGGGGCTTATTTCCCCTCATCCCCCAGCACCCCTTCCCTTCACTCTCCCTCTTCTTTCCCCTCTCCTCCTCCCCTCCCAATCCCTCCCTCACCCCTACCTCTCCTTTCCCCTACCCTCAGTAACTTCCTCCCTCCCTCCATAACTCTTCTCCCCTCCCTACCTCCCAATTATCCCTCTATCCCCCACTCACCTCCCCCTATCCTCCCCACTATGCCTCCTTACCTCCCCCACTGCCCTCCTCTCCCTCTATTCCCCACTCCCTACCTCCCCACTCCCCCATTCCCCTCCTTCCCCCACTCTCCCGCCTCTCCTCCCCAGGATCTCGCTAGTGCCGATGCTTTCCCTCCATGTGCGCCCGGAGCAGCAGCGTCACCACCGCCCTCAGAGCCAGGCTCAGTGCCCAGGCCTCGGATTGGCGCAGCCTCTCCACAACCCCGGTGCCTGCTGCGCAGGCCAGGAGCAGCAGCAGCATCCATCGGCCTCAGAGCGAGCCCCAATACCCAGGCCCCAGATCGTCGGCATAGCCTCTCCCCATCCTCGGAGCCTGCCGCCGCTTCCCACAGATTCTGCGCTAGCCTCAGCGCCAAGGCGGAGGATCCCCATGGGCCCGGAGGAGAGCCAGCCTCAGTGCCCAGGCCCCGGATCCTCGACGTGGCCTCTCTCCGCCCCGAGCCAGAGCCTGCCGCCGCCTACAGATGCAGCCCCAGCCTCAACTCCAAGGCGGCGGATCCTCGCGAGCCCAGAGCAGCAGTTAAATGTTGTTTTCAAAATCTTATCTGTGTCGCCGTTGTGAAAAAAACATGGTAATCTGAATTCTGGAAAGGCCCCAACTGCGCAGGCGAAGCTGAGGACCCGTCGGGTGCTCTTTGTGTCACCAATAAAGATGCGCTTGGGAACTCTCCCTCAACTGTGCATGCGTGGGTGGAGGCGCTGTTTTAAGTTACATTTTTTTATACCTTAATAATTTTTAGAATATACTATCGATTTGAACTAAACTTATTTCATTTACAGCACAGGACAATGGTGAGTAAGGTGGTCCAAAAATCGTGTACTGTTTGTGCGCAAATAGAGAAACAATGCAAACCTGCAGATAACAAGATGAGCGTTTTAGTTATATAATAATAATAATAATAATAATAATAATAGATAGATGATGTACTGGCAGATTGGAACAGGGAAGCAATTGCTCAAAGACCACTGGGGAGAAATTGAGATTGGATTATCAAGTCGTAGATTGGAGTATTAAGTGTGGGCATTTTTGGGATAGTGACAATTAACTGATAAGGCTTGAAGAGATGAACTGCTTACAAGGTCATGAAAGGAAGATCATGGGTTCTATTTTTGGTCCTTACTTATTTGCAGCAGAAATGGTACACTTCTCCCAAACATGTTGTGCCTCATGAAAGGGAAATCAACGAGGAAATTAAATTGATGACAGGCACAGAAAGAAGTATGCAATTAGGAGGGAGTTTATTCCTCAGGTCAATTAAATTAAGAATTATTTCAGAAAGCATTATTTTTCCACAAAGAAGGATGGTACTCTGAAACCCTCACCTAAAAGGAAATTGCAATTGGCGCAACTGAACATTTTCAAGATGGAGGTGACTGTTAGTTTATGGTGTTAAATAATTGGAGAAATGTGCGCTAAGTTATTGAAGCCACAACCTCATAAAATGGTGGATCATATCCAAGTGGCCAAATTGACTACTAGATTTCCTGTGGTACCAGGAGTTAATTGGGTGTAGTGAACTTCATTTACTGCAGTAACCTGTATATAAAACGATAATAGAAAGCAGCATATTCATATGGTCTTGGCTCCAACATAAATTGACTGGAGTGGCTCCAGACCCAAATGTTTTGCCTTAAGGATGACAAAGTCCTTCATAATATTGGAACATAGGCATCGTGTTCAAATACTAAGCAAGGTTTCTTATTAACATTGTAAACATGACAGAATCACTTTTTCTTGTCCAACCCATGGGCTGACTTACGGCTTCCCAGATAGAAGCAGAGAACCCCAAATTGCTGCCGTGGTGTTGAGTGATGAGTATAGAATGTCCGCAGAAATTGAACTGTTTCTCGCTTCGGAGGGGTTTCAGAAGTAGCCAGTCAATCGTGATGTAAGGGTTGGCAAATTCGCCTTGACGCTGGTTTCTTGTCACCTTCCCCAAGATTTCCCTGCAACTTCCCTGAGTTTTAGTCGTTCCTTTCTGATCACCAGGTTGATCCTGTCCAGATGTCTTTTCCTGGTCTGGATCATTTGGAATTCCACCTATCCGAGCCTGTCTGATTGAAAAAGGAAATTTTTAAGAACTCTCACCTGGAATGAAATATTTTCATAGAAAAATCATTGGTAGAAAAATATCACCTAGTCTATAAACACTGTCCCATATTCATTGTACATTGTCCATGCCCTCTTCTATCCCTCCCCATCTACACCACAGAGATGTGGATACATGGAGAAGACAAAAAGTTGCAGCCAATACTGAAACGTGCTCTGGAAAATTCATATTGTTTATTACTATATGCACAATTATGGTGATGTACATGTAGAATTAAAATCTTCCTTACAGTAACATTTGAGGCACAAGACTCAGAAAACACACCAAAAACTAAGTTACATGTAAATTCTGCAAGAGATTGAAAAAAAAGTAAGAGATTAGTGGAAAACACAATTGGAAATTGTTCATGGTAGTGCAAGAGATGGTCATGGTCGATGTTCCGTTGCCGAGGTAGGATTAATGTTGTGCAGGTTGGTTCAAGAACATGATAGCCGTACAAGAATAGTTGTTCCTGAACCTAGTGGTACGGGACATCATGTTTCTGTATCCTCTTGCTTGATGGTAGCAAGGAGAGGGGAAATTGACAGTAACAAATAATGCTGAGGTTTTCCGCACGTAAGATGCTGACATCCTTGCAGATGCAGATTGAAAGTTAGAAAAATCCCCTCCGCAATGCAAAACTAATTTAACATAATGCTCAGACAGAAGACCACCCATGTGCATAAATACAGATAATAATAATCTAATAAAGATATCCTCTTTTGGTCAGTTATATAAATCCATCAGTTCCTTATGCAGATAAGTATGCTTAAAATGAAGGGAATGAAGATAGCAATTCGTTCACGAGGAGAATACCAGGCCCTGGTATTTATTACATAGTCTCCTCGTGATATATTTTACAACAGCGCCCATTGTTTGTGTTTCCGTCATGTAACTCTTCCCCAAATGGTGGCAAAAGGTTTGTCCAATTGATGACATCAGGATCATTCCCAACAGAACAATATCAATAGCACTAAGTAATGGTGGGCAAGGATTACATGGGTGTTTCATTGGGCAAAAAGGGACCAGCAGTGGGGTTATCTGTTCTATCTCTGGGCAATATTGAACATTATTTGAACACTGTGTTTCATTATTTGTCTACGTAAAAATATCTATGAACTCTTTTAAGCCCATTTTAGAAGTGGCAGGAGAGCAAATCATGTTCATGGAAGATCATGGATATGAACACTCTGATTTTTGATTAGTACTGTTGTCAGCGGTTATGGAGAGAAGGGAGGAGAATGGGGTTGAGAGGGTAAGCTACATCAACCATGATTGAATGGCATAGGAGTCTTGATGGGCCAAATGGCCTAATTCTGTTCCTATCACATGAATTTATGAACTCTGCTTGAATTGTACAAGTATTATCGTGGATCAGAGTAAAGCCATCTGCATTGCATTATATAGCATATCTCAATTGCAACTTGAAAGCATGCAATGTACATACCCAACCACTGTTGTCATTTACCACTCCATCATCAAGAGACTTCTAGCACTATCAAGCTTTGAACTTCTATCTTATGTCCCTTATCAATTGGCGTCAAAATGAAGCTTTAAGGATAATCTTGCAACATTCAGAGGAATTTTCATGACCGAACAAGCAAGCAAGCAAGCTTGTTTGGTCATGAAAATTCCTCTGAATGTAGGTCATTTATCAATTAACTTTTTCTTCCACCCACATACCGGAAATGTTGCAAGATCTTCCTTAAAGCTTCATCAAAATTCTACAGGTTAGTATGGCTTCAGAAAGTTTTCTATTGATAGTGTCATCGAAGAAAACTCTGCCCAAATCCATTGTTGACGCATGACAGCCGACAGTATACCGGTCGATGGACATCTATACCATCAAATAGTATAGAACATTTGCTGGATTTCACTTGCAAAATATTCTACCCTGCATCCGAATGCCGCATGTTCACCACAACAGGCCTTACCATGAGGCTTGAGGATTGCTTCAGCATTAAAGGACTAACCCTTACCTGATGCTGCTGGAGAGTCCTAGGTGTCCATCTTCCTCCAGATCCTTCATTAACTCCCCAATTCCCTCAACGCCACAATCCCATGCATGCCCACCATCTTTTTCCGCAACCTACAATCATCATGTCCCCCATTCCTTCTGCCAAACTCCATCCAACCCACTGACATCAACCCCCACCCTCCACAGACATCTACAGACCCCACCAACATCCACCACCTCATCTTATTTGACCTTACCCCTATTTACTATCCAACTTTATCATTTCAACTCACTGCTCAATCATTCGCCAAACCCTGTAGTGTTAAGTCCCTGAACAATGCTGTCAGTTGGCGAGCTCTTTCCCCAAATATCTTCTCCATACCCCACCACCAATTGTCCCACAACCCTCCCTCAAAAGATAACTTCCTCAATGATCTCTACTTTTTAAACTAGCAACACAATGGTCTCTTCCTGGATGCCTTGGGCTTCATGAACTGCTGGTTGTATCTATGCCCCATCTACCAACAAGCCTCTGGTGGACCAAGATATACAGTGCATTCAACAAGTATTCAGACCCCTAAACTGTTTCCACATTTTGTTACTTTAGAGCTATATTCTAAAATTGATTACATTCATTTTTTTTAATCATCAATCTACACAAAATACCCCATAATAACAAAGTGAAAACAGGTGTTTAGAAATGTTTGCAAAGTAATTAACAAGAAACAACTGAAATATCACATTTACATAAGTATTCCGTCTCTTTGCTATGACATGCAAAATTGAGCTTTGGTGCATCCTCTCCATTGATTATCCTTGAGATGTTTGGATTCCACCTGAGGTAAATTAAATTGATTGTACATGATTTGGAAAGGCACACACCTGTCCATATAAGGCCCCACAGTAGACAATGTCTGTCAGAGCAAAAACCAAGCCATGAAGACAAAGGAATTGTCCATAGACCTCCGAGACAGGATTGTGTCGACACGCAGATCTGGGAAAGGGTATAAAACAATTTCTGCATTGCAGGTCCCATAGAGCATAGTGGCCTCCGTCATTCTTAAATGGAAGAACTTTGGAACCACCAGAACTCCTCATAGCGCTGGCCGCCCAGCCAAACTAAGCAATCAGGGTAGAAGGGCCTTGGTCGGGGAGGTGACCAAAAACCCAGAGTTCCTCTGTGGAGATGGCAGAACCCTCCAGAAGGACAACTATATCTGCAGCACTCCACCAATAAGGCCTTTATGGTAGAGTGGCCAGACAGAAGCCGTTCCTCAGTAAAAGGCACATGACAGCCTGCTTGAAATTTGCCAAAAGGCACCTAAACAAGATCCTCTGGTCTGATGAAACTAAGATTGAACTCTTTGGCCTGAATGCCAAGCATCACGTCTGGCTGAAACCAGACACCCCTCATCACCTGGCCAATACCATACCTACAGTGAAGCATGGTGGTGGCAGCATCATGCTGTGGGGATGTTTTTCAGTGGCAGGAACTGGGAGACTAGTCAGGATCGAGGGAAAGATGAACGGAGCAAAGTACAGAGAGATCCTTAATGAAAACCTGCTCCAGAGCGTCCAAGACCTCACACTGGGGCGGAGGTTCACCTTCCAACAGGACAATGACCCTAAGCACACAGTCAAGACATCGCAAGAGTGGCTTTGTGACAAGTCTGTGAATGTCCTTGAGTGGCCCAACCAGAACCCGGACTTGAACCCAATCGAACATCTCTGGAGGGGCCTGAAAATAGCTGTGCATCGACGCTCCCCATCCAACCTGATAGAGCTTGAGAGGATCTGCAGAGAAGAATGGGAGAAATTACCCAAATACAGGTGTGCCAAGCTTGTGGCGTCATACCCAAGAAGACGAGGCTGTAATCACTGCCAAAGGTGCCTCAACAAAGTACTGAATAAAGGGTCTGAATACTTATGCAAATGTGATATTTGTTATTAATTTTTAATTACTTTGCAAAGATTTCAAAACACCTGTTTTAATAATGGCGTATTGTGTGTGGATTGATGATAAAAAAATGAATTTAATCTATTTTAGAATAAGGCTGTAACGTAACAAAATGTGGAAAAAGTGAAGGGGACTGAATATTTTCTGAATACACTGTACATTGTTGCAAGTTTTCTTTGAGCTCAAATTACATTCAGCTTCGGTAAAAAAAATAGGCTTTCAGAAAAAGATAAATTGTTGGCACAAACTGAAATGGACATGAAAAGCCTTTGCAGGGACACGGTTAGACACAAAGTGCTGAAAAAACTCATCAGGTCAGGAAGCATCTCTGGAAGACATGGGCCGACAATTCGGTTGAGACCCTTTCTTCAGACTAATTGCAATGGGGGGACAATAGAAATAGACAATAGGTGCAGGAGTCGACCATTCGGCCCTTCGAGCCAGCACCGCCATTCAATGTGATCATGGCGGATCATCCCCAATCGGTACCCCTTCCTGCCTTCTCCCCATATCCCCAGACTCCGCTATCTTTAAGAGCCCTATCTAGCTCTCTCTTGAAAGTATCCAAAGATCCGGCCCCCACCGCCCTCTAAGGCAGAGAATTCTACAGACTCACAACTCTCTATGAGAAAAAGTGTTTCCTCATCTCCATTCTAAATGGCTTACCACTTATTCTTAAACTGTGGCCCCTGGTTCAGGACTCACCCAACATCGGGAATGTGTTTCCTGCCTCTAACGTGTCCAAACCCTTAATAATCTTATATGTTTCAATAAGATACCCACTCATCCTTCTAAACTCCAGAGAATACAAGCCATTGACAGTCTCACCATCCAGGGAATTAACCTTGTAAACCTACGCTGCACTCCATCAATAGCAAGAATGTCCTTCCTCAAATTAAGGGACAAAAACTGCACACAATATTCCAGGTGTGGCCTCACAAGGGGCCCTATACAACTGCAGAAGGACCTATTTGCTCCTATACTCAACTCCTCTTGTTATAAAGGCCACATGCCATTCGCTTTCTTCACTGCCTGCTGTACCTGCATGCTTACTTTCATTGACTGATGAAAAAGAAACCCCAGATCCCATTGTACTTCCCCTTTTCCCAACTTGACACCATTTAGATAGCAATCTGCCTTCCTGTTTTTGCTGCAAATATGGATAACCTCACATTTATCCACATTAAACTGTAGCTTCCATGCATCCGCCCACTCACCCAACCTGTCCAAGTCACCCTGCATTCTCATAGCATCCTCCTCACAGTTCACACTGCCACCCAGCTTTGTGTCATCTGCAAATTTGCTAATGTTACTTCATCTAAATCATTGATGTATATTGTAAATTGCTGCAGTCCAAGCACCGAGCCTTGCAGTACCCCACTAATCACTGCCTGCCATTCTGAAAGGGACTCGTTAATCCCTACTCATTGTTTCCTGTCTGCCAACCAATTTTCTATCCATGTCAACACTCTACCCCCCAATACCATGTGCACTAATTTTGCCCACTTATCTCCTATGAGGGACCTTATCAAATGCTTTCTGAAAGTCCAGGTACACTACATCCACTGGTTCTTCCTTGTCCAATTTCCTAGTTACATCCTCAAAAAATTCCAGAAGATAAGTCAAGCATGATTTCCCCTTTGTAAATCCATGCTGACTCGGACCAATCCTGTTACTGCTATCCAAATGTGCAACTATTTCATCTTTTATAATTGACTCCAGCATCTTCCCCACCACCGATGTCAGGCTAACTGGTCAATAATTCCCTGTTTTCTCTCTCCCGCCTTTCTTAAAAAGTGGGATAACATTAGCTACCCGCCAATCCACAGGAACTGATCCTGAATCTATAGAACATTGGAAAATGATCACCAACGGTTCCACGATTTCTAAAGCCACTTCCTTAAGTACCCTGGAATGCAGACCATCAGGCCCTGGGGATTTATCAGCCTTCAGTCCCTTCAGTCTACCCAACACAATTGCCTGCCTAATGTGGACTTCCTTCAGTTCCTCTGTCACCCCAGATCCTGTGGCCACTAGTATATCAGGAAGATTGTTTGTGTCCTCCTTGGTGAAGACGGATCTAAAGTACCTGTTCAACTTATCTGCCATTTCCTTTGATCCCATAATAAATTCACCTTTTTTAGTCTTCAAGGGTCCAACTTTTGTCTTAACATTTTTTTCCCTCTTCACATAAAGAAGGAGTGGAAGACATGGATATATGACATTATGGGTCAGGCCTCCTTTCAAACTTACCCGTTGAGTTTCTCCAGCACTGTGGCTTTTTTGTAAACTGGTGTCTGCAGTATCTTGTGTCTGCAGAGACAAAGTTGACCAGTGCTTGGAATTAAATAGTCCCGATGTATAGTTTTAGAAGATAGGGGAAAAAAGAAAGTGAGCAGAGGCTGCCCTGATAATAAACAATGTAGCAATGACAGGATAGAGGAAGGATCTTGGATCAGAAAATCAAGCATCTGTTGAATTGCTGTGGTAACGATCAATGGATCACCAGCAATGCATGTCATTGTATAAAAATTGGGAAATGGGATGTGCATGTTACAATAATCGAGGAATACTGAATCTGTATGCACACTTGGCAGATCATCAGTAATAATATGGAGGAGAAAGGAGCGTAAATGATGTGGTTCTCCAGATCAGTGCATCGAAGCAATTTGAACAAGGAAAGTTATTTTGGATCCTTTATGCTGAGAAAAGATGAATTAATAATTTAGTTGATAGAGCCTTACTTGAAGGGTGATCGTAGTATTTTGTATAAAGATTGAATGGCATTTATTTCAATCCAAAACCAGCCTTAAATTCAACAAAGCAAACTTTAAAGGAGTCATGTTTTGACAATGTGGAAATTATGGTTTAATTCTTTAAATATTGATTATTCCGCATTTAAGGAGTTTAAGTTAACAATTTAACAACAAATAATTGCCAATATTGAAAGAATTAATTTATAACTAATATTCATCCATTTAAGGCACAAAAATATGGCAGTGGTTAGCCATGGCTAACTGAGAATAACATTATGCCAAAAGTCATATCAATCACCAGAAAAATCAGAAGATTGAGGAATTGGAATATTGTGTTCAACAAAGTAGGACCAAAAAAAATGAAACTAAAGTTGACTACGGGAGTAATCCAGTAATAAATACAAAAATCTGATTATAAAAAGTTTCTACAGATTTATAAAACAGAAATAAAATAAAAATTAATTTTAGTCATTTACAGACAGACTGGAAAAATTATATTCAGGAAATCACTGAGGAATTCAACATTAATTGTTTCTCTTTTCATGGAAGAAAACACAGAAAACTCTGCTGTCAACAGTGGAGATCAACAATCCTGGAGTAATGATTCAAAAAATAGAGCAGAGCAAACGGGCCTCATCCTGCTTTAATTCCTCAACTTGTTTTTAATATTCTGTGCAAAGCAAAACATTAACACTGGAATTACCTTCCAGCATAAAAATTGGTCTGGAAAAGAAACGTTAGACAAGCTGACACAAATGTCATGTTCAGATCAGCCAAATACTTTATGAAAATCATCACAAACTACAACTCCTGCCCAGAAATGCAAGAAAGAATATTTGCTTTTATTGCTGCCATGATCATAGGCTTTTTGATAGGTTGGTTCCAATTTTATTGCAGATTTTGTATATAATAAATGGAATATATACTATCCAATAAAGTTTATAGCTGGTAATCAAAGGAAGGACATTGGTTCTGTGCCAGGTTAATTTCCAGCATGTATGGAGATGAAAGGAGTACTATTCATATCTGCATGCAATCAACACTTTACATGGGCATGCATCTGCATACATTCCTCTCCTTGAGTGCTCTTTAGTAGCGCAGGCCGCTGTGTGCATGAATCTATTTGTTTACATTTATTAATGCAGACAAAGGAACATTCTCGGAATGGAGGCCACAAGGAACAAGCATATTAGGAGAATTTGATCATGGCTTCTTACTAGAAAACCCTTTTGTGACTCCTCTCTGCTGCCAAGGAACTTTAATTAATTGGAGAAATTAATGGGATGGGGTAGGAGATGGAGGAACAGGGTTTCAGGTGGTGGAACAAAGTAATGGGATGGGGTAACAGGCAGTGGAGTAGGGTATTGGGATGCGGTAACAGGTGGTGAGACAAGGTGCTGAATATGATATCAGTTTGTGAGGCAGGTTTAGTGGGTTGGGGTAATAGGAGGCGTGACAAGGTAAGAATCCTAGAGTCATACAGTGTGGAACTGGGCACTTTGGCCCAATTTGCCCACGTCGACAACCGTGTCAGACTTGACCAGTCCCACCTGCTTGCATTTGTCCCATATCCCTCTAAACCTAGTCTATTCATGTATTTTCCCCAAATATTTTTGAAATGTTGTGATATTATCTGCTTCAACTATCTCCTCTGGCAGTCCACTCCATACTCCTACAATCCTTTGCATTTAAAAAGTTGTCCTTCAGATTCATATTAAACCATTTCCCCCCTCACCTTCTTCCTATGTCCTCTGGTTCTTGATTCCCCATACACTGGGTAAAAGGCTATTAATATATCATATCTAAACCTCTCACAATATTACACACCTCTGTAAGATCACCGCTCATCCTCCTGTGCTCCATGGAATAAAGTCCTGGACTGCTCAACCTCTCCCTGCAGCTTAGATCCTCTAGTCCTGACAACATCCTTGTAAATCTTCTCTGCATTTTTTAACAACTGTATCTTTCCTATAACATGTTGACCAAAACTCTAAAGTGGCCTCACCAATATCCTGTACAACTGCAACATGCCCTCCCAACTTCTATACTCAATACTGATGAAGGCCAATGTGCTGAAAACCTTCTTGACCACCGTATCTACCTGGGACACACTTTCAAGGAACTATGTACGTTAGGATGGAGTAACAGATGGTGAGACAGGGTAATGGGATTGGGGTAATGGGTGGTGGGACAAGATAATGGGATGGGGTAATGGGTGGTGGGACATGGTTACGGGATAGGGTAATGGGAGAAGACGGTGGGTGGCATAATGGGATGGGATAATGAATGGTGGGTCGAGGTAATTGGATTAGGTGGTGGATTGGGGTCATGAGGAGGGGGAAGAAACATCTTACCTAATCCATATCGGCCTGGAGCTGACTCCCCTTGCCCGCTTTGACTCACTTATCGTGATAAAGCAGAGAACTCGGAGCTGTTCAACATCATCTTCGGCATTGTCACCTGGACCGTGCTTCACGAATGAAAACATTTTATCTGCTCCAATGGGAAAACATTTTCCACCAATTCAAACAGATTCATCAAAATTCCGGTAATTCCAGAGATGCATTTTAAATCTATACTTTCCCCTCACATTGAGATCTGGGTTACATGTTTTCTCCAGTAAAAGATAACCCGCCTGCATCCCCAACCTGGTTACATTGGCTTCTGGGTTTCTTTGTAACAGGGAGAAAGACGCAAAAAGCTGGAGTAGCTCAGCGGGTCAGGCAGCATCTCTGGAGAAAAGGAATAGATGACGTTTTGGGTCGAGACCCTTCTTCAGACTGAGATTCAGGGGAAAGGGAAACAAGATATATATATATATATATATATATATATAGACGGCGATGTGGAGAGATATTGAACAAATTAATGAAAGATATGCAAAAAAAATAAAGATGAGATGCCGTCTGACCCGCTGAATTACTCCTTTGTGTGTGTCTACCTTCGGTTTAATCCAGCATCTACAGTTCCTCCCTACATTTCTTTGTAACATCCCACTTAACCGCTGGTAACACACAGGAGTTTTCGCCGTGGGGGTGGGGGGGGGGGGTTCTCCAATACAAGGAGCACCTTTATTCTCATCACGAGAGGAATCACTTAACCCCACTCTTTGCGCAGAAATAATGAGCAAAGACCTATACGTGGACACAATTGGTCACTTTACAGTACAGGATACACAGATACTTTGTTTTCAAAAATACTATCAATCTTGTCTCCAAGACATTCGGGTGCAGGGGGAAGGGGGCTAGGCACAGATAAATAGAGCTGTCAGTCGTGCCTGATGCATCGCTGTTACTAAAGTGTAAATCAGCGCCCAGTCTGTGTTAGTTGTCGACTGTACACGTTGGGTCGACTCGGTTCCGGGTTTTTAAAAATCAGACGAGGAGCCTCTCTCTCTAGCCCAAAGGTCACCTCTGACCCCCCCCCCCCCCCCCCCCCCCCCCCCCCCCCCCCTTCATTCATTCTAACACATTTTAAAGTCGCTAAAACAATAACTCGCCAAAGAATCTCACACATGCCAAGCGTTCGGTCACAAAGTGTACGTAGCCCAGTCTGAGATAGAACAGCTGCCAATCACCCGGCAATGACACACCACCGAGCAGGGGTCAGCGCCCGCTGCCTATCTCTGACTCCTTTACCTCATGTTGTAACTGGCGATATTAATCAGGTGAAGTCTGATCCACGGTCAAGCGATGCTGCTCTCTGTTAATCGTGAGGAAGAAATTACCACTTTCCAGCGATTTAACACACAAATGATACAAGGCTATGGCCGTGTCTGTCCCAAGTCCCGCCGATCTCCTGCCGTTCGCAACTCCTCGCAGCCCGCTGCAGGTGAAGGGCTTTAAGTCCTCAGCTATTTTTAGTGCAACTGTTAATGCGTCCGAGCTAAATTCCAGCCTATGCTATTTTCGTTTTGTTATTAATATGTTTAGTTCAAAGTGGTTAAATGCATTCAAGTAAGTTTGGCAGCAAGTTAACACCAATACTTTCGCCCGTTCGTTGTAAATGACGCGGAGTGAAACTAGGACATATGAAGTTGAGTAAAGAAATTTGAAGTTCTGCCAGAGACGGAGTCAGTCGTACTTGGATTAATGAATTAAAGCGTGGATGGATTAAGATGGCACTCCACATTTAGTTTAATTAACACACGTATGAAAGTTAAGGGTGATTCTTTCTTTCTCTGATGCATAGAGTCACCGAGTCAAACACTGTGGAAACAGGCCCTTCGGCCCAACTTGCCCACTCCAATCAACCTACCCCATCGACACAAGTCCCACCTGCCTGCATTTGGCCCATATTCTTCTAAACCGATCCTATCCATGTACCTGTCGAAATGTTTCTTAAACGTTGTGATAGTACCTGCTTCAACTACCTCCTCTAGAAGCTCATTCCATATCCCTACCACCCTTTGTGTAAAAAGGTTGCCCTACAGGCTCCTATTAAACCCCCGCCTTAAACAAATGTCACGATTTCTTGATTCCCCTACTCTGGGTAGGGGAATGCACATTTGCACTATCTATTCCACTCATGATCTTATACACCTCTATAAGATAGACCTTCATCCTCCTGTGCCCCAAAGAACAAAGTCCCAACCTGCTCAACATTTCCCTATAGCTCTGGCCCTCGAGTCCTGGCAACATCCTCCTAAATCTGCACCCTTTTCTAGCTTAACAATGCCTTTCCTATACTGTGACCAAAACTGAACACAGTACTCTAAACGTGGCCCCACCAATGCTTTGTACTAATGTAATATAACCTCCCAATACTGTAAGTTCTGGAGCAGACAAGATCCAACCAAAATTTAATCTTCCATCACTTCAGATATACTGAAGCAGAGGTGGTTTCTTTGGGAAAGAGATCCATTTTAATAAGGGAAGAACATCTAAGCCTCCATCGATTTTGAAGAAACAGCAGCACAGAGAAGCAGGAAAAAGCACTGATTGGCTCTAGCCCGAATGGGAGGAGAGTTAGAAGTGAGTCAGAGGGGGGAAACAGTTTAAAACTGAGGGATTTGGTTTGTAAATTGGTTAATTAGGCAATTTATCAGTCAATATAGACAAGGCAGCTCTTAGGGAGTGGCCTGGTGAGGAGGCTACACAAATCGTTGGAGAGAGAGAGAGACGAAAGAAGAAGATGTCAAGCAAGCTGATTCAGTGTGATGCTTGCAGTATGAGGTCAAGGACACCGCAGATGCCTCTGGCTGCTACAAATATGAGACGTGCATCCAGGTACAGCTCCTGGAGGACCGTGTTGGGGAACTGGGGAAGCAAGTGGATGACCTCAGGTTTGTCCGAGAAGCTGAGTCGTTCCTCGACGAGTCCAACAGCAAGATTGGTACACCAAAGGTACTGGACGAGGCAAGATAGGTGACAGTGAGAAACGGAAGTAAACATGGAATGCAAAGGTCCCCGGGTGTTGTACCTCTTGTGAACAGGTTCACCCACTTAGTAGCTGTCGGGACAGAAGACGTTGACACACTGAGTGGAGCACTGGCTTGTGATGCAAAATGTGCTGTTGAGCCAAAACCAAGGAGGCCGATGTCAGGCAACGCAGTGGTGGTTGGAGACTCCATTGTGAGAGGTACGGACAGGGGTTTCTGCGGCAACAGATGGGATTCGAGGATGGCGTGCTGCCTCCCGGTTGCCAGGATCCAGGATGTCACGGACAGAGTGCAGAAAATCCTCAAGGGCGAAGGTGAACAGCCGGAAGTTGTAGTGCATGTTGGCACAAATTATGTCGGAAAGAAGGGGATAAATATTCTGAAGCGTGACTTTGGAGAGCTCGGAAAAGTGCTGAAAATTAGGACTCCAGGGTGGTTTGCTTCCAGTTCTTCGTGCTTGTGAGAGCAGGAACAGGGAGATACAGGACCTGAATGTGTGGCTGGGGAACTGGTGCAGGGGGCAGGGATTTAGATTCTTAGACCACTGGGATCTGTTTTGGAGTAAGGGGGAAACAGTGCAAAAGGGACGGATTGCACCTTAACAGGTGGGGGACCCGCATTTTTATTTATTTTTTAATAATTTTTTTATTATAAGCAAGTACATAGTAAGAACATTTCATGTATAACAGTTATACATTGCTAATATTATCTATTATTTAATATCTCTGTTTATATATACTTTTTTAGATGGATAGAAAATAATGAAAGAGAAAATAAAAGCATGATAAAGAAGAATGGAATAATTTACTTATAATACAACATTGGAGATTGGTTCGTAAATTGTAAAGTATAACTTTTCATCTAATCCTTGATTCGAGCTTCAGTCAGGTTCTCGTGCCGAATCAGTTTACTCCTTCAAATAGTCAATAAATGGAGACCATATTCTGATAAAAAGCTCTTGTTTGTCCATTAAGACAAGTCTGATTCTTTCCAAATGTAGGGTCTCCGACATTTCCATAATCCACATTTTAATTGTGGGGGTTATCGGACCTTTCCAAAATTTTAATATTAATTTAAAAAAATTCTCAATTATTGTACTATAGTCGATAAAGTTTCTTTGGCTTGTAGTAAGTGTTAGACTTTGTTCTAATAGTCCTAATATTATTAGTTTTGAGTCTGGGTCCAATTGGGTGTTGACAACTTCTGAAATTATCTTAAAAATTTCCATCCAAATGTTTTTAATTTTTATACAATTTACAAATGTGTGAGTTAAGTTAGCCTCTAAATGCTGACATTTTTCACAGATAGGAGATATATGTGGAAAGATTCTATTTAATTTCATTTTTGAGTAATGTAGCTTATGTAATACTTTATATTGTATTAAAGAGTGTCCAGCATTTAACGAGCATTGATGTACATGTTGTAAGCTTTCGTCCCAAATGTCTTTCATTATTGGTTGGCCTAGTTCATTTTCCCCTGTTTGCCTATATATTTCCGTCGGTGGTGTCTCACTGTCTAATAGGATATTGTAGATATGAGATATTAATTTTTCTGTATTAGGTTTGCCACTGCAACACAGGTGGTTTTAAAATAAATAAGGGGGGGTGTCAAATGGGATAGTCAAGGATGGAGTTAAAGGGAAAGGGAGTAAAGGGATAGTTAATGACCCCAGAATTAACGAGAAAGAAAGCTCACAGAGGGATAGGAGAGTATGGCCAAGTGTAGTAGGCATCGATGTGAATGGTGAGATGCGTAAGGAATTAAAATAGACAATAGATGCAGGAGTAGGCCATTCAGCCCTTCAAGCCAGCACTGCCATTCAATGTGATCATGGCTGATCACACAAAATCAGTACCCCATTCCTGCCTTCTCCCCATATCCCCTGACTCCGCTATTTTTTAAGAGCCCTATCTAGCTCTCTCTTGAAAGCATCCAGAGAAACTGCCTCCACCGCCCTCTGAGGCAGAGCATTCTACAGACTCACCACTCTCTATGAGAAAAAGTGTTTCCTCATCTCCGTTCTAAATGGCTTACTCCTTAATACTTAAACTGTGGCCCCTAGTTCTGGTCTCCCCCAACATCGGGAACATGTTTCCTGTCTCTAGTGTGTCCACGCCCTTAACAATCTTATATGTTTCAATGAGATTCCCTCGCATCCTTCTAAACTCCAGAGTGTACAAGCCCAGCCGCTCCATTCCCTCAGCATATGACAGTCCACCATCCTGGGAATTAACCTTGTAAACCTACACTGCACTCCCTCAATAGCAAGAATGTCCTTCCTCAAATTAGGGGACCAAAACTGCACACAATACTCTAGGTGTGGACTCACTAGGGTTCTGTACAACGGCTGAAGGACCTCTTTGCTCCTATATTTGATTCGTCTTGTTATAAAGGCCAACATGCCATTTGCTTTCTTCATTGCCTGCTGTACCTGCATGCTTACTTTCAGAGATTGATGTACATTCCGTTGTACTTCCCCTTTTACCAACTTGATGCCATTTAGATAGTAATCTGCCTTCCTGTTTTTGCCATCAAAGTGGATAACCTCACATTTATCCACATTAAACTTCATCTGCCATGCATCTGCCCACTCCCCCAACCTGTCCAAGTCATCCTGCATTCTCATAGCATCCTCCTCACAGTTCACACTGCCACCTAGTTTTGTGTCATCTGCAAATTTGCTAATGTTACTTTGAATCCCTTCATCTAAATCATTGATCTATATTGTACATAGCTGCCTGTACTGTATTTGAGTACTGTATTTGAATGCGCGAAGTATAAGAAGTATAGTAGATGAGCTTGAGGCTCAGATAGAGGTTGGTAGATATGACATTGTGGGGGTTACCGAGACGTGGCTGCAGGAGATCGGGTCTGGGAACTTAATATTCAGGGTTATACATCCTATAGAAAGGACAGGCAGGTGGGCAGAGGAGGGGGGGGGGGGTAGCTCTTCTGGTGAGGGATGGAATTCAGTACCTTGCGAGGGAAGACATACGGACTGACGAGGTAGAGTCACTGTGGATTAAGTTGAGGAATTGCAAAGGCAAAGACACTAATTGGTGTTATCTACAGACCCCCAAATAGTAGCCCAGATGTAGGGTGTAAGTTGCAGCAGGAGTTAAAACTGGCATGTAACAAAGGTAATGCCACTGTGCTGATGGGGGATTTCAATATGCAGGTAGACTGGTAAAATCAGGTTGGTTCAGGACCCCAAGAAAGAGAGTTTGTAGAGTGCCTCTGAGATGGATTCTTCGAGCAGCTTGTAATGGAGCCGACCGGAGAAAAGGCAATTCTGGATTTAGAGTTGTCCAATGAACCAAATTTAATAAGAGAACTCGAAGTAAAGGAATCGCTTGGAGGTAGTGATCATAATATGATTAGTTTTAATCTGCAATTTGAGAAGGAGAAGGTTAAATCAGAAGTGGCAGTGATGCAACTGAACAAGGGGGGCTGGCCAAGGTAGATTGGAAAGGGATACTAGCAGGAATGATGGTGGAACAGCAATGGCAGACATTTCTGGACATTATCTGGAAGATACAGGATCATTTCATTCCAAAAAGGAAGAAAGATTCTAAGGGGAGTAGGAGGCAACTGTGGCTGACAAGAGAAGTTAGGGATAGAATAAAACTAAAGGAAAAGATGAATAACACAGCAAAGAGTAGCCGGAAGCCAGAGGATTGGGAAACCTTCATAGGACATCAGAAGGAAACAAAACAGGCAATACGGGCTGAAAAGATGAAGTACGAAGAGAAGCTGGCCAGGAATATAAAGGACAGTAAAAGCTTCTTTAGATATGTTAAGGCAAAAAGAGTAGCAAAGTCTAATGTGGGTCCCTTGAAGGCAGACACGGGTGAAATTATTATGGGGAACAAGGAAATGGCAGAAGAGTTGAATAGGTACTTCGGATCTGTCTTCACTAAGGAAGGCAAACAATCTCCCAGATGTACTGGAGGACAGAGGACCTAAGGGGGTAGAGGAACTGAAAGAAGTTTTCATTAGGTGAGAAATAGTATTGGGTAGGCTAATGGGACTGAAGGATGATAAATCCCCTGGGCCTGATGGTCTGCATCCCAGGGTCCTCAGGGAGGTGGCTCTAGAAATAGTGGACGCATTGGTGATCATTTTCCAATGCTCAATAGATTCAGGATCAGTTCCTGTGGATTGGAGGATAGCTAATGTTATCCCACTTTTCAAGAAAGGAGCGAGAGAGAAAACGGGGAATTACAGACCAGTTAGCCTGACTTCGGTGGTGGGAAAGATACTGGAGTCAATTATTAAAGAGGTAATAATGGAGCGTTTGGATAGCAGTAAAATGATTAATCCAAGTCAGCATGGATTTATGAAAGGAAAATCATGCTTGACTAATCTTCTGGAATTTTTTGAGGACATATAAAATGAAGGGGAGCCAGTGGATGTAGTGTATCTAGACTTTCAGAAAGCCTTAGATAAGGTCCCGCACGGGAGACTGCTGACTAAAATTAGAGCACATGGTATTGGGGGTAGGGTGTTGACATGGATAGAAAATTGGTTGGCAGACAGGAAGCAAAGGGTAGAAGTGAACGGGTCCTTTTCAGGATGGCAGGCAGTGGCGAGTGGAGTGCCGCAAGGCTCGGTGTTGGGGCCGCAACTGTTTACCATATATATTAATGATTTGGAAGAGGGAATTAGGAGCAACACTAGCAAGTTTGCGGATGACACAAAGCTGGGTGGCAGTGTGAACTGTGAAGAGGATGTTATGAGGTTGCAGGGTGACCTGGACAGGTTGAGTGAGTGGGCAGATGCGAGGCAGATGCAGTATAATATAGATAAATGTGAGGTTATCCACTTTGGTGGCAAAAACAAGGGGGCAGATTTTTATCTCAATGAGGTTAGGTAAGAGGGAGGTACAGTGAGACTTGGGTGTCCTTGTATACTGGTCATTGAAATTTGGCCTGCAGGTACGACAGGCAGTGAAGAAAGCTAATGGAATATTGGCCTTCATAACAAGAGGATTTCAGTATTGAAATAGAGAAGTTCTTCTGCAATTGTATAGGGCTCTGGTAGGACCACATCTGGAGTATTACGTACATTTTCGGTCTCCTAATTTGAGGAAGGTACATCCTTGTGATTGAGGCAGTGCAGCGTAGGTTCACGAGATTGATCCCTGGGATGGCGGGACTGTCATATGAGGAAAGATTGAAAAGACTAGGCTTGTATTCACTGGAGTTTAGAAGGATGAGGGGTGATCTTATAGAAACATATAAAAATTATTAAAAAAGACTCGACAAACTAGATGCAGGAAAAATGTTCCCAATGTTGGGGGAGTCCAGAACCACGGGTCACAGTCTTAGAATAAAGAGGAGACCATTTAAGACTGAGGTGAGAAAAACTTTTTCACCCAGACTTGTGAATTTGTGGAACTCCCTGCCACAAAGGGTAGTGGAGGCCAAATCACTGGATGGATTTAGGAGAGAGTTAGATAGAGCTCTAGGGGCTAGTGGAATATGGGGGAGAAGGCAGGCATGGGTTATTGATTGGGGTCGATCAGCCATGATCGCAATGAATGGCGGTGCTGGCTAGAAGGGCCGAGTGGTCTCCTCCTGCACCTATTTTCAATGTTTCTATGACTGGATCAGTGGGTTTATTAGTAAACATCCATCGTTCGCATGTCAGAAAATATGTATTTCGTTCCAACTGATGAAAGTTAAATGAGTGTTTGATGACAACCCATAAGTTTGCTATCCGGAGCACTTGGAAAGGATTATTTGTAGGTGAAAACCCCTGAAAAATGTATTCTGTCCAGACTCAATACCTGCCTGTCATCTCCGAACATGCTGGGAAATACTTTGGCAAGGAATCACGTCCTTGTCTGTACTAATGCCAAGACCAACAGTTAATAGGGAATCCGAGCTAACCGATCACAAACTAGGCCAACTGCAGCAGCGAGCATAAACAGTTTTAGCTTTGCTGCTTCTGATGTTTGGAAGATATACACACTAACAGCTGCCTCTTTGTGTGGCAGTAGTTTGTGAATTCACTGCGCTCAAATCCCTGAATCCATTATTATTAAAGCAACATCCTGGCCTTTTGCATTTCGATTTTCAAATTTAACAGCATTCCTTTTTATTTTGTTGTAAAATAAACTATACAAATTGAATAAAGATGAGGCCTTGCTCGGTCCTATTCTCTCTCAGTTAGAAGACCCAGAAGATACAAAATATAATCGCCACTGGAAACCATTCTCAATTTTCTAAACAATGGCTTTCCGTGCTGGTTTCCTTTATGGTTGCTATTATCTGGGTCAGAGTGTTACATTGCAAGCTAATGCTGCCTTTGTCATGAACTTAGACACAAAATGCTGGAGTAATTACTCAGCGGGACAGGCAGCATCTCCGGAAAGAAGGAATGGGTGACGTTTCTTCAGTCTGAGGAAGGGTCTCGACCTGAAACATGACTTCCTGACTCTTTCAACACAATACTTAAAACTAGTACCAACAGAATTATATGCACTTTAGATCTTCCTAGCTTGCTTATGGTGGCATGTAATGCATTCCTGAGATGGGTGGATTGGGCGAATATTCACAGAGTTCAGAGAATGAAAGACTATTTCATTAAAACTCATTAACTCATAATGTAAAATTCATAAGATGCTTGATAGTAGGTGTAGAGAAGTTTTAAATGACTGTTTCTCTGGAGAAGCGGAAATGGAGAGTTGGTTCATTGAGTTGGGCGTCGGTACTGTTTTTGGCTGCATGTTATGTTCAGATGCTAAAGATTTTGTTCTCGAACAAACATGGTCAGTTCAAAAATCGTCTTGGCACTGGAATTGGATTGTTTGTTATCAAGCTTGTTAAATACAACCCTTACCACTCTAAAATGCTCTAAAATATTAAAAAAAAACGAATAAGGGGTTGGTCATTTAGAACGGAGATGCGGAAAAACGTTTTCACCCAGAGTTGTGAATTTGTGGAATTCTCTGCCACAGAAGGCAGTGGAGGCCAATTCATTGGAGGTCTTCAAGAGTTATATTTAGCTCTTTGGGATAAAGGAATCAAGGGATATGGGGGAAAAAGCAGGAACGGGTACTGATTTTAGATGATCAGCCATGATCATATTGAATGGCGGTGAAGGGCCGAATGGCCTACTCCCGTGCCTATTTTTCTATGTTTCTATGGGTACCCGGATGTGGCGTCGAAGGATGAGAAGCCAGAGCAAAGAAGTGGAAGCCAAATAACCAAATCGAAAATTCGCTCTGTTGAAATGCCACCTACCTGAAAGGCTACGTTACCTACAAGCCAACGAACCGAATGCTGCTCAACAGAAAAGTCAAATAACGGACATGACGTTGCCGGGGGGCAGGACTTGTCAGCGATTGGTCCAGACCCCCGCGTCCATCACATCACTGGCTGGTGGAGATGGGAGGGTGGGGGTCATTTTCGCACATAAGCCATAGGTGACTGGGCAATCTGAAACCGAGCACCAAGTTGTAAGCGGCCGAAGCTGCGCATCACTCTGGACAGGCCCCATGGCCGCCCTCCGCCTCATCTCCCCCTTGCAGCCGCACTGTGAAGAGCTGTGGAACGGAGGTGAGGGACAGGCTGGTCCCTCCGCCCAACCAGAGTCACTGACCGCCATCGGACCGCAACCCCCACACCAGGGTGACTTTCCCACCCCCCCCCCCCCCCCCCCCAACCCCCAGACCCTGACACCCACACCGGGTGATTCACCCCCACCCCGGCCACAGGAACAGACGGCTCGGGGCATAGTAAATCACTTTTAAAACATGGGGACACAGTCATTCCCTGGCGGGCCAATGACAAGTGTGCATGACAACAATTTTATCTCCTCCCACTCTTTCTCTCCCCCCCCCCCCCCCCCCCCCCCCCCCCGACAAACAAGGAACACGTTTTATTTATTACCATCAGGTTACCTGCGTAACGCACACAAGCTCCCACGCACAAAACACCAAATAATCTGTAAACTGTTTTAACCGAAGATGGACACAAAAACTGGAGTAACTCAGCGGAACAGGCAGCATCTCTGGAGACAAGGAATGGGTGACATTTTGTTTTGAGACCATTCTTCAGACCTGAAGACTGTCTGAAGAGTCTCGACCCGAAATGCCACCCATTCCTTCTCTCCAGAGATGTTGCCTGTCCCACTGAGTCACTCCAGCATTTTGTGTCTATCTTTGGTGTGACAGTTGTCTCATTTCATCGGCTTCATGTATTGCGCGCATAGAAGAGACGCTTTACATGTCGCTTGCATCTATTCAACCAATTGTGCTCTTAATGAAATCTTACATCTTTGCGAGGGAGGGATGGAATCGATGTGACCACCGGCTAAAGCAAAGGCATAGTTAGGACAGGGAAATAAACCCACCACTTAATTAAGCAGGTTCCCGAATGTAAGAACTATTTATACATGTATTATTTTTGTTTTTAAATCGATGTAACTCTTTTTTTGATTTTTAATGCCGAGTTAAAACCCCGTCCTGTGCAAAGGGCTTGGGGCAGCTAGATTCATAGTGCCTTCATTGTTGGTAGGTGCTGTCCTTTTATATGGACCGCTGTCAGTGCTAGTTTTCTCAACTTCCATAGCCGCTCTGCATAAGTGTAGTCAGACATTAATCCATTCCATGATCTTTGGCAGATTTAAAAACAAAAATGTTACATGTATAAATAGTTCTTGCATTCGGGAACCTCGTTGTCATGCACACTTGTCATCGGCTCGACTGGTAGGTGGCGTTTCGGCAGAGCGCCCATTCGGTGAGTTTGCTTTTAGGCGATGCAGCCTTTTGGTTAGTTGGCTTTTAGGCGTCCCACCCTTTCTGTTAGTTTGCTTTTCGGTTTCCCACCCTTTCTGTTAGTTGGCGTTTCGGCTTTGTTTCGATTCGGTTATTTGGCTTCCACTTCTTGGCTTCGGCTTCTCGTCCTTGGATTCCACATCCGCACATGGTTTCTATGTTTCTATGTTCCACAATGATATGAATGCAAATAATTCTCCTCAATTTAATCTTAAATATCTATCCCATTTTTCCGAGATTCTGATTCCCAGATGTCTATTTCCCTGCCAGGTTAAAACACTTTCAATACCTACTCTTTTAAGCCCATTATGAATTTTATTTGTTTTAATGAAATAGCCTCAGATTTCCTCTCTGAGAAGTAATTCATCAATCTCTGACAAAACACAAATTGCTCATAAACTTGGCAGGTCACGCATCATCTGTGGACTTACATGGGCGACGTTTTTGGGCAACACCCCTTCATTCTAACACTCTGCTTAAGTGTAGGTGTAGACCAGTCAGCCTCTCATTCTTGCTACACAATTTAATAAGATCATGGCTCACCTGATTGTAATGTCAATATCACATTCCCCTCAACTGCATGTAACTTTTCACCTGTCTTAAGTAGATGACACCCATTTTTAATTAGTGGCCCTATTGTATCAGAGTTAAAGCCCACCAGATCTGTGCCAGCCATTTGGCCATCAACATTAATACCAATTGACAACATTCATATTGTATCCTTCTATGCCTTGCCCATTTGTGCTTGTTTAAATGCTTCCTAAATATAATGATGTATGCTGATTCACCACCTCCTGTGCCAGCATGCTCTATTCTCTGTAAAGAACATTCTCCACAGATGTCCTTCAAAATTCCTTCCCCTCACCTTACACCTACACCCTCTTGTTTTTGATACCCCTACCACGGGTAAAAGGATTTTGCGAATCTACCATATTTACGCCTCTTGCTATCTTACATACTTCTATCATGTCACCTCTCCACCTCCTTCACTCCAGGAAATAACCAGCCCAGCTGATCCAATCTCTAAAGTCTTACCATTAACTATAGTCCTCCAATCAAGGCAACATCCATATGAATCTGCTCTGCACCAGAGCAGTCACATATTCCTATAGTGTGGCAACTAGAACTGCACACAGTACTCCAAGATTAGCAAGTTTGCTGATGATACAAAAGTGGGTAGTTTTACCGATAGTGAAGACAGTTGTGAAAAATTGCAGCAGGATCTTGATCGATTGGCCAGATGGGCTGAGGCATGGTTGATGGAATTTAATACTGAGAAATGTGAGGTGTTGCATTTTGGGAAGTCTAATGTGGGCAGGACCTACACAGTGAATGGTAGGGCTCTGGGGCATTTTGTAAAGCAGAGTGATCTAGGAGTGCAGGTGCATGGTTCCTTAAAGGTGAAGTCGTAGCTGGAGAGGGTGGTCAAAAAGGCCTTTAGTACACTGGCCTTCATCAGTCAGTGTAGAATTGAAGTGTAGAAGTTGGGAGGTCATGTTACAGTTGTATAAAACATTGGTGAGGCCGCATTTAGAGTATTCTGTTCAGTTCTGGGTACCATGTTATAGGAAAGATGTCAAGCTGGAAAGGGTACAGAGAAGATTTATGAGGATGTTGCCAGGACTAGAGGGTCTGAGATAGAAGGAGAAGTTGAGTAGGCTGGGACTCTATTCCTTGGCACACAGGAGTGTGAGGGGGTGATTTATAGAGGTGTATAAAATCATGAGAGGAATAGATCGGGTAGATGCACAGAGTCTCTTGCCCAGAATAGATGAATCGAGGACCAGAGGACATGCTGGATTAGATCAATCTCTTCTCGAATGTTTCTTCCACTTAAGTTTCAGAGCTGTAGGGTTGTTGTAGCATCAATAATTCTTCGCTCCCTTCGTTCTAGCTTCCTCACACAAACTGGTACATAAGTACACAAGTAAAATTAGAAGAATGGTTTCAGTAGATTATCAAAGTTTTGCTTTATTGAAATGAAAATACTGGAGTTGGTGGATATATACAGCGAGTAAGAATAAACAAGTTGTTATTGGTTAGAACTGTGACTGATAGGGATCCATGCTGGATGTTAGCAATCTGTTATTCGGATGATGGGATCACGTTTAATATAAGAGACACAAAAAGTAGGAATAAATCAGTGGGACAGGCAGTATCTCTGGAGAGAAGGAATGAGTGATATTTCGGGTCAAGACCCTTCTTCAGACTGGTTAGGGATTAGGGAACTGAGATATATAGAAATGATGTAGAGAGATAAAGAACAATGAATGAAAGATACGCAAAAAAGTAACGATGATAAAGGAAACGGGCCATTGTTAGCTGTTTGTTGGGTGAAAATGAGAAGCTAGTGCGATTTGGATGGGGGAGGGATAGAGAGATGGTTAATTTATGTGGGTTTGTTCATGATACATTACCGCTTGTGAGGGTGTTGCAGGGAGGCTTCAGGGAGTATAAACTGGCTAAATGAAACAACAAGGTTTTGGAAGATGGAATGTAATAGGAAAATGTTACAGAAAAAGTAAAGAGTGGAGTAATTTGTTAATGGGCAGTGATTGAGAGATGTTGGTACTCAGAGGGACCTGGGCGGCCTTAGACATGGCGCATGGCATGCAGGTTCATTAAGCAATTGAGAAAGCAAGTGGATATTGGCCTTTAAGGCAGAAATATTTGAGCATTAGATTAAATGGCATTCTAAACTGATTTATGGGCGCATGGAATGTTGTGTATAGATCTAGTCTCCATTACTTAGAAAGGATGTTCTTTCTGTGGAGCGAGTGCATGGAAGGTTCACCAGATTGATTAGTAGCCAGCTGGACATGAGAAGATGAAACGGACCCTATAGAGTTTCAAAGAATGATGGATGATCTCACAGAAATATCTTGAATTCTTAAAGGGCACGGCAAAATAGGTGCAGAAATGAGGATTCCCTTGGCTCCGCACCTGGCATGAGTGTCAATATGAAAAAAACGTATGCCATCAAGGAGAGAGGAGATTCCTTTACCAGGAGTATAGTGTGTCTTTAGAATTTGCAGTGCAAGAGGGTTGTGGGTTGTTTATAACCCAACTTTCGCAGTTTGATAGATTTTTAGATATTTCGAAAATAACATGCAGGAAAATGGTACTGAGGTAAAACAAATCTGCCATGATGTAGTAAAATGATGGAGCAGGCATGAAGCACTGAATCACCTACTTCCACTTTTCCCTCTCATCTAGGTATGCTCTTAGCCCTTGTCTTCATCCTATTGTTCCTGTTCCTCAGGTACATTTCTTGCAGAAGACCCATCAGCTGTTTCTGTCTAATTCTTAGCAAAATAAACAGTAAAATTAAATGCAACGTTTTGACCTGACTGGGAAGCAAGCTGACCTACAGGAGACAGGCAGCATGAATAACCATCAGGAACTCGACTGGGCAGATTATGTGCCGTGGTGTGCATTCTGAGGATCTGTGAGGAAGACAATGTTTCCTGTGTCTCCATTGATAGGATGGTTGCCATATTTTTAATTCTGTTAATTGCATTAAAATGGGCAGCATTCTAAACAGAAATTATAAATTACAAAGAGATTTGAATAGATTGAGCAAATTGGCAAAATTTGGCAGATGAACTCTCATGCATGCAAATGTAAGACCATTCACTTTGGACGAAAGAAAATTGTGGCAGGTTATTTTTTTTAAACTGTGAAGAAAACTTGAACTCTTATTGGGAAGGTCATGAAGTCTTGGAGCAAAGAATTAGGCCATTGAGCCCATCAAATCTACATCAACTGACAGAGAGATTTTTGTGTTTGACCTGGCTTTTGTATGTGTCCCAGCTGTCCTCTTAATTACAGCCCGATTAAGGTGACATAAAAAGAACATTTCATATAGCAGTGGTGATTTTCTCAAACAGGTTGGTTTATTAAGGTTTTATTTCAGTAAATATTGGAGAGCATTCCTGAGGGCTCAAAAATACACCGCCATTCTAAAACTCTCCCAGTACTTTATAGCATTCTCACTGTGATAGTTACACGTGAATTCTACAGTTTCACAATAAATTATCAAGATCCTGTTCTAATTAGTTATTGATTTATACAGGGCTGCTTACCCCGTCATTCTTGTCGAAAATGATCCCTTCTTTGTGGGCCTGCAGAACTGATTATCCTGTGAATTGTCCTCCATTCTCACTCCCACACACAGCTATATCTGTTCTAATGAACTCTACCATTGTTGTTGTAATTAACCCTATTTTGCAATCTCAGTGCCTTTCCACTTTAACTACTGCACTGGTCTTTTCTTTCATGATATTCAAGTTACCTTTACCAAGTTAGCCCAATTTCCCATCATCTTCAGGTATATAGAGTCATTGAATCATACAGTGTGAAAACAGGTACTTTGGCCCAATCATCCACGCCAGCCAAGATGCCCCATCCAAGCTCGTGCCATTTGCCTGGACTGGGCACATTTCCGTCTAATTCTTTTCTATTTATGTACCTGTCCAATGTACCTGTCCAATTGTATTTTATCGTTTTGTTGTACCTTCATCAACTACTTCCTCTGGCAGTTTGTTCCATATCAAAGAGTCAAAAGTCAAAAGAGTTTATTGTCATGTGTCCCTGACAGGACAATGAAATTCTTTCTTTGTATAGCACAACACAACATAGTAGGCATTGACTACAATTATATACGTAAATACACACATTAATTAATAAATTAATAAAGTGCAAATAACAGATGGAGGGGTATTAATGTTCAGAGTTTTGTCCGAGCCAGGTTTAATAGCCTGATGGCTGTGGGGAAGCAGCTATTCCTGAACCGGGTCGTTGCAGTTCTCAGTTCTCACCGAAGGTAGCAGGGAGATGAGTGTGGCCAGGGTGGTGTGGGTCCTTGATGATGCTGCCAGCCTTTTTGAGGCAACGGCTGTGGTAGATCCCCTCGATGGAAGGAAGGTCAGAGCCGACGATGGACGCCAGTGTTTACTACTTTTTGTAATCTTTTCCTCACCAGGGCACTCAAGTTGCCGAGCCAAGCCACGATGCAACCAGTCAGCAAGCTCTCTACTGTACACCTGTAGAAGTTAGAGAGAGTCCTCCTTGACAGACCGACTCTCCTAATCTTCTCAGGAAGTAGAGGCGCTATACCCACCATCCTGTGTAAAAGTTGCCCCACAGGTTCCCATTAAATCATCCCCCTCCTACCTTAAACCAATTCCCTACACTAGGGGAAAAAAACCTCTGCATTCACCCTATCTATTCCCTCATGATTTTGTACACCCCATATAAGATCATCCTTCCTGTTTCTGTGCTCCAAGGAATAAGGTTGTCCAAGCATGCCCAATCTTTTCCTATAGTTCAGACCCTATAATTCCCGGAAGCACCTTCCCAAAACTTCTTTGCACTATTTCCACTTAATGGCACCTTCCCTATGGCAAGCTGATCAAAACTGAACTCAATATTCCAAGTGTAACCTCATCATTGACTTGTGCAACTGCAACATAACATCTCAACAATTTAATCTCAACTCGTAACCCTTTCACACTCCCTTCTTCTCTGCTAACCACACCCCCTCGCCTGCCCCCCATCTCCCCTGTGCCCCACCTATGTTTCCCCTTCCCCTTTCCTTCCCTTCCACCCACATTCCTTCCCTGAATTTCACAATTCACAACTCTCAATTCTTTGGTTTCACACCTTCTGTCTTTTCATCTTTGGTCTTTGGTCTGCCTATCATGTCCGTCCCCTCACCTGTATCAACCTAGTGTCCCAACCCAAAGCATTACCTGTCCATGTTCTTCAAAGATGCTGCCTGGAGCATTTTGTATGGTTTTGTAAACCAGCATCTGCAGTTACTTGTATCCACATCTCAACTTCCATGTTCTATTCCCTGATTGATGAAAGCCAGCAGGTCAAATTCTTCATCACCCTGTATATCTGCGATGCTACTTTCAGGAAACTATGTCCTTGTACTACAAGACCCCTCTGCTCAATAAACAATCCCCAAGGACCTACCATCCACTATAAAGTGCTGCCCTTGGTTAACCCCTTGGGACCTGCTGTTGTCTGATACAAAAGTTTGAGACTTAATTGTAATAAATCTAGGCATATTGATAGATATGGATATATAATTAACATAATTACTGTTATATTTAAATATATAATTAATTTGGAAACTACTTTTTTATTTTGTTTTTCCTCCTGGAAGATAAATTTCTAATCTAGCTATTGGAGTATGTTTTATTATATATATATATATATAATTTTGAACTTTGTATCGCTCTCTGTTCCAATTAATAATAATTGGTCAAGGGGGCAGAGCGAAACATATAAAAACATCTACGGAAGTCAATAACAATTTTTCTACCACCTGTTGGTGGCTTGTTTTTAATTATAATATCTTTATTTTTGGATATTATAATATCACTTTTTGTTTGTTAATTATCTTTTCACGACTCTACACTTTCTGGTCTTTTTCAAGGTTTATTCTGAAGGAGAGATGCCAACAAAACTTAACAGCTGGGGATGATCATCCTTCATCTGGAGTTATAAGGTTCTTGGTTGCACCATATGAAGTAAAGGTATTAACATGATCCATAATGCAAGACGATAAACAAAATAAAACTGGAGGAATCACGTTTTGTAGTTGGAATATAAGGGGCGCTAATGAACCAATTAAAAGGGGTAAGATCTTTGCCCAATTAAAAGCCTTAAAAAGTGACATTATTTTCTTACAAGAGACGCATCTGAAATATCAAACACAGATAAGATTGAAGGCAAATTGGATTGGGCAAACATACTACTCTTCATTTACTTCTAAATCTAGAGGCACGGCTATTATCATTCGTAAAGGTATACCATTTAAATTAAAGAATACTATAGCAGATAAAGAGGGGAGGTACGTCATAGTTACGGGAGAAATTTATTCTACTCCACTTACTTTGATAAATATTTATGCTCCTAATTTTGACAACCCCCAATTTTTTAGTAAAATTTTGGATATAATTTCAGAACTTAATCATCAAAATGTGATAATAGGGGGAGATTTGAATTGTGTTTTAGATCCATATTTGGATAAATCAGCAAAACAAAAAAGGACTAACATAAAATCTAAAACGAGTGAACTCCTAAATACATACATGAAAAATTCTAATATAACAGATGTATGGAGGATCGCTAACCCAGTAAGTAGGGAATATTCATTTTATTCAACAGTACATAAAACATATTCACGTATTGATTATTTCTTAGTGGACACAAAACTAATTCCATATACATATAATTCTAAATATCATAATAGTATCATTTCTGATCATTCCCCGTTAACTTTTTCTTTAAAATTAGAAGGAATGCCCGATAAAAATTCGTTTTGGAGGTTTAACCCCCAAATTTTAAATAACTCACAAGGTTGCACATATTTAAAAGAGCAGATGAGATTCTTCTTTGAGACAAATGATACACCAGATATTTCACCCTCTTTATTATGGGAAACTTTTAAGGCATTTATTAGAGGAATTATAATCTCATATCAAGCTTTCCAAAATAAAAAGAATAATACTGAACAATTGCAGTTAGAACAAGAAATTAGACAATTAGATTCAGAAAATGCCAAAGAACCAACTATAGATAAACATAATAAGATAATAATACTAAAATATAAACTAAATAAAATTTTATCGGCCAGAATAATGAGATTATTTCAAATTACAAAACAAGAAAATTTTGAATTTGGTGATAAACCTCATAAACTCCTAGCACGCCAACTGAAAAAAAGGGACACAGAAAATACAATTACTAAAATTAAATCAGACAAAGGGGAATTACTAACACTACCTAAAGATATTAATAAAAGATTTGCTCAATTTTATCAAAACTTATATACATCGAAAACCTCTGCAAATAATACTCAAATTGCAAATTTCTTAGATAATTGTAATCTTCCAAAATTAAATATGGTGGAACAAGAGGCATTAGGAGCTCAGATTACACTACAGGAAATAGAAGAAACAATTAGTTCGTTGAAAAACGGCAAAACCCCAGGACCAGATGGCTTCAGTAATGAATTCTATAAAAGATTCTACGAAATAATTTCTCCACGGTTGCAAGATTTATATATATACATTTTTAAAGAAAATAAACTACCAGAAACACTAACTGAATCAACTATTACACTTATACCAAAAAAGGATAAAGATCTAGAAGACCCAGGCTCATATAGAGCTATTGCACTCCTAAATACAGACCAAAAAATATTAACGAAGACCCTAGCGAGAAGATTGAGTAAATATGTTAGTAAACTAATAAATCCGGACCAAACAGGGTTCATACCAAAGAGATACTCATTTAACAATTTGAGACGGTTGTCTAATATAATGTACTCACATAATACTGAAGAAGAACTAGCAATTATTTCATTGGATGCAGAAAAAGCTTTTGATCAAGTAGAATGGCAATATTTATTCAAAGTATTGGAAAAATTTAATATGGGAGATAATTTTATTTCATGGGTAAAACTATTATATGATAAGCCGACGGCTAGAATACTGACTAATAATATATTATCCCTGAAATTCCACTTAACAAGGGGCAATAGGCAGGGGTGCGCGTTATCGCCCCTGCTTTTTGCACTAGTGATAGAGCCTTTAGCTGAAAGTATAAGAAGCCATCCGAACATTCATGGGTATATTACCAAACACTCAAATAATAAAATTTCATTATATGCAGATGACATATTATTATATATTACAAATTCGCAAATTAGCATACCAAATATACTAAATTTAATAGAGGAATTTGGTTCTTTTTCAGGATATAGAATAAATTGGAACAAAAGCGAAATTATGACGATAAAACCTCAAGAGTCGACACATCTGTTGAAATTCCCTTTTAGAATTACAACAGAAAAATTTAAATATTTGGGCATCCAAATTACTAGGAACTATAAAATCATTACTCAACGCAAACTATATGCCTTTATTAACTAAATTAAATGGGCTGATTAAATTTTGGAAGACACTGCCGATGTCATTAATAGGCAGAATAAACGCGATAAAAATGATCTTCTTACCACAAATATTGTACCTATTTCAATCAATACCAATATACATACCTAAAAAATTCTTCAAAAAATTAGATTCTGATATTATAAACTTTATATGGGATTATAAATCACACAGAATAAAAAAAAAACACTTGTGTAAATCTAAAGAATCAGGGGGACTGACACTCCCTAACTTATTGTATTATTATTGGGCAGTGAATATTAAAAATATAATCTACTGGTTGGACAGTTCTGCCCAACAGGTAGATTGGATAAGAATGGAGAAAGAGGATTGTTCCCCTTATAATATAGGAGCGATCCTTCTTTCCCCGATAAAACTGAAACAATGTAATATACAAGAAGAATCCAATTATTCATAGTATAATACGAATTTGGAAACAAATAAAATTAACTTTAAAATTAAGAAAATTATCGCTTCTTTCTCCAATAGCTAATAATCCCTCATTCAAACCATCCATTATTGATAAAACGTTTACCCATTGGGAAAGAATAGGAATTAAAATGATGGGAGATATGTATGAAATGGGAAAACTTTTATCATTCCAACAATTACAACTAAAATATAATTTGAAAAGTAATCAATATTTCAAATACCTTCAAATTCAAGATTATTTGAAAAAGTATATACAAGGATATCAAACTTTAACCCCAGATCTACTGGAGGAAGGAATGAATAGAAAGGCAGAATCAAGCAATTTAATATCTTACTTATATAATATAATTCTAAATATAGAAACACCAACGACAGAAGCAATTAGAAGAGACTGGGAACAAGAGTTATTGATAAAAATTCCGAACGATAGATGGGATAAAAATCTATTATATGTAAACAAATGTTCAATGAATGTAAGACATAACCTAATTCAATTTAAAATTTTACATAGATTATATTATTCGAAAACAAGACTGAATAAAATATTTTCAAATGTTTCCCCCATCTGCGACAAATGTCTAACTCAAAATGCCACTATAGCACATTCCTTTGTCTCTTGTACAAAACTGTATACATTTTGGAATGAAATTTTTGGAATTTTTACAAAACTATTTAACACAAAATTGAACCCCAATACTGAATTGATTATCTTTGGATCAATGGAAGAGGGAAGTAAACTAACTATATCCCAAGAAGCCTTTCTTAATTATGGTCTAATAACAGCGAAAAAACTTATACTTAAATTTTGGAAAAACGCACCTACGCCAACATTCAAAATGTGGATCTCAAATATGTCTGAAATGCTACATCTTGAAGAAATGAGATTCCTCTTACTAGGCAAAGTAGACCAATTCTTAAAGATTTGGTCTCCGTTTATCAACTTTATACAAGCATATGGTGCAACATAACATAACCTTAGAAATTAAATGGTTCAGAACTGGGTGACGAATGGGCAAAAATATGAGATAGGTAGATCTCTCCTAATCTTTCATTTCTTATTACTTTTTCCTTTTCTTTCAATCTTTTAACTTCTCACCTCTGTCCTTTATTTTTTTTTACTTTCTGTTTCTACTTGCTTGTCTATCTATTCCGACACTCTTTATTTCTCTTTTCTCTCACTGTTCTTTTATTATTGCACCAAAAATATGAAGTTGTACAAGAATGAAAATATGTATTTATGTATTATGTATTAGGTACTTAAGTACCAGACTACTGTACTTACTTCTAACAAAAATAAACAAACAAAAAAAAAAAATAAAGTGCTGCCCTTATTTGACTTCACAAATGCAATACCTCACGCAGATCAAAATTAAACCCCATTTGCAATTTCTCAGCCCAGGTGCACAGCTGATACACCTGAAACTATGTCGTGGTCTCCCTCCAGTGGGTCACAGTAAGCGGCCGATACCTGTTGAGAGAAAGAAAAACAGTTTTTGTCAAGCTAAGGCAGTATTCCAAAAGAGCATCAGTCATAAGATGACAATCAGCTTTTCACAAGTGTAAAGTTCCTGGCAGAGACATAGGGCCGGTGAAGATAACTTGCACGGGACTCCGACCTGTTGTTGGATTGGCATTATAATACATAACATGATGGGGAGTGCCTGTGGGCCTGGCGTTCCCTCCTATCGAGTGAAGCGGTACAAGTCATTCAATTAGACCAGAGGACTGTGGATGATGGCAGCAATGCAAATTACAGGTAAATATTCAGGAGTTTGCATACACAGTACTGGGAAAGTGTGTGCCCAGATCTGAAATGGTAGAGGGGGGGGGGTCTCTTCCACTAAATGTTGCTGGTTTCATTTGCTCCTGTAATGGGATGCTCATGTAATTCCTCCACCTTCAACCTCCCGATAGACCAAATAATTTGCCCATTCTCAAAATGCAGTGAGGAATTTCACTGATCGTGGAGCTACATTCCGAGGTGGGCTTGTGGTACATCTCCCCAAAATGGTATTAACAAGTTGTGAGAGTCAAGCATGCAGATATGGGCTTAGTTTTCCTTCTAACTAATCTATTACCACCAGCCCCGTAAACATGTCGGCACACTTGATCACAGGGTGAAGCATTTCCCTTGCATCGAGGTTAACAAGTTAACTCGGCCCCTGTATGCAGGCAGAGGTGGATCTACTGTGAAACTAATGAAGCTTAACCTTCAGGGCCTCTAATCCCGGAGGGCCCCAGAAGTGACATTAGTCCAGAAATTCTTCCGATTTAAATCGGAATTCTGATTTTATTTATTTTCCTTTAAATGAATCTGATTTTTGACCTCAACTAAACCCCTCGCCTCAACTAAACTTCACCTCACACTTAAACGTCAACTCATTAAACCTCGCCTCGACTAAACCTCCCACTTCACACATAATCCCGCCTCGACTAATCGCCGCCTCTCTTCCGCTCCTGTGTGAGTGCGCCCCTCCCCTCCCACTGGCTCTCTCGGACAATGCGCCTGCGCTGCTCTCCGTGCTCGGCCCTTCCCCCCTGGTTGGAGCCGTTCAGCTCACGTGAGGCGCCGCCAATGGCCGGAGGGGGTGGGGGGCTATAAATAGCAGGAGCGGAAGAGAGGCGGCGATTAGTCAAGCAGGGATTAGGTGTAGTTTAGTTAAGTTGAAATGGAGTTAATGTACGAGATTTATTTGAGGGTCGAGGTTTAGTGAGATATGGTTTAGTCGAGGCGAGGATTAGGTGTGAGGAGATGTTTGGTAATGAGGTATCATCGAGGGGAGGGATTTAGTGAGGCGAAGGGTTTAGTCGAGGTGTAGCTGTTTAAGTGAGGGGAAGTGAGTGTAGGTGAGGTGAGGAGAAGTGGGTGTCTGAACTCGGGAAGGGAGACCAAGGTGCTGCTGAAGGAGACTAGCCCACTGCCTTCTGTGGCAGAGAATTCCACAAATTCACAACTCTGGTGAAAACGTTTTTTCTCATCTCAGTGCTAGGCAAAGAGACATTTCAAGTAAAAAATGTTGTAAAGATTTTTTTAGCTGTACGAGGCCATTTATTGAAACAAGATTATTAAGGGTTTGGACATGCTAGAGGCAGGAAACATGTTTCCAATGCTGGGAGAGTCCAGAACCAGGGGCCACAGTTTAAGAATAAGGGGTAGGCCTTTTAGAACGGAGATGAGGAAAAACTTTTTCACCCATAGAGTTGTGAATCTGTGGAATTCTCTGTCCCTGGAGGCCAATTCTCTGGAGGCTTTCAAAGAGAGAGCTCTTAAAGATAGCGGAGTCAGGGGATATGGGGAGAAGGCAGGAATAGGGTACTGATTGTGGATGATCAGCCATGATCACAGTGAATGGTGGTGCTGCCTCAAGGGTCCAAATGGCCTACTCCTGCACCTATTGTCTATTGTTTATTTCATTAAATATATTTTGGGGGTTATTTTACTGCTGATGTGTTACAAAAATGCTAAGCTTCTGTTATGTAAACTACCAGCAGAAAGCTTGAGAATCACTTTCAATTTATTGAAAATGCAGGAGCTTCAGCGACATTGCCCCCTGAACCCCTACTGGGGCACTGCCACTGGACCCCGCCGGGGGCCTAGCCAGCCTCCTGGACCCCCGGCCAATACTTCCTACTTTTTCTCTGGAGGGTTTGTCCACATTGCTTCAAAAAATGTTGTGTCTACTTACTGTATGAGAAGGGTTTTTTAAATAATAATAATAATAGTTTAATTCAATACAAAATAACAGTTAAAATTAAAAGGTTATTAAAGTATCATGTAGGCTAGCCATAAACGAAAACACTTTCAAATTAAGGATGTTTCATTCTAAATATATTTAATATAAAATAATTATAAATAATTTAAAACAGCATTAACATTTATGACAGAAATTAAAATGTGTGGTGATCTGTTGTTCACCATTGAAGAAGTTAACAGTGGTTACGCAGACCTCGCTGCTGTTTGCAAAGGGGCTCCCATAACAGTTCAAGCTTCAGGGCCCCAAAAATGTCGGTCTGCCACTGTTTGCAGGAGCGGGTCAACGTCTTGGCTGCCCACGCTAAAACTAATGTATACCCCATCTCTCTGTTGTTGCATGAAGCCTTGTAGAGCTGAAGCGAGGGTCAACACACGTCGGTTTTTTTTTAATCACACCGATTAATTGATGTTGTTTATCAGACAATTGCTTAAACCATTCCAAACACTTGTGGTCTTTTGCGAGTCTCTTGGTCTGCTGACCGTTATCTCTCTGCTCTACTTTGCACGTCCTTGCCCAATGTCCTTCTTTCCACAGTAATTGAATTTGCCCTGTTAAAACCTTTTTGCATCTTCTCCTCCTCCCTTTTAGCAAACCTGGAGAACTGCAATTGACACTTTAGCACCACGTTCCAATTTGCGGCAATGTTCAAACAGAATAGCAAAGGTGCCCCAATCTGTGCAGTCCCAGTCAGAGAAAGTAGCCTTCACCATCTTCCATGACTTCGGTTAAGGCTGACTACGAAGGTGGACTTCAAGGCCTGTAGTTACTGACGTCAAAATTGCCAACATCAGTACCAGAATATTCTGTCCACGCCGATCAAAACCCAATCTTCAAAGTCTGACACATCTTTGGAAGCTTTCTGCATACCGTGGAAACCTTTTCCCAATCAACAGGTGAGGGGCTGTTTTTTCCGCAAAGCCAATTCCTTATCGCTTCCCTCTCTTCATTAAGCTTTGCTTGTTTTCACCTCGGCCCATCAGAACGCTTGCCTCTTGTCGGCGATTAGGGTAGACGCTGGTTGATCGAGTTCCGTTTTATTGTAGCTTTTTGAGGTGGGCTTTGGCCTGGTCATTCGCATTGGTCAGATCGCAGTTATGCTGTGAACGTTCAATAACAACAGCCTGCCATTGGCGGACTTGGCCCATTAAGGCTAAGAACCATCTAACACTGTCCTTATCCCTTAAAGAAGTGGTCTTGCCTCACATACGTTTAAATTCTTCCAGGGACTACTATAGTCCATTGGAGGCACGATATCTTTGTTCAATTTCCATACATCTTTTGCTGGGGGAATTGTTGTTCAATAAACTCTTTTAATTAATCATAAATCTTACTATTGCTTGCACTTGGCGGGGCATACCCGCCTTTCACTACTCTTGACCAGGGGTCGGCAACCTTCTTCTGCATAGGGGCCTGGACACATGTCTGTGAGTGGATGGCGGGCCACATCTATCATGTGTACACATGGATCCCGCCCCCATCCCGCCCCGGATGGCAGGCATCTAATCACATGTTCACAGGTAGACAAAAATGCTGGAGAAATTCAGCGGGTGAGGCAGCCTCCTTGCTTGTCTCACCCGCAGAGATTCTCCAGCATTTTTGTCTACCTTCGATTTTTCCAGCATCTGCAGTTCTTTCTTAAACGTGTTCACAGAAGGTGCGCGGCCGTGCCGGCGGCTTTGCGCAGGATACAGTACAGCCAGAGCCCGGCCGCTGCTGCTCGGGGCGCTCGGCCGCTGCTGCTCGGGGATTACGGGGGAAAAAAATCCGCCTGATGATTTCGGGTTACGGGCCGCATTCGGCCTGGGGGCCATCGGTTGCCGACCCCCTGCTGTAGACAATGGCTCATTTCTATTACTTGCTGTGATATCCTTTTAAGATTTTTATTATTGTGTCGGGAATTGTGCACGTAATAGACAGATACACTTTTCCGGATCGCCGCGGGAGTATTTCAGGTATCAGTTTGGGAACTCGAGCCGGATACTCAGATGGGGATATCTTTGGAGGCACACCGTGTCCGAGGACGTTTATTAAAGGAAGAATCCTTACCTTTTGGGCGCCAATGTAGGTTCGATGTCTGGCGATCTCGGTACTAATCCTCCAACGACCCTGCTTGCAGCACTTGGATTATTAAATTATTTTATTGAAATCGATGGATTATTGAAATCGAGTCTAGTGGCAGCGTTTAAAACCTCTTATTCCGGCTCTGTGGTTACATGGCCTGAGAGAGACATTCGAAGACAAAGGTACTTCCCGTGCTCCCTGAATGTTATCTTCCATTTTTTTTCTATTGGGTCTCTGTCACTATCTGAAATTACTCAATGGTTCAATCATTGGTTCAATGCTATATCCATCGGTGCTATATCTGTCACAGTGAAATTCTTTTTTTGCATATATTACACATGCTGGTGCCACCATTTTTCGCGCCGTCATTCAAAGTCTTAAGTTCGGTCAGCCCGCACGCTCGATGTGCTGGAGCCGTTCCTCCTCATCCGGCCTTCGGTGTGGCCCGGGAGCGCCTCCTGCAGCCAGTCTTGAAGGCACTGGAAGCAAGACCCCGGTTCACTCTCCTCTACGCCCTCTCATAATGCCCAATGTCTCCAGGTTCCTCCCAGTTACACCGTCGGATAAGCCTTCGGGCTGTGAGGGATAAAATGATTAAACCCCACTATTGTAAGGGTTCAGGAGAGGATTCTAACCGATAGAGGCCAGGGAGAGGATTCTGACACAGCTGTGGATGAAGTTACCAGAACTGTCCTTGAGTAAGGATTGATGGTATTGTATAGCGGTAGAAGGGAGTGATGGATGCGACCCTTATCAGTAGAGTAGTGATGGATGTGACCCTTGTCAGTAGAGCCTAGCTTTTAATTCAGATACAAGAGAACTGAGAGAGGTCAGTTGGAGGTGAGCAAACTGGGGCAAGTCATTTACAACTGAGCATGCTTAATGAAATAAATGAATATTACTAACACACCCCTGGTCAAGAAATTGCTCATTACCATGCACATGTATGAACATGCAATGTATGATGTGGGAGGTACTGGGGGGACGTACCTATAGACTGTGCACCTCGGTGCTCTGATTGGAGAGGGCCAGAAGGGGAGGTTAAATGTAGAATTGTGTGTATAAAGGGGCTTTACTTTCCTGACTTCGGTGTGTCTCAACTTGGAGAGGCACCCGACTCTGCAGACTCGCAAATAAAGCATTTCTTGTTTCCATGATTTAGTCTCTGAGTAGTGATTGTGAGCACAACCTACATCTCACAGGGCCAAACGTTTTCGCAGAACGACAAAATGTCTCTTGTGGTTTAGCTCCTTGGCATTTACTAACTCATTGCCACTCCCCCTATATGGGAGTTCCAACTGTTTCTCAGAACCAGTTTCATCAGGTCTGAACCTACACTACAGTACTCACCCCACGTTACTTGCAGTCTCATCCAGGCAACAAACAATCCACAATTCTCTCTTATCATGACTTATACATTCCCATCCAAATCATTGACGGAGATGAGAAACTGCAATGGGCCAGCATTGAATGCCAAGGCATAACACTATAAAAAAGTTAAAACTAAATAGCCTTTCACCACCACCCTCTGTTTCCTACCATTAAGTTAATTATGTAACTAGTTTGCCTGCTCCCGTGCAATCTACCCTTCCAGTGCAACCTACCATGCAGAACTTTATCAAAGGTCTTGCTGAAATCCATATGGACTGTGTTCTGGACTGAGCCAAGGCCACAGCCAAAGGAGCAACATCGGCATCCAATTAACCTGAACTGGATCAACCCTCCTACACCTCGTCAGCCCTACTCCTTACAATGCAGGCAGTTTGAGCTGGGTGGTGAAGAAGAGAACTGTGGTACCTCCCTACATGTTGTCATTGAGTCATAGAGTTATACAGAATGGAGATAGGCCTTTTGGCCCAACTTTCCCACAACAACCAACATAACATGCCCCATCTACACTAGCCACTTGCCTGCATTTAACCCCTATCCCTCTAAACCTGTCCTATCCATGAATCTATCTAAATGGTTCTGCAACATTGCGCTGGTACGTGCCTCAACTACCTCCTCCAGCATCACGATCCATACACCCACCACCCTTTGTTTGCAAATGTTGTCCCTCAGGTTCTTAGTAAATCTTTCCCCCCTCACCTTAAACCTATATCCTCTGGTTCTCAATTGTGTTCCCCTTTGGCAGACTTGGAGGAAGTCTGAGATGCTGGGGGAAACCTATGACTGCCAGTGCCTCCTCACCTGTCCACTGACAATGAGGGACTGTGCCCCCACATAGACTCAGAACTGTTCCTGGCCATCACCTTTTATTTGTAAATAAACCTTTTCAAGTGAGTTTGCCCTACCACAAGAGTGTAATTGTAGATCTCGTCAACCCGACATCTTCCTCACGCCACATTAGCATTGATTGAAATAAATTATTCCTAATGGAGACATGAAAAACTGCAGATGCTGGAATCTGGAGCAAAGCCAAACTGCAGTAGGATCTCAATGGGTCAGGCAGCATTTGTGGAGGCAAATGGACAGTCAATGTTTTGGATCAGGATCCTTCATCTGGACTTCAAGAATAGAGGAGATAGCCAGTATGGAGAGGTGGCAGGTGGCAAGAGTTGGCATGTGATAATTGTACTCAGGTGAGGAGGGGTGGATTGGTGGATGGAATTAAATGGGGGAGAAAGAGGTGAAGATAACAGCAGAGGCTGGAACATAGTTGGTGAAAGTAACTAGAGGCTGCAGATAACTAAATCTGATGGGAAAGGCAAGGGAATTGTGAGATCAAATAGGGAGCTGGAGCAGACAGTTAGGAATAGTGGGGGAAGGGATCCCAATGGGAGGAGAATGTGGATTATGGGCTATGTGGAAATGGAGGGGATGTGTGAGAAGGAGAAGGGTGCAGTGGGAAAGAGGGGTGTAAGTGGGAGGATCTGGGTGTTCAGAGGGAGTGAAGGGAAACAGGATATCTGAAATTAAAGAATTCAATGTTCATGTCACCAGGTTGCAGACCACTGCAATGGAATTTGAGGTGCTGGCTGTTAGTTTGCATTTGACCTCACCTTGGCAGTGGAGGGGGCTGAGGACAGACAGGTCAATGTGGGAATGGGGAGGGGAATTGAAATAGCTAGTAATCATGAACTCCAGTTGGCCATGGTAGACAGAGGTAAGGGGCTTGTCAAAGTAGTTGCCTGGTCTCCGCTGAGTCTCACTTATGTAGACAAGGCCACATTGAGAGCACTGAATGGGAAATACAAGGTTGGATGAGATGCAAGAGAATCTCTGCTGCACCTGGAAGAGCCGGCTGGATCCTTGGATGGTGGTGAGGGTGTGTCCGTAGGGACAGATACTCCATTCAAGAAATGCCTGCGGTGTTTTGAGGATGGGTGGGTATTCAAGTTAGTTTTTGTCATATACACCTGGGTGCAATGAAATTCCTTATTCACATAAAAGTCAAATTAATAAAATTTATGTGGTTGACAGCACCATCAATAACAGTGAGCTGTGGCCTCATTTCCTCATTACCAGTATATATGGTAATAATATATGCAGCAATATATATGACAAATGTAAAACAGCAGAATTGTGCAAGATTGTAGAGCAAAACTGACCAGTGTAAAAGAATGTTAGAGTACAATTATGGAATAACCAAAGTAAGTAGACAACACATCTGGGAAATTGGAGTGAAAGAGGTGATTGATTCAGGGAATTTACAGCAGTGGGGAAGAAGCTGTCTCAATATGAAGAAAGACTCGGCTTGTACTCGCTGGAATTTAGAAGATTGAGGGGTGATCTCATAGAGACTTATACAATTCTTAAGGGGTTGGACAGGCTAAATGCAGGAAGATTGTTCCCGATGTTGGGGAAGTCCAGGACAAGGGGTCACAGTTTAAGGATAAGGGGGAAGTCTTTTAGGACCGAGATGAGAAAATCGTTTTTCACACAGAGAGTGGTGAATCTGTGGAATTCTCTGCTACATAAGGTAGTTGAGGCCAGTTTGTTGGCCATATTTAAGAGGGAGTTGGATGTGACCCTTGTGGCTGAAGGGATCAGGGGGTATGGAGAGAAGGCAGGTACAGGATACTGATTTGGATGATCAGCCATGATCGTATTGAATGGCGGTGCAGGCTCGAAGGGCCGAATGGCCTGCTCCTGCACCTAATTTCTATGTTTCTATGTTTGAAGTCTAAATGTCTGAGCTTTCAAGCTCCTGTAACTTATCTAAGAAGACAGAAGAGAGAAAAGGGAATGGTCAGTGTGGCAGTCCTTGACAATACTGGGTGAAGATGGACTGGATGGAAGTGATGAGTTGGCGATGGACAGGGCTGTGTTCAACACTCTTTGAAGTGTCACATGTTCAGGAGCAGAGCTGTTGCCATACCAGGCTGAGATGCATCCGATCAGGATAGTTTCTACAGTGCATCTGTCGAAGTTTGAGAGAATCCTTGTGGACCTGCCGAATGTTCTCAGATGCCTAAGGAAATAAACACACTAATGTGCTTTCTTGACCACCACATTGGGGAGCAGGTTTGGTTGCTGGTGATATGGGTGCCAAGGAGCTTGAAGATGTCAACTATCTCTACAGCAGTTGCATTGATGAGGACAGAGTTGTGATCATGCCTCTCCTTTCTTGGGGCAACAACACATTTTTGTTTTAATGACGTTCAGGGCTAGGTTATTGTCCCAACACCATGGCAGAGGGTATCCATTGGGAACACCTATGCCAGGATGCCATTTGTTGACTACAGCTCAGGCTGCAACACAATAACATCGAATAAACTCATCCCTATACTTCTGGATCTTCGTCTTGGGGCCTCCATCTGCAACTGGCTTCTGGACGTCTTGACTGGCAGGTCTAAGGTGGTTACAATTGGATATCAATTTCCCTCACCCTGACCCTCAACACTGGTGGTGCTCAGGATTGTGTGCTCAGACGTTTGCTCAGCACTCTGTATTTCTTGATCCCTTTCTCCTAGTTTCTCCCCGACACCACATCCATTCCCGAGGTGAGGTCTTCCATAGCAGGACATGGGAGATATCCTCCTTCAGGAAATGAGGCCACCGCTCACTGTTATTGATGGTGCTGCCAACCACATAGGTTTTATAGACACAGCGTGGAAACGGGCCTTTTGGCCTATCGAGTCTGCACCAACCATCAATCAGCCATGCAAGAGTTCTATCCTACACACTAGGGATAATTTCTAGAAGTCATTTCAACTGTAAACCTGTACGTCTTTGGAATGTGGCAGGAAACTGGAGAACTCAGAGAAAACATACAAACTCCATACAGATAACATCCGAAGTCAGGATTGAACCTGTGTCTGTGAAGCTGTAAGGCAGCAACTCTACCACTACACCACTGTGCCTATATTGTGCCATCTCTTCCATTTCTCACATACCTGCTCTTACCCCATCTACCCAGAGAGAACAGGGATGTAGTCACCTTGGCTTAATGTTGTATGTTCTAATTAAAAATTTGAATTTGAAAATATCTGTTCAACTGTATATGAACTTGATCTTAAAACACCTGTTCCTCAGTGAAATAAAAACTGCCAGCACACTGAAAGCAATAGTTAAAGAAGGAACTGCAGATGCTGGAAAATTGAGGGTACACAAAAGGCTGGAGAAACTCAGCAGGTGAGTGTCATCGTGAATTTGCTTAGAGGCTGATCTGGAGATATAAAATGTCTTTCACATTTTCCAAGTGCCTTATTAAAGTACAACACTAAAAGAGTTTGCTCTCTCCCATAAGAATATCACTTTGAGAGTCGGCTTTAATGAAAGTAATCCATGTTTGCTGCTGGCAACACATTCCTAGCCATCAACTACGCGATCAGTGGCTGACAGCCTAATCAATCTGTTTCTCACTCCCTCAGATTAGCGCAGTTATGTGGATTCAACTTTATTCTTGTCCATTGCCAGTGAAGAAACTAAACAGTTGCAAAATAAAATAAAAGCAGAAATGCTCATGCAATATCTGCAGAGAGAGAAAATGAGTCAATGACCTTTCACTAGAACTGGGAAAAGTTTGACATACCAGCTTTAAATTGCAGAGAAAGTGGAGAGTCTTGAAATTGCAGAAATAGCTGGTGAGAACCAAAGGTCAGTAACAGGATGGAGAATGGAATGTCCTTTTGTCAACTGATCATGAACGGATCATGAAGGATAATGAATAACAAATAGCATACCTAATGTAAATAAATGGGGGGGAGGGGGAATAGAACCCCTGAAATTATTATTAGTGCAGGGAGAAAAAGAGAAAAAAAGTGTTTTGTTTAGCTTTGCCACGTGCACAGAGCAAGTTCACAAGCAAAAAATCTTTCAGTGACGGAATAAACAATCGGAGGAGAAGAATTATGATTATCTTCCCCCAGAACTGTGGAATTAAAATTAATGAAAGATTATATGTACTAAAGTGTAAACTGGATAATTATACTGCACACAGTCATATGACTCGGGCACAGCAGCAAGAGGATATCATTGATAATGTAACTTGATAGGATATCATTCAACTAGGATGCTCACAAAAACTTTTAATTGCATTAACATAATTTAAATAAGCAGATCACTAATGGTTTGCGAATGTAGTTGCTTTTCGTACAGTTCTGGTGAAAAATCATTGACTTAAAATTTTAACTCTGTTTTTTACTCTTCACATGTGCTGCCTGACCTGATGAGCAATCCAGCATTTTCTGTTTCCATTTGTAGAATGAGTACAGATAGAAAATTGAACGGTGCAGCACAGGAACAGCCCCCATCGGCCCATGATGTCTGTGCCAAGCATTGTAGCTAAAGTACATGATCCATATCCCTACATTGCCTGCATATACATGCGCCTATCCAAAAGCCTCTTAAATAGCATGGTCATATCTGCTTCCATCACCATCCTGGTAGCATGCTCCAAACACCCACATCTCTAATTGCCCAAATTGCCCTGCTCATCTCCTTTAAACCTGCCCCCTCTCAACTTAAAGCTGTGTCTTCTAGTCTTTCTCATTTGGAGAAAAAAATTGCCTCTACCCTATCTATGCCTCTCCTATGTTTATAACGTTTATTAGTATGTTCTTGTCTCTGTCTCTGAAGTTCAGTTTGTACATTCTCTCCTTATAGCGTATATGCTCCAATCCAGCAGTGTCCTGGTAAAACATTTTCTGCAGCCTCTCCAAAGCCTCCACATCCTTCCTGTAACGGCACGACCAGAACTGCATAGAATATTCCAAACGTGACCTAATCAAAGTCCTAAAAAGCTGCAATATAACTTCCTGACTCTTAGACTCAATGGCCCAAGCAATGCAGGCAAGCATACCACACGCTTTGTTTACCACTCTATCTACTTGCATTAACACTTAAGTCACCGTGGATCCCATGCACCTTATTCTTCTGGATCAGCGTACCACAAGGGTCCTTGTCAAATGCCAGGTAAAGTCCAGGTAGACAACATCCATGGCCCAACATCACCAACTTCCTCATCTCCTCAAAGAACTCAATCAAGTCAGAAAGGCATGACCTTCTCTGCACGGCCCTGCTGACCATCCAGAATTAGTCCAGTCTCTTCCGACTGCCAGTAATTCTTATCCTGAAGAATCCTCTTTAAGCTTTTCTGTACCACTGACATGAGACTCACTGGCCTATACCATCCACAGTTTTTCCAGTCTTAAACAAAGAAACAACATCTACAGCCTTCTGGGACATCGTCTGTGCGTAGAGAGGATATATAGACCTTCATCTCGGCCCAGGCAATCTCCTCTCTTGCCTCGCTCAACAACCTGAGTTCCATCAAGCCCTCGGGATTAGCCACTTGTCTTCATGAGTGTGAACAGCTTTTTCTTCTCGATCTCAAACTGCCCTTGCATATTAGTATTCTCCAAACAGATCTCACTACCTCCATTAACTTATCCTCAGTGGACCAATGCAAATTACTCATTTAGTACCTTGCCTGCATCTTTGGATGCCAAAAAATGTTCCCTCTATCTCTGAAGCTTCAGAAAAACAATCCATGTTTGTACAATCTCTCCTTATAGCTAATATCCTCCAAACTAACACCCTTCTTTATCCTTGTGGTCCAACCGTCTCCCTATTTATCTTCTTGCTTTAACGTTCAAATAAAGTGCCTTGGTATTTTCTTTAATCTTACTTGGCCATTTCAAGCCCCTTTTGGCCCTCCGAATTCCCTGCTTGAGTTCTTTCTGCTTATACTATATTCCTAAAAGCCCCTATCTGATTTCATTTTTCCTAAACCTTACATAGTTTTTCTCCTTTTTGACTGGGACTCTGCAATGGACCTGAATTAATACACCACTCTTATTATCGTCTTCCTAAGGAAATGTGTGGAGGAGTGGGTTCTCACAAGAACCATCAGAGTGATCCCCAACCAGAAGCCTTGGATGAACCAGGAGGTCAATGCATGTTTTGATTGGGACAACACTGATGTGTCTTCACGGGCCCTCATAGCCCTGATGGTGAATCTCAGTCGCAGAGGCTGACGTTAGAAGATCTTTTAGGGATGAACCCTCGGAAGGCATCTGGACCTGATGGTATACCTGGTCATGTTCTTAAAATCTGCACAGACCAACAGGCTGGAATTTTTGCGGACATTTTGAACCTCTCATTACTGAGGTCTGAAGTTCCCACCTGCATTAAAAGGGCATCAATAATACTCAAGGGCTCAAGAAGAGTAAGGTGATAATGACTATCGAGCGGTGGAACTAATGTTCATCCATGGTGATAAAGTGCTTTGACAGGTTGGTTATGACGCATATTGACTCCGACCCCAACAAGAACCTGGACCCACTGCAATTTGCCTAGTGCCACAAAATTGAAATGGAGGATGCAATCTCACTGTCTCTCCACTGCCTATTATGCATGTTAATTTTAAACAGGCAAACTTAGATGTAAGCCAAATCACCCCATCCTCTGCTGGCTCTGTCATAGAAATTAGATCTGCTTTCACCAAGGTGGAATTTTGGAAAGTGGCCTGCCCGAATGGAATCCATGGAAGGAATCTAACATTGTGTGGCAACTACTTGGCCACAGTCTTTGTTGGCATCTGCAAACTCTCACTTCAACAGTCTACTTTCCCCAGCTGCTCCGTTGTTTCAGCCCCCATGAAAAGTAAAGTGAAGTGATCTGTCTCAATAACCACTGCCCAATATCTTTAACATTGACCACTATGAAGTGCTTTGAAAGATTGGTAATAGTCCACATCTGCACTAATCTTCTGTATAATCTAGATCCCCTGCAGCTTGCATTCAGGAAAAATAGGCCCATGGAGAATGCTACCTCCCTTGCATTACATTCAGTGTTGGATCACATTAACAGTAAGAACCTTCAACATTAATGCTCCTCAGTCCCCTGAACGACTCTCTATACACCCATGATTGTGTGGCCAAGTACAGCACCAACTGACCCCTAAGTTTGTCGGCAATACCACTGGACAATAATGATGAGCCAGAGTACAGGATAGAGATCTGACACCATGTGCACTGCCATCAGAAAAAGATTCTAGCCAAAAATGTCAGCAAGATGAAATAGTTTGCTGTTGACCTAAGGAAGTGGGGAGGTGAATATAACCCTTTCCTCATCAATGGAACTTCTGTATAGATGGTCAACAGCTTCACGTTTCTTGGCATTCATATCACTAGTGACCAAACTGGTCCCTGCATACAGATGTGATAACAAGAAAGCTCGTCAGCATTTTAACTTTATGAGGTCTCAGAGAAGATTTGGCTTGTCTGCGAGGAGTCTCACAACCTTCTGCAGATGCACCACAGAAAGTCTTCTGATGGGTTGCATCTCAGTGTGGTATGGCAACTACTCTGTCCTTGATCACCTGGATCTACAGGGAGGACGAAATGAGCCCAGTAAATCACAGGGTCGTCACTTCCTTCCATCCAATTCATCTTCACAGACCATTGCTTCAGGAAGGTTGGAGGTATCATCAAGGATGCCTGCTACACTGGCCATTCCTTTTTCTCCCTTCTACCTTCATGGGTTTGAAAGCCTAGACCTCTAGACTTAACATCAGCTTCTTCCCCATGGCTATCAGACTCCTGAACCAATTACCTCTTTCCCATCTACTTCTCAGAGGTGCTGCCATTTATTCCTACTCATCATTCAGTTACTCTGTTAGTGCACTTTAGTACTTCTTGCACTATATTCTGATGTCTTACATTTGTTATGTATTTATTGTTGTATCTGTCCTTTCGGTAAACTGTTTACTCTTTGAGCTCCACTCGAACAAGGAACTCAATTAAACCCTAGTATTTATAACTATAAACTAATCCGAATCTGAATCTGAATGAATCGGAACAGGGTGCTGGTTATCCAAGAAAGTTCACGTTCTGTCTGTAGGACGTGCACATTTGCATCCCAAGAGAATCATAGGCCTTTTTCCAGGTTAGGAAAATCTAAATAGAGAGGGCATGGATTTTATGTGAAGATTTTATAGGGGTGTGAGGGACATGTTTTTCCACGCAGAGGGTGGTGGTCACATGAAACCATCTCCAGAGCAGTGCCAGAGACAGATACAACTACAAGGTTTAACATATATTTGGACAGGTAGATGAATAGGAAAGGTTTAGGAGAATATGGGCCAAACATTGGTATATGGCATTAGCCATAATGGTCATCTTGGTCAGCATGGACAAGTGGGGCTGAAAAGTCTGTTTCCATGCTGCCGGTTATTACAGTGTTGCAGTTTGCAGTCTGTCCCGCGTCCATTCATTTAACTTAAAAAATTATCGACCCCGGGGCAAGGCAATGTATTGTAGGGCACGGAAAGAGGCAAAACACACTCTCAAGCAGTTCGCTTTGACACGACAGTGTCTTGTCTTTTATTTGTTTGACTGGTTCACCCAAAGGAAATAAACGACACAATGGTCCGGATGACAAGAGATCCATTAGTTATAAATATCCCATTTGTGAGCAAAATAAGCCTGTAACTTTGTCCATGGTTAAAAACAGCATTAATAAAAGAATAAGTGAAATGATACTATGTGTAGGTAGAAAGTTTACAATCTGCTATTAAGTGCAACAGCAGTAGAGTGTCTGCTTCAAGGGCCTGTCCCACTTGGACGACCTAATCCACGAGTTGAAAAAATCCTCGACGAATTGCAAGAAATGTCACAGTCGTGTTGACTCGCCGAAGTAAAAGACCTCCTACGACCTTGTGGCGACCATGCTGCGAGTATGAGTCAAGGGCAAACTCAGCAGAGGTCGTCAATTAGGTTGTGAAAGTGGGACAGGGGCTTTACAGCACCAGAGACCCACGTTCGATCCTGACTTTTGGTGCTTCTGTATGGAGTTTGTATGAAAATAGACAATAGGTGCAGGAGTAGGCCGTTTGGCCCTTCGAGCCAGCAACACCGTTCAAAGTGATCATGGCTGATCATCCACAATCAGTACCCCATTCCTGCCTTCTCACCATATCCCCTGACTCTGCTATCTTTAATTCTATCTAACTGCCTCTTGAAACCGTCCAGAAAATTGGCCTCCACTGCCTTCTGAGGCAAAGAATTCTACAGATTCGCAATTCTCAGGGTGAAAAAGTTTTTCCTCATCTCCGTTCTAAAAGGCCTACCCCTTATTCCTAAACTGTGGCCCCGGGTTCTGGACTTCCCCAACATCGGGACCATGTTTCCTGCCTCTAGCATGTCCAATTACTTAGTAATCATATGTTTCAATAAGATTCCCACTCATCCTTCTAAATTCCAGAGTATACAAGCCCAGCCGCTCCATTCTATCAACATATGACAGTCCTGTGATCCTGGGAATTAACCTCGTGAACCTACGGTGCACTCCCTCAATAGTAAGAATGCCCTTCCTCAAATTTGGAGACCAAAACCGCACACAATACTCCAGGTGTGGTCTCACTAGGGCCCTGCAGAAGGACCTCTTTGTTCCTATACTCAACTCCTCTTGTTGTGAAGGCCAATATGCCATTAGCTTTCTTCAGTGCCTGCTGGACATACATGCTTACTTTCAGTGACTGATAAACAAGGACTCCCTGATCTCGTTGTACTTCCCCTTTTCACAATTTGACACCATTCTGATAATAATCTGCCTTCATGTTTTTGTCAACAAAGTGGATAAGATCACATTTATCCACATTAAACTGCATCTGCTCACTCACCCACCCTGTCCAAGTCACCCTGCATTTTAATTCTCCCCGTGACCTTCGTGTGTTTTCCCCGGATGCTCCGGTTTCTTCCCACACTCCAAAGACGTAAGGATTGGTATGCTAATTGACTCCGTAAATATTGTAAATTGTCCCTATTGGGTAGGATAGTGTACGGGGATCGTTGGTTGGCGCGGACTCGATGGGCCGAAGGGCCTGTTTCCGCGCTGTGCCTTAAAACTAATCTAAACGTTGCACAATTAGCAAATTAAAAATATAATTGATTGACAACAGGGGCACCAATACGAGCAGAAGGTGAAAAGGCCGCTATTCTGCACAATACCTGTTTTTTCATAGGGTCGGGTCTGGCTACATTCACACCAACAGTGGCTTTTAAAGCTTTGAACTTGAGATTTCGTCGGCTGATCTTCATCATCTAGAATGGAATTAAGTAGCAACAGGAAATGCCGCGATGTTGGTAATCCTAAACTCCCACGGTGATTAGTTGTTGCTAATGATGGCTCACGCGTAATCCGTCTCTAAATCTCACAGCCGGGGATGCTTAACGTGAGATATGGAATACTAATTTGTAAATTATATCTGCTCATTCAGATTTCTAGAGCTCAAGCGAGGTTTAGTTTCATTGTAACCACAGGCACAAAACCTTGCAGTATAATTGCGAAGTTAAGCAGTCCGAAATTACCCTTAAATCAGTCTTGCATTTTAAATTCCAATTATTTACTTTTTTAAAGAAGCAAGAATATTCTTGCCTATGCTCTGTTCGGGAGTCGATCTCCCAACGACAACCAATGGCTGATGTTGTCTGAAGATGGGTCTCGACCCGAAAAGTCACGTATTCCTTTTCTCCAGGGATGCTGCCTGACACTCTGAGTTACTCCAGTTTTTTTTTTGTCTGTCTTCGGCTTATGATTCATTTCCATTATCGCGATCCGTGATCTACAGACAACGAAATGCATCGTTCACACTAGAAGTTGAAAGCGGCAAACGAGCTCCTTGCTATCCAAATAGCTCACCTCACTCTACCAAGAAAGTGATGCTAGCTCATTCCGGAGATCATTTACTCCAGAAGGCGCCCGCATCTTCGCCCTATGCGTTGAGATCCAGGCTTTAGGGTGTTCGGGCCGTTTCCTTCTGATCGAAAAACCGCTGCGACAAAACTATTGCATTTGACGGTAGTTTGAGGATGGGGGAGATATTCTTCCAGTGCCGATGTGAGTGGTTGTAAAGCAAGACGGATGCCAAGGAGATCGCGAGCTTGCCAGGGTGCAATAAACGAGACAATCTTCACTGTTTTATAGGCACAAAATACTGAAGTAACTCAACGGGTAAGACAGCATCTCTGGAGAGAATGCATAGGTCGAGACCCTTCTTTATTCAGATTTCAGAGTCTGAAGAAGGACTCGACCCGAAACGTCACTTATTCAATTTCTCCGGAGATGCTGCCTGACCCCTTGAGTTACTCCAGAATTTTGTGTCTGTCGTCGGTGTAAACCAGCATCTGCAGTTCCTTCGCACGCTTTCCACCATTTCCCGGCCAAGTATATCGAAGAGGGCACGAAGCAACTCATAGAAACATAGAAACTAGGTGCAAGAAAAGGCCATTCGGCCCTTCGAGCCAGCACCGCCATTCATTGTGATCATGGCTGATCGTCCCCTATCAATAACCCGTGCCTGTCTTCTTCCCATATCCCTTGACTCCACAAGCCCCAAGAGCTCTATCTAACTCTCTCAAATCCATCCAGTGACTTGGCCTCTACTGCCCTCTGTGGCATGGAATTCCATAAATTCACAACTCTCTGGGTGAAAACGTTTTTTCTCACCACAGTCTTAAATGACCCCCCCCCCCCCCCCCCTTTATTCTAAGACCGTGGCCCCTGGTTCTGGACTCGCCCAACATTGGGAAAATTTTTCCTGCATCTAGCTTGTCCAGTCCTTTTTTTAATTATAAGGACTGCAAAGCTAAAATCAACGTTGTCGATCCGATAGCAGTTGATTGCAAAATCCGTTTGGGTAATCTTGTCGTGACCCGAGTCGTGGTCTGTGAGCGAGCAGGATATGTTTCCATTCCGTTCTCTAGCTGTGACTTCGCACCTTGCGAGGAATGGAAATGATCACAGTGGGCCTGCTCAAGTTGTGTGTACCAAGAGTGGAGCAGGGGACCGCCTGCTAAAGACTGTTGCCCCCAGTTTAAATCTGAATCACGGGAAATGGGCACAAAATGCTGCAGTTACACGGCGGGACAGGCGGTATCTCTGGAGGAAAAAAATGGGTGACGTTTTAGGTCGAGAACTCGGGGATCCGGCCTGAGGCTCTCGCTGCAGAATGTATTAGTAAAACCTCTTTCGATCCAGGGACAGTTGCAAGGTAGAAATTGTCTAGATTCACTGTCTTATGCCTTGTTCGTTCTTTTTTTTTTTGAAGGATTCTGGATTTTGAATGAAATGTTGAAGGAACGCTCAGCATCGTTGGGTGATTGCTTTGCTTGTTCATTGGTTTACATATATAGCATAGAAACGGGTCCTTCAGCAAACCGAAACCACGGCGACCTTCGATCACCCGTTCTATGTTATCCCGCTTGTGCATCCATTGCCTACACGCTGCGGGTAATTCACTGAGGCCAATAAACCGACAAACCCGCACGTATTTTGGAAAGTGGCAGGAAACCGGAGCACCCGGAAGAAATTCACGAGGTCACAAGAAGTACGAGGAAATATAAATAATACGTGAAGTAGAGTGGAGCTCAACGTCTCCGGCGCTATGAGGCAGCAACTCCACAATTTGTTAAAATGCTAACACCGGAATATAAAATAATGGTCCGATTTCCTTTACAAAGTGTACTTGGTCGAAATGGACTCATCAAGGCTATTGAAGACCCCCTACTCGTGGATGAGGCAAAGTTAGTTGCCTAACCTTTTCGACGATAACATCTTCGAACGACGGGAAGCAGGGTGTGTGGAAACCCAGGCAGCATCTTTTGTGACAGAAAGGTTACGAAAATATATTTTTGTAACTACAATGAGAAACACAATTCATGACTGCAAGAGTCGAGAGACGTTAAAAATAGGGAAATAGATTTAAAATAACTGGTGCAGGGATTATAGGTACTTTTTTGGGGGGTGGGGCTGGGCAACTGGAGGTTGTTAAGAGCCTGGAATTCGCCACCTGAATGGTCAGGAGAGACATCTGTATTTCTCACCGTGATCCTTAACAGTCAATTTGGCACCGTGTTGCACTAGTTTCTTGTCCAGCGCACTATGATGTGCGGTTCATTGTTTCAGGGTCCTACATTGTTTCAGGGCGGAATATCAATCCCTGGACGAGTAAACCAAAGATCCTCTAGTACCTTTGGAGTAAACAGCCTCGCGGTTCTCAAAAGGGTAGCGTCGCGGTTCTCAAATGGAGTTGGGAGTAGATGGTAAAGCTCCGCTATAGGATCTTTGGTACAGCGCACAGCCGAATAGACTGAAGAAACAAAGGGTGCAAATGTAATTATTTTATTAGGAGCACATAGTTCTGTACCTTCCTTTCTCGTCGCCAATCCAATTACGGCACGAAGTTCTTTTAAATTCGCTACAATCCGTGACTATGCTACAATTTGTGACTATGACATTTTTCATAAAATGCCTCAAGACAAAGTGTCCCTAGTTTTATCTACGCCCTCCATAGAAACATAGAAACATAGAAATTAGGTGCAGGAGTAGGCCATTCAGCCCTTCGAGCCTGCACCGCCATTCAATATGATCATGGCTGATCATCCAACTCAGTATCCCGTACCTGCCTTCTCTCCATACCCTCTGATCCCCTTAGCCACAAGGGCCACATCCAACTCACTCTTAAATATAGCCAATGAACTGGCCTCAACTACTCTCTGTAGCAGAGAGTTCCAGAGACTCACCACTCTCTGTGTGAAAAAAGTCTTTCTCTTCTCGGTCTTAAAGGATTTCCCCCTTATCCTTAAGCTGTGACCCCTTGTCCTGGACTTCCCCAACATCGGGAACAATCTTCCTGCATCTAGCCTGTCCAACCCCTTAAGAATTTTGTAAGTTTCTATAAGATCCCCTCTCAATCTCCTAAATTCCAGAGAGTATAAACCGAGTCTATCCAGTCTTTCTTCATAAGACAGTCCTGACATCCCAGGAATCAGTCTGGTGAACCTTCTCTGCACTCCCTCTATGGCAATAATGTCCTTCGTCTGACTAAAAACATCTAGTGCAGGGGTGGGGAACCTGCGGCCTTCTAAGCCATTAAGTGCGGCCTTTTGAATGAATCCAAATGTTGTAGAACAAATCTTTTTATTATTATTAATATGTTTTTGTTCATCTTTTATTATTTTTATTTTAATCTTAAAATGGACGTATTTAAAATACTAAAGAGTAAAAGAAGATTCAATAAAATAATCCTCCCCGGCTGACGGCCACAATTAAAACATGAGTAAGTCATGAGGGCTACTTTAACAAAATAATGTACATTTTGAAGGACATCTAATTGACGTTTCTTGGATGCGGCCTTTTTAGATCACAGCTAACTTAATGCGGCCTTCCTCCATGAAAAGGTTCCCTACCCCTGATCTAGTGTTTAGGAAGGAACTGCATATGCTTGCTTACACCGAAGATAGACACGAATGCTGGAGTAACTCAGCGGGACAGGCAGCATCTCTGGAGAGAAGGGGTGGGTGACGTTTCGGGTGGAGAGCCCTCTTCAGGGTCTCGACCCGAATCTTCGCCCATTCCTTCCACCCAGATATGCTATCTGTCCCGCTGAGTATTGCAGCATTTTGTGTCTATCTTAAATATATTTAGTGGTGGGCCCGGCGTTCTTATATCATAATTGATATATCATAATATCATAATTGATATCATAATGATATCATGATATAGTAATGCTCCTATATCGTAATTGACCGGACATTGCTGGCCGGTGTGTGCAAGTTGGGCCGAAGGGCCTGTTTCCAAACTGTATCACTCTATGACTCTCTAATGCTGTAGAGAAGAACGCGGACGCTTGCAGCACCATCTCGCTTTAATAGTTTGGCCCCAGCACAATAACACATTAACACCCTCATATTGCATTCCCCATTACTTGCTGTATCCGTCTGACAACTTTTTCTGCTTCATATCCTCAGACCACGGACCCCTTTGCACCACAACATTTTGTAGCCTCACTCCATCTCAATAATAATTTGCCTTTTCACTTGTCCTTCCAAAATGTATAACCTCACATTTTCCCCACAACCATGTACCCCCTCGTTCACGTAATCAACTAATTCACACCCTGATTGAGGGAACGTTCGTGTGCTAGGTGCGGAATTAGGCCATTCGGCCCTTCAAGACATTTCAGGGCGCAATATCTCGATGATGCTGAAATCGTCAGGATCTTCTACGTTTTGAGATGTTCTGATGTTGCAACAGCGAGAGTAATGCGGCCTATTATTATTATATGTTTGAGTAACACTATTAATGCAATAAATACGCCACGTGTCTTCTTGACCAGTAAGGGCGTCAAAGGTTACGGGGAGAAAGCAAGAGAATGGGGTTGAGAGGGAATATAAATATATATATTTGAGAGGATATATATATATATATATATCTGCATGTTATATATATATATATAACATGGAGGAGCATATATATATATATATATATATATATATATCTGCTCCTCCATGTTACATATATATATATAATATGGAGGAGCCGACTCGACGCGTCGAATAGCCTAATTCTGCTGCTGTGTCTTATGGTTCTGGGGGTGGCATATTGATTGAGAAGAGTGTAGATACCAGCCCGCTGACCAATCAGAACAGATGGTGCAGATCAGCGCCTTCCACGACACTGAGATAGGGTGTTGCAACTGGAAATATTTATTTAAATATTTAAATGATGTCCACTCTTGCTTATTCACTCAGAAGTAAGAGAGTCAGGCCACTTTTTGCAGAAGTGGGATGTTTTTTATTCTCGATGATGCATTACATTCTGCCCTAAACCCACACCACTAAAACATGATAACCTTGCACATTGCTCTTGACAAAACTGTTGGTGCAATGAGCCTACATGCCTTGAGCGACTATGTATCATTGGACGCGGGGGTACTTGTGGCGAGCGGAATTCTAGAGGGGCGCTATATAAACGCCGGCTGAAACATATTCAGGAAACCACTTGTGCTGATCCCCCGCCAGGAGCGAGCCCCGTCATAGCTTCTTCAGCACTCATAGGGTGAATTTCGGGGGATTAAGATGTCGGCTGTCGGACGGGTGGAGACCCCTTGCGACGGCGCCGCAAAGGACGGGGCAAGTGATCCCACCGTCATATTCGAGAACAAATACGAGTTCTGCGGATACAATTTAAAGATCGCTCGTTTCATCAATGCGAACATCGGCTTCTCGGCGTACGTCTGGGAAGCTGTAAGTTAACTCAACAACTGGAGTTTGCCGAAAGGCGACGTTTCCCATGTGTTATATTTACCAGAGTTCAACAGGCAGATGCTTCTTGCGTATGGCGTGCAGGCCTACTTGTTGTATTTGATCGCATTTGATTGTGCACGCCAGGTTGATTGCATTCGTCGAAACAGGGCAGACCACGTGAAGGTTGCAATCTCCCACCCCAGGCAGATGCTGAATACCTGAAATAACGCTCAATCAAGTCAGACAGCGCCTGTGATGGAAAAAGTCAGAACTCTATTTTAACAAGATGCATTTTCATGTGATGACTAAAGGTTCACAACCTGAAATGTTAAGTCTTTTCTCTCACCACAGATGCTGCCTGTCCTATCGAATATTATTTTGCAGTTTTTCTTTTTTTCCTCTAGATTGCAACATTTGTAGTCTCTCGTGTAACTAGGGGAAGTAAAATCTCGACGGTATAGGTTTAAGATTCAAAACAACCTGACGGAGGGATTTCACACAGAAGATGGCGTCTTTCTGGAACAAGCTGCGAGATAAAGTGGTTGAGGCTAGTACAATAACAACATTTAAAAGACAACCGGACATGTACATGGATAGGAGAGGGTTAGCGGGATATTGGCCAAACACGGGCAGGTGGAATTAGCTTAAATGGGGCATTTTGGTCGGCATGGCCGAGATGGGCCGAAGGATCTGTTTCCGTACGGTATGACTCGATGACTGAATGTATTGGAGAGTTCACGCCTGCAGTAGTTTGATTCAGCGCACAGCTGCTGTTCGGATGTTCCAAGCACCGAGACAAGTAAAGCTGTCGGGATCTTTGACCAAACCGGTGCCTCCAGTCCATGTCGACCTACACCTTGCGTTTGTCTCACATGTTTAGGCTAAACAATGGGTATTTCTGTGGTCTCAACTCTTGGGTTAAGGTGCGATGGAAGCTCATTGGATCACGATTGCCGCTGCTATATTTTATATATTGAGGCTTCAATTACCTCCCACTGAATCCTCATCTGCTGAGGCTCCTGACCTCAGACCGCAGTAAACAGATCTTCCTTCGCCCTCTTGTCGCTCTAAGTGCGAGAGGCATGGCGTGGGGAGCGCAGTCCATCCACCCACTCCCGAAAATGACTTGTACTCGCTAGAATTTAGAAGATTGAGGGGGGATCTTATAGAAACTTACACAATTCTTAAGGGGTTGGATAGGCTACATGCAGGAAGATTGTTCCCGATTTTGGGGAAGTCCAGGATAAGGGGTCACAATTTAAGGATATGGGGGAAATCTTTTAGGACCGAGATGAGAAAAATATTTTTCACACAGAGAGTGGTGATTCTCTGGAATTCTCTGCTACAGAAGATAGTTGAGGCCAGTTCATTGGCTATATTTAAGAGGGAGTTAGATGTGGCCCTTGTGGCTAAAGGGATCAGGGAGTATGGAGAGAAGGTAGGTACAGGATACTGAGTTGGATGATCAGCCATGATCATATTGAATGGCGGTGCAGGCTCGAAGGGCCGAATGGCCTACTCCTGCAACTATTTTGTATGTTTCTATGTTTCTAAAGGTAGGCATTGAATGTTTCCGCCACTTGGCTGGAGTAGTACAAACCCGCCAAAAAAAACAGGCAGAGTTCGCCCAGAGAGATCTCAGTCATTGCTGCAGCTGTAGCTGCGATGTGGACATATTGATAGGTAAAGTGATGGGACAGCGGGTTTTTGAATTTTGGGTGATGTGATGGATCATTTTCTTGAGGCATGCGCCTCTTCACAAGAAAGCGCAAACACACCTACCCGGTGCTAATTCTGGACAGTGCACGATGGAGTCTCATGTCTCTATAGTGAATATGTATCACATTCTCTGCCCCTGCACAACAGTAGCGGTCGGATTCAGATCACTTCCCGAATGAGCCCTTTACGTCTTCCATTATTTCAGGGGGTCGCTCTTTGCCGGTACTTTGAGAAGCAGAACGCCAGTTTTACTGGGAAGACGGTGATTGAACTGGGATCGGGCACTGGGATCGTGGGGATCTTAACAACGTTACTTGGTAAGTGCACACTTGGCGAAGCGAACTGAACTCCAGCGCCTCCTGATATCAAAAATGAATTTGGATAATAATGATGGGCGTGCGGGTAGCGATAAAGGTGTTATTGTTCAGGAATATTGGAGTCATCACTTCCCAGCTGGTAAATGTGTTTCGGGGGATTTAAGTTAGAGAACGCAAGTCAAGTCTGAAGGATGATGTTCTCACGCGAATCTGCATCCGTCGTGGCCTGTATAACAAAATCATGGCGCGGGGCAGTTTGCTAGGTGTCATGGAAGGTTAAAACAACAACAGCAACCTAGACAACCAGGCCATCTTTTGTGTTCTGTTCCTAATTAATGTGGTCGTCCTTTATAAACGAGGGACCGGGTGGACTCTGGAAGTCCCACGCGTCGCTAATCTATTTGACCTTTCTGCTAGTTTTAAGATAATGATTTATCCCATCCTCTTCGAAGTAAGTTTCAATACCGCCCGACATTGTGTATCCTAATCTTCTCCGTGATCAATGAAATTGAAAGGAAAGAGAAATGGATTTCGCTTTTCTCTCGCTAGGTGGAGAAGTGACCATGACAGATAAACCTAACACGCTGAAGCAAATAGAAAACAACGTCTCCATCAACATCCCCTCTGCGTGCAGGCACCGGATAAATGTTCAGGCCCTGACATGGGGTGAAGACCACGCCCGCTTTCCCACCAATTATGACTTCATCTTGGGTTCTGATATTGTTTATAGCTCCGTTAGCTACCCGGCACTCGTTGAGACATTGTGCCATCTCGCCAAGCAAGGAGCTACAATTTACCTCTCGTCCGAATTACGAAAGATGAATGGTTCTCCCTTCTTCCACGACGAGCTTCTACCTCGGCATTTTAATTGCCAGGTAGTTGATAAAGTAGATGAAAAAAATGTTATAGTGTATAAAATGACCAGAATTGGTACATATCCACGGGATGGGTGCTTAAACTAAAAAAAAAGCTTCGGATCGTCTCAGCGAATCTTATAAGTTCTTGCTTTCAAAATAAATCAAATAACTATCATTCGCTGAAGATCTTATTCAATTTTTTTACCCTTTGTGCTACTTGACGATGGAAGTGTTTCATTTGTGTTGGTTCTCTTTGGTCATTGGTTTAAAGACACACAGAACATGGGGAATTGTGAAAATGTCCGTGCAAAAGACACAGTACTGGAGGAAACCGGTGGACCAGGCAGCATCTGTGGAGGGGAACATACAGATGATGCTTCAGGACGGGACCCTGCTTCGCACTGATGGAGTAAATGGGAGATAGCTGGAAGAGAAAAGAGAAGGGAGGGGTGAGGGATGAGCTGGCGGACTCGCGCGAGGATGCTTCGATTGGCAGATAGGTAAGCTGGGGGAGGGAAGGGTGAAGGTGAGGAGAGGATAAAAGCTTGAAGCTCGTAGCATCTGATAAGGAATTTGGGAAATGATGGAAGAGGGAAGGATGGTGAGTAAACTCAAGATTACTCAAGATTCGAGCAATTGCAGTCTCGTGTGTATCCATACACATACATTAAGACATTATTTGTGGACTGTTATCGGTAAAGTGGCCAGGGAATTGATGATTGTAGCCAAATCCTAAAACTTCAAGTGCCTTCAGCTCTATATTTAAGACATTGACTTTAGCTGTACATTCCCTGCACTTTATGGCGATTGATTTGGGGCTTTCCATGACTGTGCAGATTTCGCATTGGTGGTTGCCCTGTTTAAATAACTTACTTCTGTGAAGACGTTTTAACTGTTTCTACCGTCGATACTCTACTTTCAATCTGCACTTCACTTTCTGGGCTGAGTGCACTGTACACGTTTACAAATCTTGTTTTCTTGTTAACACCCATTGTGACTGTTAGACAAATTACTTTAAATGTACGTCTTTATTTACAAAGGAGAACAGCTGAAGTTAACTGTCGTCGTCAATTTCCTGTCTCCCGTATCTGGCTCAGCTATCATTCACAAGATAGGTTGGGGGAGAGGGAGAACCGATGAATATCACAATGTTTGATCTCGAAATTATGGAAGAATAAATATATTTACCGTTTAAATCTTTAGGATGTTACGCCTCGGGAAATTTTATATTCAAAATGTTCCTGACCAATAAAACAAGTATCAACTATTGTTAAATTGTCCAGTGATTTGAAATAACTCCTGCTGCTAAGGTGTATGTTTTTGCGATGCAATTTCACTATCCTACGCAGTGAATGCATAGGACATCAGTGTCTTACAACGTATTCTACTTAAAGGATAACGTATACTCCAGTTCTCGGATAATTAGTCTGAAGTAATGTGTCTGAAGAAGGGTCACGACTCGAAACGCCAACCATTCCTTCTCTCCAGGGATGCTGCCAGTCCTACTGAGTTACGCCAGCATTTTGTGTCTATCGCGGATAATCAACTTCATAAGGTTCCTGACTGCTGCGACGCTGCTCAATGAACTTGAGACGTTGTAAGACCGGGCGAGAGGTGAAATTCAGCTTCGAACTTTTTCCAAATATGACAGGAAGTGGATGACCATTACTCTGCTCCCTGCTCCCCAACATTGTTTCCCTCTGTTAATTTCCACTCTAAGTTCGACATCATACATTTGTTTTTCCCTTAATTTTAAGTGATAGGCTCATTGCCAGGATTGATTGATACTTAATTATCACATGCGACATTTCACAGCGACATTCTTTGTTTTGCATCCAATATGCAGAGTATGCAAAGAATCGCCACATACAGGGCGCCGACAAAGACCCTCTTCGTCCTCCACCCTGTAGATTAGTGTGTCTCTACTATATATATATATATATATATATATATATATATAATATTATGCATGCTGCACATTCCTTATGATGTCCAGTCCAGATCTTCATCACTACCCGCCCACAAGCAGCCTGCATGTCTTACACCCACTCTCTCTCTCTCTCTCTTAGATTAGATTATGTCGTGGAGACGAAAGCACAAGGTGTTTCCTCAGTAGAATTACAAATAAAAGACTATGAGTTCTAAACGCTATGTTTGAGTCTGATCATTTCAATATGGTGTTAGAAGTGGATGAAATAGAAACGTAGCCCAGGTACTTTAATGGGGTCTTGCAGATGCGACCTGCATGCGTATGGTACAGTCCTACATCTTCTCCCGTCACCGGAGACGCGATCGGTGGTAGAATGAGTGCAGGAGATTGAAACAGCATCCCCAGCTTTTCTCACACCCAGTTCCTGATCTCCCATGCTCCACTGTGGCGAATGACAATTTTGAGTGGCATGGCAAACAATACCTGGTTCTAGTTGACTCGTATTCCGGATGGTTTGACATCGATCTACTTAGTAGCCCCACCTCTACAGGGGTAGTCCAGAAGCTGGAACGCCATTTTTCCAATCATTGGTCTCCGTATCAACTACTGTCTGATAAGCAGTCAATTTACCGGCCAGTACTTCAAAGACTTTGCTACATGCTGGGGTTTTCACCACAATACCAGCAGCCCCGAATACCCACAGTCTAATGGGCTAGCTGAACGTGCCGTCAGGAGTGCCAAACAATTGATGGAACGAACCCACAGGGATCCCACAAAATCAGACGTATACCCAGACCAGCTTAACCCGCGCGACCTGATATTGGGTTCTCCCGCTCAGCGTTTGATGTCAAGGCAGACCCGAGTCACATTGCCTGTGGCGAAACAGGCACTGCTACCGCATGTGTTCCAACCATCAGAAATCCAGTCCAGGCTACAACAAAAGCGTGACATTCAAAAAGGGTGGTATGACAAGACGAGCAGACCACATCCACCACTAGCCGAGGGACAGGTGGTGCATCTGCAAACTGACAGAGGTTACCACCGCCTCGGTGTAAATTCTGGAACTGCTTCCGAGCCACGTTCATATTTGGTCAATGCCGATGGTGGCACCTACAGACGTAACCGACTGCACATCCTGCCTGTGAACGAACCAACACAACCACCGTATTATCCCGACCGCACAGGTATACTCCCATCCCCATCCAGCGTCATTGGCCTGACCAGACCAACACTGCCATCCGCTTCCGATCCAGTCGCTTCGCATATGGCCACACCGCCTCCACCTGTGCCAGAGTCTCCTGTTTCATCGCCAGGGATGCTGTTTCAATCTCCCGCATTTATTCTACCACCGATCGCGTCTCCGGCGACGGGAGAAGATGCAGGACTGTACCGTACGCGTGCAGGTCCCATCTGCAAGCCCACCGTAAAGTACCCGGGCTGCGTTTGAACGTGCTCCAGTTTATTGACACATACTATATGTACTTTGTGTAATCAGTAGTTCTTACATTTTGCATTTAATTCTTTAAGAGGAAGGATGTAAATTAGTCTGTCTCTCTCTCTCTATATATATATATATATATATATCACCACACGGTCGCGCTCTCTCTTTCTCTTAGATTAGATGTATGCCGTGGAGACGAAAGCACAAGGTGTTTTCTCCGTAGAATTACAAGTAAAAGACTATGACTTCTAAATGATATGTGTGAGTCTGATCATTTCAACAACCTCGTACCCCTCGTTCCGCGTCTCCCTTTGTTCTCGGCGGCGCGTCCTCGACCGACCTCCGGCACCCACCGCCGGCCCGACGTCTAGTCCTCTCTTGCAGCGCTCCGCGGCGCTCGCCGGGTGCTTGCGACGACCCTCCCCACTCACCGACGGCCCAGCTCACTCACTGACGGTTGTTCGCGGGTCCCTCCTCGTTATCACGGCGCGGTCCCGTCGACGTCCCCGCCGGGCGAGTCGGGCCCACTGGAGGGGTTAATCCGCTCGCCTTCAACACTCCAGGACGCGCGACTCGTCGGTGACATGCATTACGCCTCCGCCAATTGGCAATTCCCTTCTGTTTGCATTTCCGCTCACCCAGCTTCCGGTTAAGTCTTCCAGTCTCCCTGCTCAGCCATTGTTTCAGGATGTGTCCCATTTTTCACCCTACCAGTAGATATGATAGGCTCACCAGCAGTGCGTGTTCCAGTTCCCACACTTTTAATTTTAATCTAGCTCCCTACTGCCAGAACCAGGCTGCCCTGATTCTTCAGCTGATCATTAATCACCTATCTTTAATATCTGGCCTCTTTAATATGATGCCGCCACAATATACAATGTTGCCATTGTCCATGCATTCGTAAGAGCCATGTCCCTCCCTGCGTCACCCCCGCGTGCACTGGAAGACGCCAGGTACCCTGATAGAGGATATGATAGGGTGCTCGAGTCTGTGAAGTGCTTTGGGGGATCAGTGACTATGGAGAGAAAGAAAGCTTGTGCATTGCAGTTTTGTGCCGCTGACGCTCGGTCCACACACAGCAACCTTCTAACTACACTTCTTACTTATAACAATTTTGCGGCAGCGCATTCGGTCTATCGTGTTCATGCCGGTGTTCAGAGGAGCCCATTCCACCTTACTTCCCGATACCCTTGAAACAGATTGTTTCCTTGCGATAGCGTGATTTCAGTGTTTGCCGTGCATCCTGAATCTGGCTTTCAGCGACTCCGGCAGCATCTTTGGAGGGAATGGATTTTTGGTCTGAACCCTTTTTGGCTCCGAACCGAAATGTCGCTTGTCCATTCAATCCAGAGATGTTGCTTGACTCCTCGAGCACTCTGTATTTTGGTGCAATATTAGACACGGTTCACAGGAACTGCATTTCATACAAGCTCAATAGTAGACGAAAGAGATTGGCAGACAACCCCGGAGAATTATTGAAACTTTGGGGAATTCACTTGGGAGCTACGACGTTACTGTGTGTCTAGTCTTGCCGTAGCGTAATTTCAGACAACCGTGAAAACAACACAATCTGCGATACTTGATCCGTGTGAAAGTAGACGCAAAATCCGTAAAACGAAACAGATTGTGGGAATGAAATCTTGCTTGGAAACAGATTTTATTGAACATCTTAGGGGGAGTATATTGCAGGAAATAGACACACGTCATATAGCATGCAAGCATTAAGTCATATAGCATGCAAGCAGGCCCTTCAGCCCAACTCGTCCATGCAAGTGAACGTGCTGAATGTAAGATAGTTCAATTTACCCGCGTGTGCCCGTGTATCTCTAAACCTTCGTGTCCACGCACTTGTCCAAGTGTTTTTTTAATGTTGTTATTGTAGCTATTTCAACTAAATTCCTCTGACAGTTCTATCACGCTCCATGTGAAAAAGGGTGCTCAGATTCTTATTAAATATCTCCCCTCTCACCTTAAACCTGGAACATCTGGATCTTGATTCCCCTACCCGAGGAAAAAAAATATTTTCATTTCCTCCGCGCATATGATGTGTACATCTCTATAAAACCATTCCTCGGCCTTCTGTGCTCCAAGAAATGATGTCATAGACTGTCCAACCTCACCATATAGTTCTGGCCATCGAGTCTTGGCAACATCCTCATAAATCTTCTCCGCACCCTTTTCCAACTTAATGACATATTTCCCATAGCACGTATCCAAAGCTGAGCACAATACTCGAAGTGCTGTCCCACAAATGTATTTTTCTGTCCCACAAATGTATGTAACTGTTGTCCGAACCACGATACACAATTCCGTGCTTGATGAAGGCTATTGAGCTAAAAGTCTTCTTCACCACCTTATCCACCTGTGACGCTACCTTCAGCGAAATATGTACTTGTACTTCTAGATCTCTCTGAACTACAACACTCCCTAGCGCCCCGCCATTAACTGTGAAATTCCTGACTTTGCTTAACTTCCCCAAAATGCAATAGCTCACGCTTATCTGAATTAAACTCCATTAGTCATTCCTTGCCCTACTTGCTCAGCATCTCAGGTTCCCACTGTAGTTTTGTGTACCATCTTCACTGTTTACATAACCACCTATTTTTGTGTCATCTGCAAACTTACTACTCATGCCTTGTACATTCTTGACAACACCAATGGGCCCAGCACCATTCCCGTGGCATGTCGCTAATCACAGGCTTCCAGCCCATAAAGGCATCCACCATTATCCTCTGCCTACCATGTAGCAAATTCTGTTTCCAGCTAGCTAGCTTTTCTTGGATCCCATGCATTCTAACCTCGTAGAGGACTCCAACCACATTGAAACTTACCAAACGCCCTGCAGAAGTCCATGTAGACTATGGAAAAGGCAATTCTGGATTTGGTGCTGTGCAATGAACCAGATTTAATTAGGGAACTAAATTAGGGAACCCCTAGGTGGCAGTGATTATAATAGAGAATTTAACCTAACATTTGCGAGGGAGAAGTTGAAATCAGATGCATTGGTGTTATTATTGAGCAAAGGTAACTGCAGAGCCACGTGGGGGTGGGGGGGGGGGGGGGGCTGGCTAAAGTTGATTGGAGCCAATCGTATGAATGATGTTGGAACAGCAATGGCAGGAATTTCTGGGAGCAATTCCGAAGATGCAGGATCTCTTCATCCCAGAGAAAGAAACATCCCAAAGGGAGCCAAAGGCAGCATAAAAGCAACGGGGAAGGCGTCAAATTTGGCAAAGATTAACGAGAACCTAGAGGTTTGGGAAGCTATTAATACCAAACCGAAGGCAACTATAAAAACAATAAGGGGAGAAAAGATGAACTATGAAGGTAAGATTGCCAATAATATAAAATATAACACTAAAGATATATAAGTAAAAGAGAGGCACGAGTGGGCACTGGACCACTGGAAAATTATGCTGGAAAAGTAGTAACCGGGAACAAAGAAATGCGAACAAATTGAATAGGATGTTTGCATCGGTCTTTGCAGTGGAAGTCACTTGCAACATGCCGGAAATTCATGTGAGTCAGGTGGCAGTAGTGAGTACAGTCATTATGACTAAGGAGAAGGTGAATGAATGAATGAATGAAAAACGAATGAATGAATGAATGAATGATTGAATTAATGACACTTTATTATCACATGTGACATGTCATAGCGAAAGTATTTGTGATGCATACCATGCACAAAGTATGCAAACAGTCGCCACGTAAACGGCGTCAACAAGGTTGAGACTCACACGCCGGGTCCCTTTTCATTCTCGCATCCTCCCCCCCCCCCCCCCCCCCCCCCTCCCCCTCCTCCCCTCCACACACACACGCACATATTCTTTGTTCTCAGCGGCGTGTCATTTTTGTTCTCAGCGGCGCTCCCCGGGAACCCTCCCAGTCACGTTCTTCGCTGGGAACACTGGGAGCTGAAAGGCGTGAAGGTGGATACGTCCCCTGGACCAAATGGACAACACCCCAGGTTTCTGAAAGAGGTCGTTGTTGAGATTGCGGATATATTAGTAGTGACCTTTCAAGAATCACTAGAGTTAGGAATGGCGTGGAAATTGCTAATGTAACTCTACCGTTTACATAGGTAGCTAAACAATATAAATAAAATCTTGGGCCGGTTAGCTCAACTTCAATGGTTGGCAGGATTATTAAGGATGTTTCAAAGTACTTGGAAGTACATGATAAAATAGACGAAAATCAGCATGGTATTGTCAAAAGGAGATCTTGCATGACATATCTGGTGACATTATTTGAGGATGCGACAAGCGGGATAGACAAAGAAAGACCAATGCATGTTGCTTACATGGATTTTGAGAAGGCCTTTAATAAGGTGTTGCTGCGAGGCTGATAAACAAGAGAGGAGCACATGGTGTTAGAGGATAGAATATTTCCAGAGCAGCAGAAGGCAGAGTGGAAATCAAGAGGGCCTTTTCTGCTTGGCTACCAGTGACTAGTGGTGTATCACAGAAGCCAGTGTCAGTCGGTTACTTTTCATGTTATATGTAAATGATCTGGGTGATTAAAGTTATGGTTTTGTGGCAAAATTTGCGAATGATACAAAGATATCTGGAGGGGTAGGTAGTGTTGAGGAAGCGGGAACCTGCAGAAGGACACGGACGGGCTGGGAGATTGGGCAAATAAATGGCAAATGCAATACAGCACAGCAAAGTGTACGGCCATGCACCTTTTGTAGAAGGAATAAAGGTGTAGAATATTTTCAAAATGGGGAGGGATTTAGAAATCCGAGGTGCAAAGGGACTTGGGAGGTGCTGGTGCATGATTCCCAAAAAGTTTAATTTGCAGGTTGATCGGCAGTAAGGAAGGTAAATACAATGTTAGCATCATTTCATCAGGACTAGAATGTAAACGCACGGATATAATGCGGAGGCTTTCTAAGACACGTCAGATCAGAGTTGGAACATTGTGAGCAGTTTTGGGCCCCAATTCCGAAGAAGAATGTGTTGGAATTGAAGAGGGTCCGGAAGGTGTTTAGGATAACTATTTCAGGGGTGATTGAGAACATAGGATGAGTATTTGATGGCTCTGGGTCTGTACTTGCTGTAGTTTAAAGGGACTGGGGGGGTGGGGGTGGAGAACAACGAATAAACAACATCTGCACCGTGTGCATGGCGAGCGATAATTCCGCAATTAACCGTCGCGGACTGACGGACACGGTGCAGTTTGCCTGAGTTAAGCTTCAGCGCCATCTCTGGTCGCAGCATTGAGTTCAGATCGTTGAGAGGAAGAGCACCTGACCTTTCAACTTTACACCTCGTGTAGCAGGTGCATCTACTCACTCCTTCAGTTAATTTTCGTGCCTTCATTCACTGCGTAGATATGTGTTTTCTAATTGATTTCTAAATGTTAAATTTATTTATTTTAGCGAGTTTTAAGTGTCTATATTAAGCGTTTAATCAGTATTTTGAAATGTCATCCTTCCAACTTCTCATAGTCTCAGTGACGCTTGGAATCAGAGAACATATTGAAAACTCATTTCTATTTCATTCAACAAGGTTTAATGTTTTCATAATTTCACAGCGAGTGTGGAAGCAACACCAAGAGGAAGTGAAAGTGCGTGGCCATTTACCTGCAAAAAGTGCACTCTCAAATTCATGACATTGAACATTATATTATAAACAGCGAAAAATGGAGCGGAATGCAGCCGGTGAAAATCAGGGGAGGTTACAACTTGGGAGAACATTCATCAAAAGAGGAACATATAATAAACATTTGGAACACTAGAAAGCAAAGATGAATATCTCAGACATGGAAAATGTCTTGGATTTCACATGAGCATTACTAACCGTAGTTTTGAACTGATTTATTATATACCCGTATAACCCCTTTATCATTCAATATAGTTAGAATTTGATACTTATTTATTCATATAGGATTTGATTTAAACGGCGGCGTGATCTCCACTAAGAATGAGAACGTGTTTCAACGTGTATTAGTAATTTGTGGGCGAGCGGAAATGTAGAGAGGACAAAACATAAACTTCTATTCACCTAACTTTTGAAATAATTAGTAAACCCTGTGAATCTCAGAGTTTTCATAAGTTAAAATATACGCCCCTCTTCTCCCTGTACAAAAACAAACTAGTCCCCGTGTTCTGGAGATTTTTTCGTTAGCTTGTAAATGTGATTTCCCTTGTTTGAATGAAGTAATTCGCTGTTGAACTGCTTTGGTAATACCTCCTTGTGGAAATTCTCTGATCCCACCCTGGCGGGAAAGTTAGAACACAAATAAATGCTCGTGTTTTCGCCGCAGAGATGCGTCAATGTTTTCAAGAGTATAGGAACCTGTGTTGGGCTATAGATGATGTCGGAACCAAGAATGATATCGAAGTCTGCTGGGTAGTTTTCCTCATCAGTGCCCCACCTCAGGGTACCGACCTTTGCCCGGTGCCTGGAGTGAGTCGGGATGTTGTCAGCAATGTTCCGTTCAATTTGCTCCAAAACATATGGTTTGTCCGTAAAAGTGACATCTCCGCCTGAAAGAAAAAAATGTAAAATACTGTAGGATTCCACCCAGACTGGTGACAAATGGAAGCGCTCATTGCATATTTGCGAATTTTACGAAAACGTATCTTCCCAGGAAACGAAGCTACTGCTAACAAAGCAACGGCAAGTTAAAGTATAAATGACAATTCCAGTTGTGCTTTAGATACAAAGTCTAATAACTAGTGAACGAGCAACAAGTAGCATCTAGGCAACTAGAAGGACCAATATTTATAATCATTTACGCAATTAATAGTTATTGTAGATTTAAGCGTGGTGAATATTAATCATAATCATATAACGATAATATACATATAGCTGTAGCGACGCAGAGGAGGAGGTATTACATAGTTCAGACCTATAAATAATAATTACGGAGTTAAGCTAATTATAACTATTGGGTTAGGCACAATTCAGTGTAATTACTGATTTTCGCTCATTAATAGTCAACTAATAGCCTAACTAATTGGCTGGAGCTCAAGAAAGGAATATAAAACTATGAAAACGTGCGTTAAGAAACAGATGTCAGGATTGAACCCGCGTCTTCGGCGCTCTGAGGCGCTCTAAACTACGCAACTGTGCCACCCTGTAGAAGTGATTAATATTAATGTTATATTTAACAAGCATTGGTCCTTACCGCACATAGGTTTAAAATGGTTGCAACGCTTAAACTAAAACGGGAGGGGTGCGTTAACTTACCAAGCAGTACTGCCAAAATTCCCACTATTCCCGTGCCAGATCCCAGTTCAATTATTTTCTTCCCAGCAAAGTTGATCTTCTCATCTTGGAAGTACTCACAAAGCACGATGCCCTCGGAAAAAAAATGAGCTCAATGTTAATGACGACGACATTACATGACGTGCCAGATTCTGGGACAGAGTGGGGACAGGGAGGCGTGCCAGATGGTGGGAATTCATTCCAAGATCGTCAATGGCCAGCTTTGAGCAGGTATTCTAAATCGTCTTGCTGTGAATGACGTCACATTAGATCAGCACACGCAAATAGGTAATTACCGTTCACTTGAAGTCCCATATTTCGAATTAAATAAAAAAGTTACATTATCCGGCTGTCTTGATGCACCAAAGGATGCTGCACAGATTTCTGGTATCGTATCACAGTGGCCAAACCGAACTCGCTTCGGAATAATTGCTCTCTGCTCTGTGAATGAACTTCATGTCACTCAGTCTGAACCTCGTTCTACCGCCAACTGTCGCCTCTGCTACTGGCATTTGTTCATAGTTGACGTTACCAAGAACGGCCAGCGTTGAAGAAGGAAGAAAGATGGAGAATTTGAGAGTCTGGAAGACTGCGGCGGCGGTGGGGTGAGAGACGCCTCATAGCGGAGTTGCTATTATCAAGACCTCGGGACCCAGGCTCCCGAAGGCAAGAATTTCAATAGGGGAAGTGATTCAAAAGAAACACGGATGCGCATGGTAAAATTGAAAGAGCGCAGAAAGAACGGAGGTTTTGTACGACTTTTGTAAGAAAGGGAAGCAGGGCCGGGGCAAGGCTCGGATTTGAAAGGAAGCGCACACAGATAAGATAACACGTACGCATAATGGTAAGGACGAGCGAAAGTTCCTTTGCATTTGCGGAGTGATTTAATAACTCCAAGAGGGACTTGAACGATGTCCTGACAGTATTTGTAGTGGACAGTGGTAGAAGGTAGCTCAGATGCGATTACGGTTACGTGAGTTGGAATTCACTAATTTAAGGACTCCCCCAGGTCGTTATACAGTATTTATTATTCCGTTGGCAGTCATTTGCCCAATTACTTAACGTCCAGCACTATTCTCTCTCGGAATCAAAGCACACGCAAGGCCTGGACGGGTAGACTGCGCCACATTTCCTTATAATCCATGCTAGTGGTGACACTTTGCAAAATATTACCAATAATTCGCAAGTAAAGTTTAATCCCCCAGTAACATATGCGCAATTAGACTATCTACTTACAGGGGGCCAGACGAAAGAAGCGACGCCCAATTTAGGGTATTTAAACAATGTAATCGTTAAAGTGTGTCCACTGAATTCGTATTTGCTCTCCGTTGTCTCGACACGTTTGTCATCGGCGTCGCTCATCCTTGCTGATTTTGAACGGACCCTCAAAAAAAGTCGATCTTCCCCGAATATAGACGGCTATATCATTCAGTCCTGGACCCACTCCCACTCCAACGTTTTGCTCTGGGTGAAGGAAGTCAAAGAAAACGCGGTGCACGAAGTTAAATACGCCATTTAAATCTCGTTCCCAATGTTTGCAGGAAGACCCGCAGCAAGATATAGGAAGCCACCTTCAAAACAGTTACTACAATTAAATATAGAATCATTCACATAATTCAGAACAATCAAATGTCGAGGTTTCAGTTACACTATTATGTACGAAAACAAATCATTGGCTGTAAGATCCTCAGAAGAAAATGACTGTGCGCTAAGAGAATTTAGGGTTAGTCTCAGAAAATGGTGTTGATGCAAAACATCAGGACGTAATTGAATTACAGGATTACAAGGAGGCGGCAGCCTGCTCCTGTTTTTTTTTTAATTCTAGCCTTCTTATGAAAGGTGATCATTCAGGAACTAAGATGAGCACCAACTGTTGGGACCAAACTTCCTATCTTGGCATCAATGTTACATTTACACCTTTTCTGTTGCCAAGATGTATTTACGAACCGCGAGTTCATTGGTACCTTTTGGGCATTTTGCCAGTTCTCAGATGCCACGCGACAGCAGGTCACCGATGCCGAATATTCAATTTGGTAATACTGCAATTCCAAGGACTGGAATATTAAGTATGTTATACACCGGATCAATATAGTCGGGCGCGCGATGGCGGGGCTAATCACAGCGCTGCCCTGCAGTGCCGGAGGGACCTTTCCGTCGCCTAGTGCAAGTGGATTAATTGCCCGCTGTAAATTGCCCCAAATATCTAGCTTAGTGAGTGAAAATCTGAGGATGGATGGGAGTTGGTGGAATGTGGGGAGAATAAAATGGGCTTTTGGTAGGAATTAGGTTGTAGGAATTAGGAATTAGTGATAGGAATTATGGTGTTCGTGCTTGGTGCCGACTCGATGGCGTGTTTCCCTATTGTATCTTTAGGACGCTGCGACTCCAATAATAAACACGAATTCCTCCTCAGGTACGCTCAGCTAATGGACGGTTTATACAATCAAGTACACCCAATCTAAAATCTAGATGCTCAGGAATCGTGTTCCATTACTTATTAAACAATATCATTAAATAATGCTCACTATTTTAGTTCACGGTGACTGTGACGGCTCAGAAATGCCATTGTCACTCTCAATTAAAATAAAAATGAAGCATAAGCGAATTCAACAGTGATAAAGAAGACATAAAACTCACGCTAAGCTGCTTCTCTGTCACGGCGCTTACTCCGCTCTTCTTGGAGATGCGTGTGGTGCACTAGTGCTCAGGCTTTAACCTGCCAAAATGTCGCAAGATTTAATGTTGAGCGGCCTTGGTCTCATTTTGCAATCCTCGCATGTGGTCAAGGAGAGAAGATGCGGTTGTAACATCGGTGTCACGTGTGGGACCAGGACACGATTTACTGAAATGTATTCCAAGAAATCACCCCATTATTGATCGAGCGAGTTTGAATTAGTACCTCCACACAAGGATTCCCGGGTTTTTTTAACTTTCCATTCGCAGCCTTAAGCTGCATTGTCAATACTGGAAACATTTGCAGTCTCGCCGCAGTGTATTAAAATTAAATTATTTTATATCTATGACTTACCTCAGCCTTTAGAATTCCGGTTGTTGTCGATCTTCCCATTAAATAATCCGTCAATTAAACAAGAAGGTTAACTAACTTTAACATTTAACTCATGTGATTTTTAAAACTTTTCTGTCATGTTGGATAGGGATATGAAGGAAGGGGGATGTGTGCCTTATCGTGTAAAACATCTGAGTTGCGGTTAACATTGAAGAATTTTGAGCAAACGGGGACTAGTCATTTCTGGCGCCATATATTTGGTAAAATGCATCGCTTATGAAATCAACACCGCTTTCTGAACAACATCTATGTAGGATAAATGTGATTTTGCGTTCCACTCTACCCAATTGTTCCAATTGTACCCAATTGGTGTCAAGCGATTGTGTCCAATATAGCCAAACCAAAGGTCAAATCAGCCAAGTGACATTCGGTTAAATAAAGTAATTAATGTAATTTGATGAATTGTCTCATGTACAATCATATTGGCAGCTGGAATTAACTCATGCCCACATCAAAACGAAGCATGTCGCTTCTTGGTGAGACACCAAGGCGAAAACATCCTGAATCTACAATAAATCAATTATGTGAATCGACTTTCAGTGAGCATTACCGTCCCTGCCAATTAAATTACTATTGAGGGAGTGCAGCGTAGGTTCACGAAGTTAATTCCCGGGATGGCGGGACTGTCATATGTTGATAGATTGGTGCGGCTGGGCTTGTATACTCTGGAATTTAGAAGGATGAGAGAGGATCTTATTGAAACCTATAAGATTATTAAGGGTTTGGACACGCTAGAGACAGGAAACATGTTCCCGATGTTGAGGGAGTCCAGAACCAGTGGCCACAGTTTAAAAATAAGTGGAAGCCATTTAGAACGGAGACGAGGAAAAACTTATTCACACAGAGAGTTGTGAGTGTGTCGAATTCTCTGCCTCAGAGGGCCGTGGAGGTTGGTTCTCTCGATGCTTTCAAGAGAGTTGATAGAGCTCATAGGGATAGCGGTGTTAAGGGATTATGGGGAAAGGCAGGAACGGGTACTGATTGTAGATGATCAGCCATGAACACATTGAATGGCGGTGCTGGCACAAAGGGCCGAATGGCCTACTCCTGCACCTATTATATATTGTCTATTGTCTATTGTCTATTGTTTATTGTTTATTGAAATGACCTCAGTGCAGCGTAATTCCAATTTCCGTCGCTTTCCCATGTATAAATCAGTTAGACTGGAGGCCGAAACCCCTCTTTGAACTTTCACGCTGGGTTTTAATCCTCTGAGTTATTGTTTGATCTTTAATAGATAGCTCGATTTATACGAATGGCTACAGAAGTCACTCGCACATCGACAGGACGCCTCATTGCTTCTATCGCTCACAGTTTGCGAGAGTCTTACGAATTAAGATTACCAAGTAATGCTCTCTGCACTAAATGTACTTTGGTTCTAGCACGGGTTGTTCTGGATTTTATGTGTTATCACCGTTTCCACTCAACTTGTTCCTCGTCAACGAAGTGTTAATTTTGGATTTGCCAAGGCAATCGCCCAAGGACTGTGATCATTGTGTTCGTTGCAATCATGCTACTATGTAGTTTCCACTGGCAATGAAGCCTCTGGTCATATTCAAACGACAGTGACTGATATTGGTGAAAGCAGTTGTACTCACGGGCAGTAAACCACTAGAATTCTCAGGAAACCACTAGAATTTCATTTCCACCGACTCTCAGTCCTAAGAAGGGTCTCTACCCGCAACACGGCTTATTCCTTTTCTCCAGAGATGCTCTCTGACCCGCTGAGTTTACTCCAGTTTCTTGAGTCTATCTCCTGCATTAGCTCCGCCTATGCCAAAGTTGATCCTCTGCATGGGTTACCATTCACCACACGTGTCTGCAGTCAGCAGGTTTAACGGAGTGTTCAGTTTTTGTTTAGTATGGCATATTGTCACGTGTACAGTGAAAACCTGTTTTGACAAGCAGAGTATCCACCAAACACACAGAATGTGCAGGTCACATCTCCCAGCAACGTTAATCTCTGCAGCCAAGTTTATTTTGGCACTTGCGTGTATGGAAAATGTCACCTCGGCGTGCTGCAAAGATCACACAGGAGCCGGAAAATTTAATGTTATACCAAGCTAATTAACCAACACACGTCTTTGGAGTGTGGGAGGAAACCGAACATCTCTAAAGATCGATGAAGGTTGACAAATCACCAGGGCCTTTGCAGACATATCAGAGGACATGATGGGAAACTGGAGAGGAAATTGCAGGAGCCCTGATTGAAAAAATTACCTGTCGTCCGAGGTGAGGTGCCGGAAGACTGGAGGGTGGCAAATGTTGTGCATCTATTCAAGAAGGGCTGCAGGGAAAATACTGGGAACTATTGGCCGCTGAGCTTAACATCTGTTGTTGGAACTTTACTTGAGAGTATTCTGATGGATAGGTTATACAGCCAATTGGATGGGCAAGGACAGAGTAGGGGTAGTCAGCATGGTATTGTACGTGGGACGTCGTATCTCACAAATCTGATTGAGTTTTTTTGAAGACGTGACCAAAAAGGCCGTTGAGGGCAGAGCTGTAGCTGTTGTATCCATGGATTTCGGTAAGGCATTCGACAAGGTTCTGCATGGCAGGCTGTTCTGGAAGATTAGCTCGCATGGGATGCGAGGAGAGATAGCTGAATGGATAGCAAATTGGCTCCATGGAAGGGTGATGGTGGAAGGTGGCTTCTCGGACTGGAGGCCTGTGGTTCATGGTGAGCCTCAGGGTTCGGTGCTGGGCCCGTTATTGTTTGTCATCTACATCAATGATTTGGATGAGAACATTCAGGGCAAGATTAGCAAGTTTCCTGATGATATAAAAGTGGGTAGTTTAGCAGATAGAGAAGATGTTTGTGAAAGATTGCAGCAGGATCTTGATAGATTGGCCAGGTGGGCTGAGGAATGGTTGATGGAATTTCATACAGAGAAATGTGAGGTTTTGCATTTTGGGATGTCCAACAAGGGCAGGACCGATACAGCGAATGGTAGTCCTCTAGGGAGTGATGTAGAGCAGAAGAATCTAGAGTGCAGGTGCATGGATCCTTGAAGGTCGAGTCGCAGAGAGATAATGTGGTCAAAAAGCAAACATGTCCAAGCTACACTAGTCCCACTTGCCTGCGCTTGGTCCATATCGCCTCCAAACTTGTTCCACACACCCACTACCCTTTGTCGGAAAAAGTTACCCCTCAAACTACTATTAAATATTTTCCCCTTCACCTTGAACCTATGTCCTCTTGTCCTCGATTCTGAGCATCTACCCGATCTATTCATCTCATGATTTTATACACCTCTGTAGATCACCCCTCATCCTCCTGCGCTTCAAGGAATAGAGACCCAGCCTACTCAATCTCTCCCTATAGCTCAGACCTTCTAGCCTTGGCAACATTCTCGTAAATCTTCTCTGAACCCTTTCAAGCTTGACAATATATTTCCTATAACATGGTGCCCAGAACTGGACACAATACCCTAAATACGGCCCCACCAACGTCTTATACTATTGCAATATGACCTCCCAACTCAATACTCTGACTGATGAAGGTCAATGTGCCAAAAGCCTTTTTGACCACCTTATCTCCCTGCGACTCTACCTTCAAGGATCCATGCACCTGCACTCTAGATTCTTCTGCTCTACATCACTTGATGTGGGCAAGTTGGGCCGAAGGGCCTGTTTACACGCTGTATCACTCTATGCCTCGTTTACTTATCTCTGAGAAAACCCACACGGTCACGGGGAGAACGTCCAAACTCCGAACAAACAGCACGCGTATTCGGGATCGAACCCATGTCTCCAAGTGCTGTAAGGGAGCAACTCTATCGCTGCGCCACTTTGGGGCACTTACTGACCAAGAACCTATGAAACTCCGCTTTAAAAATACCCAATTACATCAACAGAATCACCACGTTCTTGCTAAAGAAATATCCCCTCCGCTCAATTCTAAAGATGTCCCTTTATTCTGAGACTGTTCCCTTGGATCCAAAACTCCCCCACTACCGGAAACATTCTCGCTACACCTACGCTATATAGATATTTAATTATTCCGTCAGTTTCAATCTCCACTCTCCCCCCCCCCCCCCCCCCCCCCCCCACACGCTCATCCGTTTAAACACCAGCAAGTACAGGCCCAGAGCCATCAAATGTCCCTCAAAATTAACGTAATCTTCCCTTGATAATTCTGGTAAACCTCCGCTGAACCCTCTCCAACACCAGCACATCCTTCCTCAGGCATGGGGCCCAAAAACTGCTCTCAATGTTGCAAATATGGTCTGACGATCATCTTATAGATCCTCAGCATCACACCCATTATTTTATATTCCACTCCTCTCGAAATGAACGCTAATATTGCATTTGCGTTATTTATTACAGACTCAACCTACAAAGCAACTTTTCAGGAACCCTGCACCAGCACTCCCAAGTCTCTTTTGCACCTCTGATTTCTGAATCCTTTCCCCGTTTAGAAAATAGCCTACAACTTTACTCCTTCTACCAAAGTGCATTACCTTACACTTTGCTACGCTCTATTCCAGTTGCCCTTACACTTTGCTACGCTCTATTCCAGTTGCCCACACTCACAACCTGACCACCCTTCTTGCTTCCTCAACATTACCTGACCCCCCCACCTATCTTCCTGTCATTTGCAAACTTAACCACAAACCCATCAATTCCAGATCAATAATATATAACGTGTAACATTTGCGGACGCGACACCGCCCCCTGCAGAACGCCACCAGTCACAGACAGTCCCATTTATTCCTACTCTTGGTCTTCTAACAGTCAGCCAATCAGTTATCCATGCTGGTATCTGGCCTTTAATATTGCGGGCTCCTAAATTGTTGTGCAAACTCATGTACGGCACTTTATTAAAAGTCTTCTGAAAACAACGATTCCTTTGTTTGGTGGCAAAACCTGACCCGTGTGAACGCAATCTCCAGCCTTCGTCGTCGGCACCTACCTGACTGATGAGGAGACGTGGAATATGTAAGGTCGTAGAGTAAACAAAACGGTTTCAGTTAACAGTGAGAGGGAAATAATCGCCGGAATAAGACACACGATAGTGTTGTTAAGGGTCAATAGACAATAGGCAATAGGTGCCATACGGCCCTCGAGCCAGCACCGTCATTTCACTGGCAGCTCATCCACAATCAGTACCCCGTTCCTGCCTTCTCCCCAGATCCCTTGACTTCGCTGTCTTTAAGAACTCTATCTAACTCTCTCTTGCAAGCCTCCAGAAAATTGGTCTCCATCGCCCTCTGAGGCAGAGAATTCCACAGATTCACAACTCTCTATGTGAAAAGGTTTTTCCTAATTTCCGTTCTAAATGGCTTACTCCTTATTCTTAAACTGTGACCCATGGTTCTGGTCTCTCAAAATGAGGAACATGTTTCTTGCCTCTTGCGTGTCCAAACCCTTAATAATCGTATATGTTTCAATAAGATGCCCTCGCATCCTTCTAAATTCCAGAGTAAACACATAGAAACATAGAAATTAGGTGCAGGAGTAGGCCATTCAGCCCTTCGAGCCTGCACCGCCATTCAATATGATCATGGCTGATCATCCAACTCAGTATCCCGTACCTGCCTTCTCTCCATACCCTCTGATCCCCTTAGCCACAAGGGCCACATCCAACTCACTCTTAAATATAGCCAATGAACTGGCCTCAACTACCCTCTGTGGCAGAGAGTTCCAGAGACTCACCACTCTCTGTGTGAAAAAAGTCTTTCTCATCTCGGTCTTAAAGGATTTCCCCCTTATCCTTAAGCTGTGACCCCTTGTCCTGGACTTCCCCAACCATCGGGAAACAATCTTCCTGCATCTAGCCTGTCCAACCCCTTAAGAATTTTGTAAGTTTCTATAAGATCCCCTCTCAATCTCCTAAATTCCAGAGAGTATAAACCGAGTCTATCCAGTCTTTCTTCATAAGACAGTCCTGACATCCCAGGAATCAGTCTGGTGAACCTTCTCTGCACTCCCTCTATGGCAATAATGTCCTTCCTCAGATTTGGAGACCAAAACTGTACGCAATACTCCAGGTGTGGTCTCACCAAGACCCTGTACAACTGAAGTAGAAACCTCCCTGCTCCTGTACTCAAATCCTTTTGCTATGAAAGCTAACATACCATTCGCTTTTTTCACTGCCTGCTGCACCTGCATGCCTACTTTCAATGACTGGTGTACCATGACACCCAGGTCTCGCTGCATCTCCCCTTTTCCTAATCGGCCACCATTTAAATAATAGTCTGCTTTCCTGTTTTTGCCACCAAAGTGGATAACCTCACATTTAATCCACATTATACTGCATCTGCCAAACATTTGCCCACTCACCCAGCCTATCCAAGTCACCTTGCAGTCTCCTAGCATCCTCCTCACAGCGAACACTGCCCCCCAGCTTAGTGTCATCCGCAAACTTGGAGATATTGCCTTCAATTCCCTCATCCAGATCATTAATATATATTGTAAATAGCTGGGGTCCCAGCACTGAGCCCTGCGGTACCCCACTAGTCACTGCCTGCCATTGTGAAAAGGACCCATTTACTCCTACTCTTTGCTTCCTGTTTGCCAGCCAGTTCTCTATCCACATCAATACTGAACCCCTAAACACGCTCAGCCGCTCCATTCTATCAACATATGACAGGCCTGCCATCCCGGGAATTAACCTCGTGAACTTACGCTGCACTCCCTCAATAGCAAGAATGTCCTTCCTCAAATTTGGAGACCAAAACTGCACACGATGCTCCAGGTGTGGTCTTACTATGGACCTGTACATCTGCAGAAGGACTTCTTTGCTGTTATGCTTAACTCCTCTTGTTATGAAGGCCAACATATAATTCGCTTTCCTCACTGCCTGCTGTACCTGCATGCTTTACTTTCAGTGACTGATGAATAAGGACCGCAGTTCGTTGCTTCGAGCAATCTGCGAAGACCATGTGCCGCCCCAATAGAGCAGCACTCTCATATTAAGCAAATAATGGTGAGAAAACTAGCAACTTAGAAACATAGGCAATATGAGCAGGTGCAGGGCGTTCAGCCCTTCAAAATGATCAAGGTTGATTATCCTCTTTTTTAATTTGTTTCCGATTTCCTACCATTTGCCCTGATCCCTTTAGCGCAAAACGATTGTATCTATCGCCTTGAATATACTTGTGTCTTGTGTGCCACAAGGCTAAATAATAACGAGACGATCAGCGCTGATAACAAAGAAAAACACATAATCAAAGACAAAGAGAAGTATGAATCGGTTATAAAGATTGTCGCTGATTACTTTCAGGCTTTATTTAACGCGGGGTGCTGGTGAACGTTTAACAACAACAAAACATTGCTGAAGCGGAGTTCCTGAGACCTTTTTTTCTCTTCTTCTTGATTGATGAGTTTCATCGCCGGTCGTGAGCCCCAGAGGGCGCCACTAATGCACCACTTCATGTTTTCTTTCCAACAAAGAGATGTTGCAGTCTCTGCGAATTGTCAGGTTAGAGAGTAGAAGGAAGCTGATATTCGCACCAGCAGGCGCCACGGTCCCGATTAAGCAGGTATTTACAGGTTATTTCCAATTTATGTTTTTCTGAATTCTAAGGCCTATCCCTAAAAGATCACAAAGCACGGAATGTCGAACATAGGACGTCCCACAGCGTCCGGCAGAGTCAGATTGATTCGGTATATAATCACTGGCTTAATTACGGCAATGTGAGGGCGTTAAGACAACTTGAAGTGCTGTTCTTTAATAACATTGTTAGCGATGGGACCTGGAATTTGCTCCTCAATGTATTGGCAATCGGTCACCTATCGTAAAGCGCGAATTGAGAAAGTGCACCGCTCGGCATAATAATTGGAGTCAATTGAAAAGCAAAAAAAAAAAATCAGAAAAGATATATCTCAAATAAAAATTGACGAGCCAAGGAACTGCTGTTGCTGAAATCTGGAGGAAATCAGCCAATCAGACATCAACCGTGGAGAGAATGGATGGGCGGCATTAAGATGGGGGGGGGGGGGCGGGGGGGGGGGGGGGGGGGGATTGAAGTTGGGTAAGTGATAAACGCTGCAAGTATTGTGGAAACTATGTGGCTGTGGTGACGAGAATGTGTCGGAACATGGTTGAAGAGCAGGAGAGCAACAAGAATCACCGATAGAGATCGATGAGGGAGAGTTTCACGGCACTCCTGTGAGAGAATGGAGAACTTCTTTAAAGTGGGCGTAATTTGTGGAACAAAATAAAAACCTCCTGGAAACATTGGAGAGGCCCTGCAACAGCATGGGGTCGGCTGGATTGGGCGCCGCTTCCAAGAGCCAAGCACGTGGACAAAACGCGGCCGACACCGGTGGAGCAGGGACAGAGCAGCGGTGGAGGACACGACGGCTGCGCTTAGCCGGGGACCATGCAACGCCGTCGGGGCAACGGGCATCACGGTCAGGTCAAGCTCCCTGCATTTGGAACTCGAAAATGACACCAAGAACTGGCGATTCTCTCTACTGCCTCAGTGTGCTTCTGCTAGACGCCAGTGCTGTATCTGAGATGTTTATCTAAAATCTATTCTAGTGCTTATGATACTTGCACCGAACTGCATATAAAAATGAATTTCACTGTACATGGGTACATGTGACAAATAAAGTACCATTCATGCCGGTTCAAGAAAGGCTGACATATCATATGATTCAGAATGGAGTATATAAACAATAATCTAACAGACAGTAAGCGCATTCAAATTGAACATCTGCAGAGCCAGGTGTATTGTTGTGAAATGCATTAAAGGCCAGTAGTTGGCATGGCCGAAGGCACTTATTCTCCCACTATTGGTGCAGGCGAACAATGCTGGGCGTGTGTTCGTTGGTGCAAAGTAACAGGTGTGCTGGGTGATCTTTGTGGGCGAAAAGGACAGAGATTTGGCATCGGATGTAATAATTTATGTAAGAGCACAGATTTATATTTTGATCAGCCCTCATAGAAAGATGCCTAAGCCACAATTATTGTCATACAAAGACCTTTAATCTGATTAGTATATTTTACTCAAAAATCCTTTCGTTTACGCACGTAAAGCTTTGCACCAACATGAACATATCTGTCACCGTTGTTTTCGTGTTTTCTGTCTCCCATCGGTTTTCCTTCTTCTTTATAACTCAATTCCGAATACCAAAATAGCTCGACTTATTTCAGTGGATCTGATTATCCTCGGCCGTTTATGATGCACAATGTTAAGCTGTACGGAAACACGATTTATGCGTTATTTTAATTGGACCAAGGATATTTAAGCCAATGCTTTCCACCAGAACCATAAAGGCAAGGGGAACCGCGGCAAATAGCGGGCGACAGGATACGGATGAATTAACTGATTGAAAAAAATAACCCAGTGGGTCCTTGGTATCTGACTGAGCGGTCATCTATTTAAGCCTTGTATGCATATATACGAGGACTCTGTTTCGACGGCTCCCCGGGCAAGGAGATCCAAGGAGACACAGCCCTCTGATTTAAGAAATTCTTCCTCACTCGGTTCGAAACGGGTGCCCTCTTATTCTGAGACCATGCTTTCTGGTTGCTGACCTCCCAGACCTTGGTGAGCGGAAACAGCCTCTCAGCATGTTTCTGCCGTGCTCCCTCGTGCTAAGTGTTTCAATATCATCAACTTTCATTCTTCCAATCAGGAAAGTCCCAACCTCCTTAACCTTTCTATGTCGGACAACTCTTTTAAATCCGAGTTTTTGCGGGATCAACCTTCTCTGAATCACCTTCAATGAAATATGAAATCTCAAATATAGGGAGTTAATTGTTCACAATTCCCTCGTGCACAACTGCCGTAACGCTACTGCTTTTGTAAGGCAATACCTTTGAGTTAAGGGCTAACGTCCTATTATTCTTCACCAAGAAAGGAGATCGCCAGGGCCAGAGCAGAGATTTTTGTGTCTATGTCCGCCATTGGTGATTTACCAGCCACGGCTGGGGGATAACTAATGTCGTCCCTTTATTTAAGAGGGGTAGCAGAGATAAGGCAGAGAATGTCAGACCAGTGGGCCCTACATCGGTGTTGGAAAGATTGTTGGAAGGGAATCTGAGGGACAGGGTTAACTTGCATTTGGAAAATCAAGGATAGACAGCATGGTTTTGTGCATGGGAAGCAATGTCTCACGAATTTATTGATCTTTTAAGAGGTGACCAACAAGATTTATGAGGGCAGGTGTTCAATAAGACCCGGATGACAGAATGGCCAGAAGCTATCAACACATTGGACCCTCAATTGACTTGATATAGGATGCAAAGACGAGTAATGGAGGGTCATTCTTGTTGAGATTGGAGGCATGTAACCAATGGTCCGTTGCCGGGATCAGTGCTGGCTCCCCTGTTGTTTGTCATATATGTTATTGATTTGGCTGAGTATTAGGTGGGTGATTAGTTAGTTTGCAGATGACCCCCAGAACGACCGCATGGTGCACAGTGAAAAGTGGTGGCGAAGTGACAACTGGATATTGATCAACTGGAAACGAGGGCAAAGGAATGGTAGATGGAATTTAACGGGGACAAGTGCAACGCGATGTATTTTGAGATGGTAAACCGTGCCTTCATCAGCGAAAACACGTGGTATAAAGTTGGGACGTGTTATTTGGCTGCGTTGGAAGTATCATATGCATTTCAGATCGACACAATATAGGAACCTCGCGATTAATCTAGAGAGGGTGCAGAAACGATTCACAAGCCTGTTTCGGCCGGTACCCTTCTTTAGACCAAAACGTTATCTGCACATTCTCTCCAAAGATGCTGTCTGACGCCCTGCATCCCTTCACCATCTTGCGTTTTGCTCAATGTACCAACATCTGCAGTCTCTTGTGCCTTCATACGGATGTTGCCTGGATTCGATAGCTGGAATCTTTAGGAGAAACTAGAGCCGCTGGGCTTTGTATTCCATGGAGAGAATGCGTCTGAGTGGTGACATGATGAAATTGTATAAAACTACGTGACGCATAGATGTGGTAGATAGCCAAAGTTTGCCATGGTAGCAGTGTCAAAGAGAGAACAGATTTATGTCAAGATGTCAGATTTATGTTAAATGAGTTCTGAGGGGTGGCTCACTGAAAGAGCAGTAGTAATCTAGGGCGAGTCGGTGGAGGTGATGGAAACAGGAAGAGTAGCATGATTTTGAAAAGCATCTGGATAGGCACATGAATGAGCAGGGCAAAGAGGGAAATAGCAATTGCCATCAGTATAGATAGGTATGATGGACAACTTAGATACGATTGGCTGAAAATTCCGTTCTGTGCTGTACAACTCCAATGCTCTTTGAAGCTGCTCGAGAAATCATTGATACAGCGTTCAAACAGCGTTGGTAGGGTAATCTACCTTGATAATGGAAGCAGAAAGAACAATATAATTGTCAGAGGTTACCAATTGTGGTGGTGAAATTCCTCCTGCCTGCCGTCTTTAAGTCATCATTAAGCGGCAAAATTAGTCATTACAGTATTCTATCAGACGTAGCACACGAATGCTGTCATGTAACACGACCCATTCTGCTCCGGGTAGAATAATCTGGTTTCAATAGGGTTTGGCTCGGATAAACCACCAACGACATTGAAAAGAGTGGAAGTTTCGTTCTTCAATGAATATCTGACAGTTATTTTCGATGGAGTTATTTTGCTTACTGCCAACCACCTTTGACGAAGTACACGGAAGTCCCCAACCAGTCCATAATTTAATTACGTCCAATGTTTCTTTGATTTAAGGATAACTGTTTCGTCGATGACGCCACGTGGACGGCATAACTTAATGGAAGATTACTTGCCTCATCTTCCTTCTGGGATGAATGTTCACGAAAGCTCCAGTTTCTTTCCCCAGAATGTACAAGTAGTTCTCAACCTTCTATTGGACTGGACAAAACCTGGGGTAGTGACAGAAAACAGGGAACGTTCCCTCACGGACATATCGCGGGCAGATCTAGCAAATGTAATACTAGTTTTCGGTAATAGTTCCTAGAGGATCAACGGACTTGGGTTTGCTCTCCGCTTAATTCGCCAATCCGTGAGCGGCCTGAGGGCAGAGTGGCTTTCAAGACCAGTCACGTTGCCGAGATACCTGAACATTATTTTCATAAAATAAAGACTGTAGATTCTAAACACATCAGATGAGTAGATGGTTAACCGTAATCCGTCTTGAACTTCACAGACACGTTGTGGTTCATTTTAAACAATGATTATTCTCGTGGTGCTAAATGGTTTTGGAAAAAAATCGCACGTTGGGCTTGCTTATTTACGCAGAATTTATTGCTCTAGTAACATCGCAGTAACATGCATACTTTAATGTATGTAGAATGCAGAGTACCTTAGCATTCATGTCCAGGGCTGTAAGCAGTGGAATTAAACTTAACTTATAAGTTCTGCTAGTCTTCCTGCACTTATGGATATGCATCAGGGAATTCTATAGCAAATACTGGCACCGAACATATTCAATTTATCATTGACATTTTTTTTAATTTTTTTTTTAGTGAAACGCAAAATGTTGGAGTACCTCAGCGGGTCAAGCAGCATGGACAAGCGAGGTTTGTGGTATGAAGAAGGGTCCTGACCCAAAACGCCACCTGTCCATTCCCTCCAGACATGCTGCCCGAGCCGCGGAGCTATTCGAGCATGTTGTGGATCACTCAACATTCCAGCATCTGCAGTTCCCCTTGTCTCCTGGTTAGGTTTCCAGATAAATCTTTGTCATAGATAATGTAGTAATGCATATTAGAGGATCTGCATAATGCTTAACGTGTTAGTGGAAATGTATATACGTGCTACACATATGATGTCTGCGTTATTAAGCGAGAGACAAATATATCTGTTTGAGATCCCCTATTTCTTAACTTGCCCTGTACTAATTTTAGTCAATTTGTACACGACTATGCATTTAGGCTCTAATTTGGTCACGACCTCGCAGTTAAAGTAGTCAGGCAGGATGACGTCATGGAAAGGAATGGACCCATTCCCGGATCGGAGTTCGGAGGAAAGATAGATCGTGGTCCCTTGATTGCAGAGATAACGCAGAGTTTCCAACAGCGCAGGGTAGCAGATCGAACTGTAGACAATATCTGAGCCCAGAATGAAGTCGTAGTCGTTGGGAAATTTAGTTTGATCTTCTCCCCAAATCAGCGAACTAACTTTTAAACGGTGTCGGCATGCAATAGGGATGTTGACAGCTATATTGCTGTGTATTTGCTTCAAGGTATCCGGTTTGTCCGTCATTGTAACATTGCCACCTGAGAACAAAAGAATAAATCGGTGTTTAATTCACGGTTATCCTTGGAAAACATCAGCACTTGGACTGTGTTTGTGGAAACGAAATATTACCTCTCGCTGCAGAAGAATGGAATAAATATGTAAATAGAATCGTGAATACCCCTGGGTTTACAAACCTCAGATTCTGCTGATGAGAGCCCTCTCCCAGAAACAACTGGCGAGAGTTTTGGAAAGATAAAACGAGAGGACCAGAATCAGAAACGCAAGGCACCAAAATGTCGTATTTGTCGATTGATATACCCATCGACTTTAGCCCATCTCCCCGCGTTCGGGCCATGTCCGTCTGCTCATTCTCTGCCAGAGTACCCGCCAGAAAACTTTCAAACGTTGTAAATAGTATCTGACCCAAATGCCTTCTGAACTGCATATATTAATCAGCATCTCGTGTGAAAAACGGACCGCACAGATCGCGTTTAAATTTGCAGAAAGAACTGCAGATGCTGGTTTAAATCGAAGGTAGACACAAAATGCTGCGGAAATTCAACGGGGCAAGCATCATCCCTGGTGAGAAGGAATGGATGACGTCAGTCAGAAGAAGGGTCTCGACCCGAAACGTCACCTATTCCTTTTCTCCAGAGATGCTGCCTCATCCGCTGAGTTTCGCCAGCATTTTTGTGTCTACCATGCAGATCATACCATGCATGGGTGCGTCCGATAGTGAGAAAAAAGAAAATCAATATCGTGCATGTGGATATATGTGAGGTGATCCACTTTGGTGGCAAGAACAAGAAGGCAGATTATTCCCTGAATGGTGTCAGATTATGAAAAGGGGAGGTGCAACGAGACCTGGGTGTCAGTCTGACGTGTATATTCATGAAGGTTAGGCCTTCTTAACGAGAGGAGTTGAGAAGACGAGAAGAGGTAATTCAGTTGTACACTGACCACACCTGTATTGTGTGCAGTTTTGGTCTTAATTTGAGAGAATTCTTGCTATTGAGGGAGTGCATAGGGGGACTTATGATGAAAGATGGATCCACTGCGAGGAATTGACCGTGGGATTAGGAATGCAGCATACGATGGGTAACAGCCATTAGATGAGGACATACATTTCACCCCGCCTATGGAGAACAAATTCACTATCAGGAAATCATGGAAATTGAGATAAATAACAGTTGGAGTTCAATTCTGCTGTGATTGAATTAGGCAGGGTCTAGATTGACACTCTGGGTACTACTTTTACCATCTTGGTCAGACCTCAGATGGATTACTGCGTGCATTTCTGTTCACCAAGAGTTAGGAAAGGTTTGATAGCGCTGGAAAGGGTATAGCGGAGATTCACAGGATATTGCTTAGGGTGAAGCAATTCAGTTGTGAGGAAAAACTCGAGAAGGTTTGTCGTTGGCCCTAAAAAGGAAGAGTTTAAAAATAAAAATATAAATTGCCCCTAGTTTTTAGAGAATGGATAACATAGAGCTGGTGTGAACGGGCGATCGATGGTCGGCACGGACTCGGCGGGCCGAAGGACCTGTTTCCCAGCTGGATATCTAAACATAAGAGCGGTGTAGAGAGAAGACTGCAGGAAAAGTGCCCCCTTAGCAGAGGCAGATAAAACTCGAATACATGGGCGAAGGGGGAAGAGATTCAAAAGAGATATGAGGAGGACCCTCACCACCCAGGTGACAGGGCGTATCTCGCCTGCACTGCCTAATGGAGTGGCTGAATGAGCATTGAATCGTATCGTTTGCGAAGGGCTATTCACCAAGTGCTGGGCAATAGGTGCCCAATGGTCGGCATGAGCGAATTTGGCCAAGTGGCCTGTTTCTATGGTAATCGATTCTATGTTTCCAACGAACTCAACCGTAAAGGTAAGTTATCTTGGTTTATATTTGAAATATGACCAGATTAAGCAGCGTCTCAATCAAAGGCAAGTACCGGTGGAATTCAGATCCGAGTCATTTGGCAGCAGCTTTACCAAACTGCAATGTTTCGAATATAAATCCGGGGGAATTCCATTTCCAGAGAACTGTTGCCGAATATCATGTTACATTGTGACATTTTTGCTACAGATTGACCTACGCTTCAACGTCACTTCATATCTTTGGAACGAAGAAAGGCTTAAAATAAGGAAACTATTTTTCCCAAATCGTAAAGGAATTGAAGGTCACCAGAAGTTTCCGTTCATGTTTCCTAAGTGGGACAGGGGCATTAAAGGGAGTAATCGCACACTTTATTGTCACATAGGAAATCATCCCGTCGAGCCATTGACACATCTCCTATTCAGCAATAACACCTGATTCAATGTAAAGCTGACACTCACCCAACAGAGCGGCTAATATGCCTACGATTCCAGTGCCGGATCCCAGCTCAATCACTTTCTTCCCAGTGAAACTGACGTCCTCCTTCTCAAAGTACTGGCAAAGAGAAACGCCCTGAAAAGGTTGGAAACATGAACGCTCAACTATTAGATTGTGGGAGTTAGATCAAATTACGATTTGTAGAGATTAAAGAAGACAGTTGAAAGAAGCACTCCGATCATTTCCTAATCGAGTCAAATGAATGTGGGGCTGACATTCTTTTAAACTCCGTTTGAAGAGAACATTCCACGGCACAAGGACATCGCAAAGTGTCTCACCAATACAGAACATTTAAAGTTTAATCCCCCTAATGATGTAAGGAAATTTCAGAAGCCAGTTTAGGTTAAACGGCAGGGGATTGGCCAGGGCAATAGGAATCTATCCACCATATGCAAATAACGCAGGGGGGAATTAAATGTCCAATTCAGAGAATGGAGCGCAATTCCGGTTCAACGTCTCATCTTTGTGATAGCTCTGAGTGCATGGCTGACTCTGTGGTAGATTCTGAGGAGGGGGGGTTGGTTCGCCCGCCTACAACTTAGGATGGAGTTAGGCTGAATATCTCAATAACACGCTCAAAACAATTGGGAGGTCCTCGCTCCTACCTTTCGTCAATGAAGCGGCCCTCGACCAATTAAAGCCGCACATCGGACGCAGCTGTACATCGCGATACAGAGATGCAAGGGATGTACGACGATAATCGTCCTTGCCCTATTCTTCAGGTGACCGGTGCATCGACGATGTTTATTAATATGATGCGAGCGTCGGAAATTGGTGCGGGACTGGGGCTTGATGTTTAATTAGCAGCTGAGATCATAGTGCGTCAGGGGGGTCGGCGTGGGCGCAACGGGTGGAAATGCAGGCTGGACATGATGACCCGTAATTATCAGGTTGATCGATAATTTCAACTTTTTTCTTCTGCAGAAAAGTCCCTCAACATAAGGCACTTGATAGATTAAAAATAATGCGCTGTTTATAATTCGTGGGACGTATGCGCGGCGCACCACGTTAACGCAGTATCTTATCTCTGATGTGCTTGTTAGACTATTTTTCAGGAAATGTATTTCATAGTAACTGAAAACAGGAAGAAAAGGATAACAGTAATCCGCTAAACTGATAAGAAATGTGGCATTATATTTAGTTTGTTTCTCTACACGACTGACGCAATGGACTTACCGCATCCCAAATATACGAGGAGATGCCCAATCTTGAATCCATCATTCGAGCGATCTTCAAACTAAATCCACAAAATTCGAAGTTGTTCCAGCGGATTAAAGTCGTCGATTCATGATCATCATTCTCGCCGCTGTCGTACTTGGGACGTTGACCATACTGTGTCGTTGCCATTTGTTCTATTCTTTCCTCTTGTTCGACCTATGTGAACGTTCGTGGCGTGCTCAGAGTCGAATCTGAGAGAAGAGTTGAACTTCCGGTTATGTAACCAGTTCAAGTCCTTGTGGTGTATTGAAACATCTCACAGCCAATCGTGCGTCCAAATTTCTTGGGCAATCGCATGCAGCAGCATAAATTGGGGATGTTCTCGTTAATTAGTCATGTCATTAACGTTGACAGGTAAGTGGGAGTACAGTTCCACCGATCAGGAGTCTTCCGACACAGCCAACAGATTGTATTTTCTATCAGTAACAATCAACTGGTAGCCCAGTTAACAAGGCAATTTTCATTCGTATAGGGACTCCGGTGGTACAAATTCAAGAATATGACTGGGAATTGTCGGGACAGACGATCCCTGGTCAAATAAAAGAGAGTATATTCCGGAAAATATTAAATGAGCAGAGAGGGGTGGAAATGCAATGAGGTTTAAGGAGAGAGCTAATGGACACTGGAACAATATGTTGATAACAACAGAGGCGGATTACAATTATAGTCGAGAATGTTGCAGAGGGCATAATCAGAAGAAGTCCAGATGATGGTCGGGCTTGGGGGAGGTTGGCCAGATACTGGAAGGTAGTGGGGGTGAAAGGGGAGGAGGGTGGTTACCGACAGATTCCGTCAATAGACCAAGTTATAGGTCGTTTGTAAACACGATTGTGTATCAGATTTACCATTGCGAGAGCTGCACTGCTTCAGGTGAGCCAGCCTTGGTGACGAAAGATTCTTGGAACCTGTTATGCAACAGCACTGATGTGCAACAGGTGCATGTGAGATTGAGGAGGGGCAGAACATTAGAACGGTGAAATGTGTCGAGGGATGAGGGACTCAGGAAGAGTTAAGCAAAACCCTTGGGGGGGAAAACAAACAGCCGGATGAACTCAGGGGGCCAGGTAGCATCTGTGGATGGAAATAGTCAGAGGACTTTTTGGGTCTTGAATCTTAGGTTTAGGTATGTTCGTGTCAAGTGTATCGAGGTATCGTGAAAAGCTTTGTTTTGCATCATATCCAAAGAGATCAGATATATCTATATTAACACAATCAAGTCAAACTAAGGTACAATAAATAGATCAAAAGAGAAGACACGGATTGTAGAATATAATTATCGGCATTGTAGCGCATCAGTTCCATAAACAAAGTCCGATATCCTTAATCGGGTAGAGGTGAATTGGACAGTATCCCACCTGCTGGAAGGACCGGCTAGAAGCCTATAAGAGAGGGGGAGAAGCTGATCCTGAGTCTGAAGGTGCGCGCTTTCAAGCTTCTCTAACTTTTGTCGGATGGGAATCGGAGAAGAACGAGTAACCGGGTTGCGACATGTCTTTGATTATGTTGACCGCTATTCCAAGGAAGCGTGAAGTGTTGGTGGAGCCAATGGTGGGAAGTTTGGACTATGTAAAGCTGATCACACGAAGTGATGCAAAACATAGTTTCTGCCGGATGCAAAGTTTCGTGTAATGAAACAAGTCATATCTCACGCTCATGTCTTTCCAATTTGGCTCCCAGTTTCAAATGTATGCAGTCAGTGCAGGATTACATGAGCGGAAAATGTTTTTGATTCAAATACTGGCATCTGCCAAAGGTAACAGTGGAAGAGGATTCAATAATAGGCAATGAACGATGTTAATTGCCATGTCATACGTTCGGAATGGAACGAGGAGGTCTTCCCGCACCTATCAACAATCTAGGCGCACTGTTGCGGCGGGATGAATTTCTGTCGAGCATTCCGCCTGCTAATTTGCTCTAGCATTCTGGATATTTAATTGGTAACCCTGTCCTCTGATGGAACATTTAATATCCCTTACCTTGACGATCTTAGTTGTGAAATCTTAGTCGATCTTAGAAATGTTCGGCTACCCAGTTGTCAGGTTTTCTTTTTAGAATGGCAACTCCAAACTTTCATTTGTTTTGTGTGGAACAACTATTTAGCGTGCGGCCTGGCTCTGATTTTTACAGTTAAACCTAGTGATATGGAATGTTCAATACACAACCGACTCTTTCATTTCTTATAATTATTAACTACCTTTCAATTGGGAACAAAACTTCTCAGTTTGCTCCTTATAAGATGCCAAGAAATGTGTCATATTGATTGCCATTACTTGATCCATTTCTTGGGTAATCTAAGGCATCACCTCAGATATGCTCAATAAAAACATGGTGATTAATATCGTTAAATATTAAATAGCCGATATAATTGGCAAGGACAAAGTCGAGCCTTGTTAAAGGGTGACGTGATTGCATGATCTGTGTTGCAGAGCAAGCAAGGTATCAAATCCAATTAAGTAACTATTTTGTTTTTGTTTTATCAAAAGAAGCGTAAACGAAATGGAATTGAATACATTGAAGTACTACGCAAATCAAAACAAAACGTATTTACCGTATAGTTAAAGTTATTTTTATCTACGCTGTATTTATTAAGTAATAAGTTACTGGTAAACACTACGCTCGTCATTAGGCATTCCACTGACGTTAATTTATGGGAAACTTAGTATCCTTAAACAAACGACGACATTTCATTGTCTTGTTTCCCGGACGTGACTGGCATTATAATATTTGAACTGTCTTCACTTCGCCAAACTACTCATGAAACAAAGTCATTTTGTACAAGCGCGTTACACGTGTACTTCACTGAAAACAGAGTTAACATGAAACTGTGAAACTGAGTTAATGTGAAACGCCAATTGCATCCCACCTTCCCACAAACCCTTCCCCCAAACGGCCATGTGCGGCTGCAGGCCTGGTTCGCCAGGGTGCCTGTGCCGGTGCAGCGCGGTCAGTGTCTCTGAGTGGGCGGAGGGACCAGACAGTCTTCAACTCTGTTGCAGCTGATGGGGACGTTGCTGGCTGGTGGGGTGAGTGGGGGTGGGGGGGGGGGGGGAGGGGGGGTGGGGGGGGGGGGTGCCGGTGTCGGTGCCGGTGCCGGTGCCGGTGCCGGTGCAGCGCGGTCAGTGACTCTGAGTGGGCGGATGGACCAGACTGTCTTCAACTCTGTTGCAGCTGATGGGGACGTTGCCGGGTTTTCCGCGGCCCCGCTCCACCCACCCCCGTGTGTGGGCACTGCCGACCCACAGCCCGTGACAGTGCCGCCGCACAGGGGGAGATGGGGCGGAGGGTGGCCGTGGCCGGACAGCGCTGACCCCGGGGGGAGAGTGGGGGCTGTCCCGAGGGATGCGCTTCTTCAGCCGCTTACACCTTAGTGCTCGGGTTCAGAGCAAAGATACTAGAGCATTTGGTTCAGAGCGCTCAGTCACCCTCCAGCCCTGGGCTGCCGTGGACTGGGACTTGCCCTAATCCGCCGACACGCTGCTCTTTCGCAAGTAGTGAGCAGCAGTGATTTTGGCGGCTTTCACGCACGGTTACCCCTAATTCCACAATTTATTACAGCGCGGTTTTTAACAGGTAAGAACATATGTGTTGCGTGTGTTGCTAGTGTATGCCGGAAGCTGCCTTGTACTCCAGAAGGAAAGAGCTACTCCGTACATCACGTCCTTTGACCCGATGACCTTACGTGCAACCGCCCTATTTGAATACGATGGTAAACCAAAACTGGAAATAAATAATGTGTATAACGGCGGTTTGCGGAAAAGACGCTAATAAACCTGTTAAAAGAAAGCTATGTTAAAACATAAAGATGAATCTTTATAAAACATTATTAACACCTCCCTCAATAATATATAGCGGATAAACTGGGGACAAGCATTGCCAGCCAACCCATTAAGCCTGTATGGACGGTGAGATTACGAAAGAGAAGTGAGCGTTTTGACTTGAAACGTTAACCCTGTTTCATTGTCCACATACATCGTACGACCTGTTGAGTATTTCAAGCATTTTATGTTTTTATTTTAGATTTCCAGCATCTGAAATTTTCTTTGATAGTCAAGTTACCTCGCTTACCAAACCACACCTTCGTTATTTTAGTAGGGCCTGGTGTGCCCTTCTGCCCCTGGGTGATAAGGGATCGGCCTTATGGATAATCATAACATTATTGATGCTGCCTTTCACTATTCTGGTTGGATTGTGGCATATGAGCGACATGCAGCACATGTTGTCCTGTAGCAGCGCGTGGATAGTCCAATCCGAGAAGGGAATATACTGGATCTTGTGTTGGGAAATAAACCTGGACAGGAGACTAGTGTTTCAGTGGAAGACCTTTTGGGAGATATTGATCACAGCTCCATACGATTTTTGATTTCTTTGAAAGGGATCAATCCGGAAGGCACTGAATTGGAATAATGTAAATTACAATGTTATTGGCAGCAGCTCGGAAAGGAACGTTCAAAGGAGTTGTTATCAGATAAACCCGCATCGGGCACGCGGAGCCGTTTAACGCCCAGTTGATCAAAGTTGATGACCAGTATGGTCCAGTAAGGAGGGGGGATAAGAATAAGCAAGTAAGGACCAAAGACGGTGTAAACGTGGTCAAAATGAAAAACAAAAGTGTGTGCAAGGTTTACGAAGATGGAAGTGGACATGGTCTTTGAGGAATATAAAGCAAAGGGTAAAGAATTTCAGCAGGCGATCACAAAGGCCAAAGTGGGCTTTGGCATGTCAGATTAACGAAAACCCGAATACCTTTTATATCTACATTACAAACTAGAGTATAACTAGAGATAAGGTAGGACCACTCAGGACTCGTCACTCTGTCGTTGCCTACTTGGACGTGACGTCTCCAGTAATCACATCACCTCCGCTTCAGGCCAAGCAGACAACGCAACTGTATGTAATAAATATCTCTTGCAAACGATTAAAGCATCAGAGCCAAAGGGCAAATGATAGGGGACATCAGTTCAGATACTAAACGCCAACCCAATGTGTGAATGTCAGATTGGATGCAGTTAATGCTAAATTATTTGTGATTTTTAATTAATGGTAGATCTGCGATGTGATCTGTGTAAGTTAGGTGGTACTGGAAACATATTTCTAAACGGCTTTGCCGATGTTGCACATTGGTGGCATGTGACCGTGACAATAAAATATTGGCGTCGTTGACTTGTTATTGAAAGTTGAATTGACTGACGGTATTTCATTGCTAGATATATTGAGGCCTGAAAATGATTTTTTTTTTTGGACTCACACTGGAGTGGTAGGTCTAATAAATCAAGCTGGATCTCTCCATTATGGGCGTTACAATTCAACAAGCGTCTGCGATTCCGGTGCTGAAATGGCCATCCATTTGCATGTTTGGTCTTTCCCAACCATCTAATGCCTGGTCTTTCTCTGAGCACCCAGCATAAATACAACCAAGTCTCGCTCTCCGTTGCGTGCCTCTCTCTCTCACTCTCTCTCTCCCTCCCCTCTCTCTATCTCCCCCTTCTCTCCCTCTCGCCATTTCTCTCTCTCTCTCTCCTCTCTCTCTCTCTCTCCCTTCCCTCTCTCCGTCTCTTTCTCTTTCTCTCTCCCTCTCTCCATCTCCCTTTCTCTCTCTCTCCCCTCTCTTTCTCTCTCTCTCTCTCTCTCCTCTCCCTCCCCCCCTCTCTCTCCTTCTCTCTCGTTCTCTCTTTCTCTCTCTCCTTTCTCCCCCCTCTCTCGCTCTCCCTTTTCCCTCACTCTCTCTTTTTTCTCTCCCCCCCCCCCTCCCGCTTTCGCCATAGCAACTGTGATCTTCATGTTGAAGACACAATAGGGTTTTTTACCTCGTGGGAGTTTGGCCCCTCTCTCTTAGGAGATTCAAAAGGTCCCCGAATTGACGCTTCTCAGACTCAAGAAGACCACTATCTTTACTGCGAAGGATAGCATCAAGTGTCTGGATAAACCCCGACAGGTCCGGCCACCGTTTGCCAGCTGACTGGACTTAGCTCCTTCTGCCCTTCCCTCGCCACTGATCCCAGGGGTGGTATCATGCCGGAGGAGGGGGAGCTTGATGTAGCCAGCTTATGCAGTGGAGCGAGCGTGCTGGCAGACGATGACCTTGAGCGTAATGAGGGGGGAGATGTTGCTTCATTGTTTGCCAGCTGACTGGCCTTTGCTCCTTCTGCCCTTGTTTACTTTCAGAAACTCGGGAATCTCCCAGATATCGGCCCCTCGCAACACAGCACTGGAATCCGGGCATTCTGCCAACCCACTGACACCTGAAGCAACATCTTCCCCCTCACTACGCTCAAGTCATCGTCTGAGTTCGGAGGACTGCAGCTGGCTGACAGCTTGCTCGCTCCACTGCATAAGGTGGCTACCTCATGCTCCCCCTCCTCTGGCATGATCCCACCCCCGGGATCAGTGTCGACGGAGGGTCTCGATACCTCTGTCAGCAATGAGCCGGCCAGTGAATGGCCAGGCTCCTGCACTCTCTCACCACCTCCTACAACTGGGCCTGGGAGAGAAAAAATAAGAGGCATACCCAGGGCCCGCGACATGCAGGCTAACCCGGAATCCGATTGAGGGTCACGACCCGAAACAGCCCCGTCCCTCTCCGCAGCCAGGGAACCCACTCCAACAGCATCACCCAGAGAGTCTCCAGCCTCCAGCACCAGGGGAGTAACCTCACTATGGCCCACAGAAGAAGCCGATGTTTCTGGATTCTCATCTACTTCCCCAGCCGCTGGAGCAGCGCACCCCTCCGCTACTCTTGTCGCTCTAATGAGGAGCACAGGCTGGCAAACCACCCAACACACGAGACTACCCCTTCGGGTTGTCTCTGCTCGTCCTCCATCCCAGGAGACACATTTCCAGGGGAGCCAACACCAACAACTGGTGAGGTAACACCCTCGGAAGGCCCCTGAAACAAAGGGTCAACCTCTTGACACTAGTCCTGGGCCACCAGCATCGACAGGGAGGGAAGGTCCCGAGGTAGGCTGCCCTCTAACTTTGGGCCCAGGGCCGTGCTTTCCCTGAAAGGGCCCACACCTTTTTGTCCCACTGATGTGCGGCGATACGGTAACCTCCATAAAGGAGGAGTCCTCCGCCACCACAGTACCAGCTTCCTCTTTTCCATCCTCTTGCCACCCCAGCTCCCATCTGAACCTCCCCTGCCCCCTTCTGAACCACCTCAGCTCTTTGCTGAACCTTGCTACGCGCCCCTTGGACCTCTCCGGGGCCAACAGGCACCCTTGGGTGGGCTCAGGTGTGAGCATGGGCCCATCCACTTGCGGGTGATTCACTTGGAAGTGTTTATTCTTCATCTTGGACTTCTTCTCCCTCTGCATCTGCTATCTATCTATCTATCTATCTATCTATCTATCTATCTATCTATCTATCTATCTATCTATCTGTATCTTCTATCTATGCACAAAGACACTCTGATCTTGAGCTCTTCCGGTTTGCGTTGTTTTTACATTTGCGTAAAAAAGGTAGCTGATAGCACTATGTTTTTTCGCCACCTTGCTCGCCATTCTCCTGTGCTGCAAGTGCAACACGTTTTGTTCCGATCGGTGGTATAATACAAAAGTTATTAAGGTTTAAAGATCTTTAAAAAACCGCGCATGCGCAGATTGGTCTGTCAGCACTGCGCAGATTGGACTCCGCTCCTGTCACTCAACCGGGGCGGTGCCCCATTCCTGCACTGTGCCTCCTCCGGCCTCATTCAAATCTCCTCTCTCCCCTCCTCACAGTAATTTATCTACCATCTCCAGGGGGGTCGGGGGTGGTCAGTAGAGGCCCTGGCCCCGCCTCTCTCTCCCTCACTCACCCCTCTACCCCGCCCGCCCTCTGCGGCACCGGCGGTCCCGTCTACCCGTCCCCCCGGGTGAATGTCTGTGATTATCCGTCTCCTCCATCTCCGCAGCCGCCATTGCATTATCTCACCCTCACAGCCCTCTCGGAGGTGATCTTCTCCACCAGCTCATGGAAACTCGTGATGCCCAGCGTGACGAAGTCTGAAAAGTGAGCAGGCCACGATAAGCGAGCGGGGAGTGGAGGACGGGAGCGGGGAGCGGGGAGCGAGGAGCAGGAAGCGGGTAGCGGTGCGCGTGTCACCCAAATTACTGCGTGTTCAGCGGCTTCAATCCAGAGCCCGGGGGGGCGGGCGGCTGTGCTGTCGGCGTGGGCAGACGGCCGGCCGAGTGCAAGTCGATTGCGAGCGGGCGGCGACCAAATGACTGCGAGTCAAGAGGGGGGGGGGGTGATGTAACTCGCAGCGCGTGGAAAGCAGTACGCAGCAGGCGGCGTGAGCAGACCCATTGTGACATCATCGGCTTAAGATATTTGAGATTTTTGAACAATTTTATAAAGAACTCAAGAAACAAAGCTGGACATTTTCAGGTAAGCCGATTTTTGACTCTACGGGATAAAACTCTACAGGAATATGTAAACATTTTACCGTCAGAGCGTCTTTTTTTGAGCAGTATGATTACACACACACACACATCCAAGATCAGACTTTTAATCGTTGCAAGTGGGACCCGTTGGGTCCTGTCTCCTCAACGGTGGGGACACACTAACCACCACATACACACACACACACAGTAACTACGCTCCACACACACTAACTACCCCCCTTAATATTATATTAATATTATTTATTGACTCCTTATACCCCATACCCACCCTATCCACTGATGCGTAGCCCCCAACTTGCAGGCGCATCTAGAGAGGGAGGGGGGGGTAGAGAGTGAGGGCAGAGAGAGAGGTGGCAGAGACAAATAGAGAGGGGCAGAGACAGAAGGAGGGGGAAGGAGTGAGAGAGGGGAGGAGAGAAGGGGAAGAGGGAGGGAAGAGAGGGGAAAGAGAGGGGAGAGAGGGGGAGAGGGGGTGGAGAAAGGGGAGGGGGAGGGGAGAGGGAGAGGGGGAGAGGGGGTGGAGGGGAGGCAGGGTGGGGGAGGGTAGGAGGGGGGGTGAGGGGGGAGAGGGGGAAGGAAGAGAGATGAGAGGGAGAGAGAGAGTGGGAGGGGGAGGGGGAGGGGAGTGAGAGGGGGCTGGAGTACCGGGCCGAGACCAGGGGGGGAGAGAGGGGCGGGGAGAGGAGGGAGGTGAGGGAGGGAGAGAGAGTGGGGAGAGAGAGGGGAAGAGAGAGGGGGCAGAGATGGGGAGAGAGGGGGAGGCCCGGGCTGAGCCGAGGGGCAGAGAGAGAGGGGGGGAGCCCCGGGCCGAGTCAAGGGGGAGAGAGAGAAAGTGTCCCTGCTGCTGTGAGTGGCCAACCCTGCTGATGCGAGCGGGCAGACGGTCAAAAGCAGTGGAGTGCCGGCCGATAGTGGCTTCCGCGAGGGGAAGCCCACCCACCTGCGTGGCAGACAATCTGGCATGGAGACAGAGAGGAGGTCATCCCCCGTGACGGCCAGAGATCACCAGGTGGGATCGGGATCATCAGTGAGGAAAAGGCATCACGATTCCCCGAGTCCCTGCGATCGACTGAAGAATCACAAGTCTCCATAGACGGCCTCTCCCAGAGGGAGTAATGGCCACCAGGGGCACCTTCCCATCACGCTTCCCCGCACCCTCACCTGCGCCATGTTCTAGAACTTCAAGGAGGGCACAGCAAGACCTGAGCAGCGGTTTAAAAACGCTAAGTGACACATTTAAAGAAGTGAAAGTTAAGAAGCCAAGAAGTACAGAAGACAGAACAGGGGTGACATCACAGCGCGAGCAGAGACAGGCAGTCATCAGCGAGACCATCTCGTTTATTTTCTAAGTTATTTGAGATTTGTGAACATTTTAAGGCGATAAGGCGATTTGTGATTTAACACGGTAAATCTCTACTGGAATATGTAAAAACTTTACCGTTAGCGCGTCGTTTCTTAGAGTAGATGTGATCGCACACAAACATATACACACACACACATCCACATCCAAGATCAGAGTTTTATAGTTAGGATAAGATTGTTAGAAGCTCTTGCAACCATTTGTACATTCACAGCCCTTTTATGTTTTATGTTCCCCTTTGACAAATGCCCTACTATCTTACCTTTCATGGGCCTTATTTGTGTCTTCTAACCTACACCGCACTGCCCCTCCATCATGAACCATCCTCACACCCCCCTCTTTTTTCAATTTCGTAGAATAAAATCTCGTTTGCCCTTTCCCGTTGCATGATGGTTTGACATAAAACCAGCCCAAGTAATCATCTCTTCCCTTGTCACAAGGTTACATGCAATGGAACGCTGTTTTACCATACCCTTGCTTGCCAATCAATTCATCCCCTAGGTTGCTTATAGTATTCCATTTTTAATTTGACACTACGAAAGGAAGCACCGACATTTTCCTTTCCAACAGCTCCGCCCACATGCCAGCAAATTTGATGGTTTTCGGTGGATCGTGTCGCAACCTCGCTCTGCTTGCAAATTAGTGTTGTCCAACAGAAATCCAAGTCAGGAGTAAAAAAGTGAAACCGACACGGTTTAAGTCACTAGTTTTATTAAAACTGTAATATTAACTGTATGCACAGATAATTGCGCACTGCGTTTAGTTTACAGTTTGCTCCATATTTCAGCAACTAGTTAAGTATAATACTCATGCTTATAATTCCACCAAGAAACGAGAAAAACGCGAGCAGTAAGTTTGCAAGCCTAAACACTGCTTAAAACCATCTAACTCAAAATCTTTATATTATCGAACTAATTGCTTAAACAATCGAGTCACCGGTTTCCAGCGAGCTGATGGTTTTGTTTAGAACTGCGCACACAACTGTATGTGATAGATTTCATAATTGTACTTAATGAAAGCAAGATAATTGGAATCTTTTTGAAAACTCCCTCAGAGAACCTAGAATCTCGACATTATGCTTCGATATAAATATCAGAACGCACTCGGTGCGTTTTATACCTTGCGTTTGAGATCAGTTAAAATGTAAACGTTTTACTTGCTAATACCATGCAAACAATTGGAACATTAAGCAAAGGGGATGCGATTACATTTTATGGAGCATTTCCAGTCGGCTTTGGCGATATCTTGAAGCGATATATGTTTTTAAAGATACATAAAAGGATTTGTTTAAAATGAAGCTAGCATTCCAAATGAGCACTCAATGCCTATGAAAATGTGCCTCGCTCTAAAGGCCCTTGGAATTTCTGAACAGGCTCCGGAAGCCATCCAGCAGGGGCAATTAAAAATGGATCATATTTTCTCAGGTTGCTAGCGATGGCCTCATTCCACGATAAAAATAAAGTTGGTTAATGAAATTAGCAATAGGAGATGGATGATGACATATTTGACCGGATTTTAAAGACTTTACCTTGCACTAAACGTTATTCCGTTATCATGTATCTGTACACTGCGAATAGGTCGATTGTAATCATGTATAGTCTCTCCGCTGACTAGTTAGCACTCAACAAAAGCTGCCCACTGTACCTCGGTACACGTGACAATGAACTAAACTGAAGAATAAACTAAACTGGGTTGTTTATCTTGATGTGTTCGGATTTACGGCTAATACTGCCTTGTAATACTTTAAAGCTAATAGTGGCAAATCCCAAGTCCGTTAGACATTGCCTGACTTTGCGTGAATACCTTGCAGCCGGTGTCTGCAAGGAGGCAATCAGAGACCGTTAAATAGGTTTGCAACACTGGATGCTCACGCAGGGAAAATAGGCGCTTGATTAATAACTTAAAAACCTTTCCAACCTCGGGACAAAGCTGAATATACATTTTCAAAGAGATGCTAAGCATTTTTTCTGTCACCTTTCACTGAGATAATGAATCGGAGGCTGGTTAGAACCCAAGTATTCGATCACCAACTCCCAGACGTTATTTGTTTGGCAGCCCATGCTAACGATTTGAACAGATTTTTGTCATTTTGTATAACACAATGTCCTTGTCCTCCACCGTTTCAACCACTTGGCATTCAAAGTGCTGCGGTAAAACCTCCTTGTGAAAAGCAGGCGAGCGATTCCTCGGTCGTAATTCGGAAGAGATGTAAATTGTGGTTCCTTGATTGGCGAGATAGCGCAATGTCTCCACAAGCGCCGGGTAGCAAGCTGAGCTATAAACAATATCTGAACCCAGTATGAAGTCATAATCGGTGGGAAAGCTGGTGTGGTCTTCACCCCATACCAGGGCCTGGACTTTTACACGGTGCCTGCAGGCAAAGGGGATGTTGATGCTGATATTGTTTTCTATTTGCCTCAGGATTTTCGGCTTATCAGTCATGGTGACCTCTCCACCTAATGAGAGAAAACAAAATCGTGCCCATTTTCTTTGACTGTCCTATTTAAGCAATCAAAGGCACACCCGAGTGAGAACCGTGCCCCAAAGCCTCCCCGTACAGTGCTGTACCATCTGTTCTTTGATGGAGGATTTCAGAGGGTGACATCGAGTAGTAGAACAGATCCTACTAGGCGACTCAGTTATCTTTCTATGCGCTTCCTAAATATTCTGAGTGTACCTGCCTCCACCATATCCACCGGAACTGCATTTCAGAATCCACCCATGCTCTGTTTCAAATACGTTCATCCCAGACCCCGCACCCTACCTCTGGACCTCCTCCGTCTTACTTAAACCAGCGCCCTCTTATTAGGGACACACCCACCATGGGAAAAGTAAGTTTACTATCTTCCTCACCCTTAGTTTTCAATCCAACAGATCTTTCCCCCGTCTCAACCGAGTTAGGGGAAAGAACTACTTCTCTTAAAACTGTAATGCCTCATTCCTCCTCTTGGTGAGTCCCCTCTGCAGCTTCTCCAGTGTAATCACATCCTTCCTTCAGTGTAGCGACCAGGGTGCATACAGGACTCCATATGTAACCAATGTTTTGGAAAGCAGGTAAAATGACCTTCCATTAGGGGAGGTGGATGAATAGGGGAGGTTCCTTGCAGGAATATTAACAATTTAGACGAGGGAATTAAATGTAACATCTCCAAGTGTGCGGATGACACAAAGCTGAGTGGCAATGGAGGAGGATGCTATGAGGCGAAAGGGCGACTTGGATAGGTTGGGTGAGTGGGCAGATGCAGTATAATGTGGATAAATGTGAGGTTATCCCCTTTGGTGGCAAGAACAAGAAGGCATATTATTATCTGAATTGTGGCAATTAGGAAAAGGGGAGGTGCAACGAGACCTGGGTGTCCTTGTACATCAGTCACTGAAAGTAAGCATGCAGGTACAGCAGGCAGTGAAGAAAGCAAATAGCATGCTGGCCTTCATGACGAGAGGGTTTGAGTATAGGAGCAAGGAGGTCCTACCGCAGTTGTACAGGGCCTTGATGAGACCACACCTGGAGTATTTTGTGCAGTTTTGGTCTCCTAATTTGAGAAAGGATATTCTTGCTGTTGAGGGAGTGCAGCGCAGGTTCACGATGTTAATTCCCTGGATGGCGGGAATGACGTATGAAAGAATGGATCGTCTGGGCTTGTATTCACTGGAATTTAGAAGGATGAGAGGGTATCTTATAGAAACATAACATTCTTAAGGGATTGGACAGACTACATGCAGAAAAAATATTCGCGATTTTGGGAGAGTCCAGAACCAGGGGTCACAGTTCAAGAATAAAGGGTAGGCCATTTGGGACTGAGATGAGGAAAGACTATTTCACTCAGAGAGTTGTGAATCTGTGGAATTATATGCCACAGAAGGCAGTGGGGGCCAATTCACTGGGTGTTATCAAGATAGAGTTAGATTTAGCTTCTATGGCTAATGGAATCAAGGGATATTGGGGAAAAACAGGAACGGGGTACTGATTTTGGATGATCAGCCATGATCATATTGAATGGCGGTGCGGGCTTGAAGGGCCAAATGGTTTTATATATATATATATATATATATATATATATATATATATATATATGTAAAATTAATAGAACGTAACTATCACAGAATCTGGGCTATAGACTTTGATTCAACGTTCAAAATGCCCTTTCAATTTGAACTCGGTTTCCTCGATGTATTGATGTCCTCGATGATGGCACCAACGTTTTACAATTGATCAGATTTCATAAATTGATTACTCACTGAATCCCCCCGAACGCCACCGAAATTTGTTTCACTGCACCACGAAGAGATCGCTCCAATCTCAGAACTTAAATAACTACCCATCTATAGCGATGAGGACCCTTCGAGCCAGAAAATGCCCAATCAATCTTGTTAATAACACAAGAGCCCTGGGCCAGCAGCTGATCTCGCTGAGCGCACGGGACTCAACATTCCCGTCAACAATGAAATGTCGTGCGGGTGCTTCAGGAACACACGCTGGAGCATTTCAAACCCGAATCCAGGAATTCACAACATTCATTAGGCTCCAACAATGTAGGCGTGAATTATCACATCCCCGAAATGCGCCTTGGGATATTTTACCTTTTAAATGACTTTTACATTTTACCTTATAAAAATACGGTTTGAAGTGATGATTAACGTTTAATACCCAATTAAGGCACTATGAGTATTTACTGCACAGACCTGAATCATGGCCACCTTGATGTCGTATACCATGTATCGGTGTTTATAATTTGATGTCCGGTCACGGCCAGTAGTACCTGAACACACAATTGCCACCTCAAGAGAGAAAACTAATTCTTTGCTAACACACTTGACTTTCATCATAAGCGACTGATGTTGGTTCCATTTAATGAGAATTCAAAGAGTAGATGTTCAAATCCGATTATTAATGTACTTGTTAATCAATCTGCATGTTATATGAAACTCAGGTTGGAGGAAGGGGGCAAGGGGGGAGGGGAACGTTAGTATAAGTTATAAAAAATAGATAACAACGTTCATACCGCTGGGCTGTAAGCTGCCCAAGCGAAATATAAGGTGTTGAGCGAAACGGTCGCCGAGTCTTCATTTGGTCTCGGCGCTGTGTAGGAGATGTACATGTGAACCTCTGTATGTATGGTTTCGCCAATGTACAGGAACCCACATCTGGAACGCCCGATACGGTAAATGAGGTTAGAGGAAGTACATGTGAACTTCCATGGGCTCCTGTCCATCGCCGAGAACAAAGATAGACTGGGTGACCGTTTCCCTGAACACTTACAACTTACCGTCCAGACCTATTGGATATCCCGGTTGCCTTCCCATTCCCATAACAACCTTTCAACCCCTGGCCTCCTCCATTGCCAGAGTGAGGCCACACGCAAATTGGAGGAAAAGCATTTTATATTTGCTTGGTTGCGTGCAACTCAGCAGGATGAACGTTGAATTGTCTAATATTACTTCAGAGTCACGTGAGTGACTACGTGAAGAAGGCCGTCAGCCCGCTTGCACGTCATTTTACGTTGACCTCATTGCGCAACCAGGCCGACTGGCGGGCGCGTTGCTCCATCCAGCGGTAAGTTTAAACCTGAAGGTAAGTTTTTAAACTTATACCCAGATTTTGTGTTTTCTTTTGCTGCAGGAATCTCTGTACAGAGATATACCTGCTGGACCAATTCGGGGCGAAGTCCGGACGGGCCGCGAAACCGGTTATGGATGCGGGGAATCCCGGTCTTGGACCACGGATACCGGGACCAGGGGGAACCACCTACAGAGACCGCAGAAGTGCGGGTAGCCGGCGGCCATCGGGTTCGCCACCCAAGTTACTGACAGCACAGTCAGTGACTTCCAGACCGGCTGCAGTTCCCAGGAAGGTGGTAAAACCAACAACAAGCCGGTAAGGTCTGTGAATACAGGCCAGGACGGTCCCACCCGACATACATGGGTCAGCTGCTTCCAGACTGGCTGTGGTTCCCCGGATGGGGGTAAAACCAACAGCAAGTCGGGTAGGCCTGTGGAAGTCAGGCCAGGAGCGACCCCTCCGACATCTAGTGGTCAGCTGCTTCCAGACCGCTGTGGGTCCCCAGAAAGGGGGTAAAACCAAAAGTAAGATGGTCAGGCCTGTGGACGAGGGGAATCAGGCCAGGAGGGTTCCCTGCCTTCAATGGGTAGCGTCTGCAGACGTCTAAACCCACATGGAGCACCTGATGGAGAGGTTGCTCCACAATGATACTCCAAAGGAGGGAGTTATCAGCGCGGGTCTCATCAGGGCCTGGCGCAGTGGTACCTGTTTCAGGGCTGCACAATGTCTCCCTCTCTGAGGAGGGGAGCATTTGGGTTCAGTTCCTGTCTGACAGAGCAAAAATCCTGATAGAGGTCCTTAGGAGGGGCCATGTCTGCACAGGTATCCTCAGGGGCCTGCAGCAGCACCTGTTTTCAGGGCTGCCTACGAATCTCCCTCGCTGTGGAGGGGAGTACGAGTGGTCAGTGTGTAACTGACTTCAAAATTGAAAGCATGTCCGTGGAACATACTGGAGCACATGCATACGGCTTCAAGACTCGCAAACGAAGGTGTTGCTGCCGGAAGAGTTGGTCTCCAGTCATTGGCAGAATACCCGGAAGGGGCCAGAGTTCCCCTCACGCTACAAGTGCCGGCAGTGAACAGCGCTATCAGGGTGACATTGGAGGCATGAAATCCAGGAAATCAAACCAGCCGCAGAATCCTCTCTTCAGGTAAGACTTATCCCACAGGTAAGACCAGAATGAGGAAGCAAAAAGCTGTCGGACTAATCAAGGTACCGATGATGAGCAAAGTTTCATCGGTAGGCAACGACACACCCCATGCCCCCATCGGGGGTAAGGGGTTCACTGAAGCTGGTGGCAGCTTGAAAGCTGGGCATGGAAATATGGCCAGAGTTGTCTTTCGAGGCAGGCTCAGAATTATGGCCAGAGTTGTCTTTCGAGGCAGGTTCAGTATGACGAGGTTTTCAGACCAAGGCCTAAGCCAGTCTCAGGGAAAATATGGAATCCACGCACCCTACCAGTCCTACTCTCCAATCTAGGATGGGAAAAAGAACCCACATCAGGGGCCTTTGGGCTTACCATAAGACCAGCGGTAGCCATAGAGGTAGGTGGGTCTGGTTCTTAAGACCAGCGGAAGCCTTTTTGAGTTACATGGTGGACGTTCCGTATTTGGCATTACCCCAGTAATTATGCCCACAATTCCCCAGGTGTATCACGACTGTTGTGGTGACAGATGAAATACGCATGAGTCATCAGTTCTTCTATGGTCAAGTACTAACCACTCGGAGTTGATGGGTGCACTCTATGGGTTACGGGTTATTGCGGGAATATGCATCATCTGCATGTTCAACTTTAAAATCACAACACCACAGCGGTGGCATACGTTAATCACATGGGTGGAATCAAGCCTGTATCCTGTGATAAATTGGCTAACTTAGTTGGCACTGGTGCATTGCATTCCAAGGAATATTGGAATATCAGCTACCCAGCTGCCAGGTAGGCTTAATATGGTGGCGGACACAGAACAGATGTAATCATATCATGTTTTATGACTTTATCGACCAATATAGAACACCGGATATCAATTTGTCACCAGTCACCAAAGTGTGTTGCATAAGAACAAGGCCAATAGGCAGTGGCGGTGGATGTATCCCCACTACAGTGAAGAAGGATGTGCTGTATGCATTTCCCCCACTCTGCCTCATCAGTCTATATTTGCTGAAGATCAAGCTAGACTCTGCCACAGGCTCCTGGTTATACCAGTTGGCCTACATTACCGTTAGTCACATATCTCACTGGGGATGATCAGCCTTTATGGCCATTCCCAAGGCAGCATCTGCCGACCGCCCTGATCGGGGAGGGGGGGAGACATCCTCTCCATGACCAAATTAATTTATTGGTTCACAGAGTCTGGAAGACCTTTCTTGGGGCTCGGATTGTCTGATCGCATGATCGATGTACTCGCTGCAGGCTGGAGAGACAGTACAAAGAAACAATACATCTCCTACATTAGGAAGTGGGAAGTGTACTGTTCACAAGCCAATATATCATATGACTCAGCACAGATAACCAATGTGTTAGAGTTTCTCTCAAATCTATTCTTTGATGAGAAGCTCAGTTATAGTGCTATCAATTGTGCCAGAAGTGCACTATCCGCATATTTGTGGCAGGGATCTGGACACCACCCTGTTGGGTCTCACCCTCTAGTGTCCAGGCTCATGAAGGGCATCTTCAACATGAGCCCTCCCAGGCCCAGGAATACGGAAATATGGGATGTAGGCACAGTGTTAACTCTGCTCCGCCGGTGGGTACCGGCAACATCCCTGTCCCTGGTCCAACTCACGTACAAAGTAGTGATGCTAATGGCGTTGGTGTTAGCTCAATGGGCACAGTCGTTACACAAGCAAAGTAGAACAGGTACATCCGTCCTAAAGCTTCATTTTGCGGCTTACCCCTTGGACTCCGGCTATGTGTGGTAACACACCTCCAGCTATATATAAAGGTCACTAAGAAGCCTTAGGGGCTCAGAACAAGCAGTATTTGTTAGTTTTAAGAAACCTCACAAAAAGGTCTCAGTTCAGACCATGTCGAGGTGGCTGTAACAGGTTCTGACATATGCAGGAGACAATACTGACTATTTTAAATCTCACTCCACCAGGGCTGCATCCACGTCAGCAGCGAGGATTATGGACATCCCGCTAAGACCAGCTCCTAGCGACTGCAGGATGGTCTAGAGAACGCACATTTCAGACATTCTATCATAGACCTGTCACCAGACCAGGGGCTTTTGCCAACCGGTTTAAGTTCTGTTATGTAGTTCCCTGGATGAGAGGATCTACTGTTATTATAATTTGTCCATTAAAAGCATCAGCATGTTGAAATGATGAAAGAATGTTGAAAGGGATAGACAGAGTTGACGTGGATACGTTTTTCCCATTGAGGGTAGGGAAGATTCAAACAAGAGGGCATGACATGAGAATTGAGGGACAGAAGTTTCGGGGTAACGTGAGGGGGAACTTCTTTACTCAGAGGGTGGTGGCTGTGTGGAATGAGCTTCCAGCAGAAGTGGTGGAGGCAGGATCGATCTTAACATTTAAGACTAAGGTGGATAGGTATATGGACGTGAAGGGAATGGAGGGGTATAGTCTGAGTGCAGGTAGATGGGACTAGGGGAAAACAAATGGTCGGCACGGACTGGAAGGGCCGAGAGGGCCTGTTTCCGTGCTGTAATTGTTATATGGTTATATGTTTTAAAAAATTGTCATGTCTGATTGCATTTATCTCTCATCCTTGGTCAACCAATACAGTGTGTGGCTTGGACTTGCATCCACGGCATGAAATCACAGAGCTTCAAAGTCTTCACATAGTCTCACATGACTCCGGAGTAAAATAGTAAGATTAAATGAGAACTTACCAGTTTGAAGTTTGATCTTTATTTTATGAGGGGTTACGATGAGCGATTAGGTGCCTACCGCTCCCAACCCTCATAGAGTATCAGCTGATATTCTAGTCTCTCGTATCTTACTATATAGTCAGTTCAGCAACTGTTATTCTGTGATTTCACACTGCTGCTTTGTAGGATGACGCGCATGTGGCTGACGGCCTTTTTCATGTAATCGCTCATCGTAACTCCTCATAAAATAAAGTTCTCGTGTAATCTTACTATTTGAAGTCACTTCTACTAACACTCCCCTCCCGTCCTTGCCCCCTTCCCCACGCTAGTCATTGAACGAGTTCCACAGTTCACCACAGTCTATCTATCCCTCTTGAGATCACACATTCGGTAGCCAACAATTGGTCTATCAGGGCATCATCCTGCCGGAGGTCATTTGGTGCCGGGCGCGATCTTAGTCTTTTCTCACCTCCAGCCCCCACTGCCCCACAGCCCCACCACCACCTCCAACTTTCAGTCTAAAGAAGGGTCCCGAGCCGAAACGTCAACTGCCCATTTTCTCCAGAAAACCAGCAACTGCGATTCTTTGTTTCCACATTGCACTTGGTCACTTTCCCCGATTTAGATTCCCCTAATTATTTTGCATGTGATTGTTCCATTCAGTTCACAATCTTTTCACTCACCGAGTAGGGATGCTAAAATCCCAACAGTTCCCGTGCCTGATCCCAGCTCAAGCACTTTCTTCCCTGTGAAATTGATGTCCTCCTTCTCAAAGTACCGACAAAGAGTGATCCCCTGCAAAGACGTGGAAGATAAAATGAAACGCACTGGAAAGAGAACGAGAAAGTGATCTGATCATCGTGGAGCAGATACCAATTGTTAAGGAAGAGGATACCGCACTGGACACTTCTCCATCAGATCAGCCCTGATCTGTTCTGATGACAGGGCAATGGATTACAAAATCATTTCGGTTTCTCACTATAAAGCTGCTGTCCGACCTGCTGATATATTCCTGCATTGCATGCACCGCAGGTCTTGTTCCCTCCGGTTGATTTTGCTGTTTGCGAAAGCACTGCTGAACCCTTCATAAGAAAATAGTTAGACGCAATCGCCAACGGTACCCACTGCCACCATGACCCTCGTCGCCAGGGCTTACACTACTTTTCCCAGACTCGTCCTCATAGTCTGAAGATGGGTCGCGACCCGAAATGTCGTCCATTCCTTCCCTCCAGAGATGCTGCCTGCCCCACTGAGTTACACAAGCATATCGTGTATATCTCTGACATTTGGCCACTTATGGCGAGGAAATGAGACCCAACAACAAGAGGCAAGGGAATTATTACCATCTCGAGGTCAGATTATTTACTTCGCATCACTGGGTCTCCCACATTTATTTAATGTTAAACTTGATAATACGGCAGAGACCAACCCAGCCCAACCTAGACCCCCCCCCCCCCCCCCCGTGCACGGGATGTTCTAACCGTGCTAATCAACGTGAAGTGTTTTTTTTTCTGTAATGAAATGATTTCCAAATCCGTGCAAAGGAAATAAGAGGAAAGGATGACTTAAAAGAAAACAAAATAAAATACTAGAAACACCCGGCGGGTCAGGCAGCATCTGCGGAGACGGACCCAGTTAACGTTTCAGTTGGGAGACAGTTCATCGGAAAGGAAGTGATTACTAAGATTCAAAAAGTAAGCAAGTTCTAAGAGATGGGCTTTCCGTTAGTCCAATCATTTCGCGGACTTACAGCGTCCCAGACATAAGCAGACACGCCCATGATATCATCCACTATTCGAGCGATCTTTAAATTGTATCCGCAAAACTGAAAGTTGCTGTAGGTGATGTAGCCACCAGCGGCGGCACGCTCCTCCTTCGGCTCATTATCGCCGGAATGTTCTGAGATTGCGACTGTGGTCATCCTCGCCGGTACGATGCGCTCCTGGTGAACTGCGATGCGTGGAAGGCAGCGTTTATATGGCGCCCACACGTCCGCCCACACTCGCTAACTCCCGAGCGACCAATCAGATAAGGTCTATGCGCTATGCTGTGATCAGTGATAAAGAAATGCGTGATCAGCCAGAAGCACGGAAGCCCGGAGAATTAGATCAAGCTGACAGCCAAAGAAACCCTCTCCAAAATCATGAACTTTAATTTTAAAAGTCGGTGTGCAGCTGGAGGGTGCTGACTGAGTTCACTGCCCAGTGCCTGCATTAATTCGATCCTTTTCGGCAATATTGCATTGGCTGGGACCGATCCCGCCCTGGTTCTTATCCCCATCTCTACCTGCACACGATTCCCCGCCGCCCAGTGCAGCGGGCCGGGTGATGCATGTCTCTGCAACTTTCACAGGTTACACTGCCCCTCTCCCGGTGAAACGGCGATTTACTTGTAACCTGTTTGGACGTTGCACTGCGCTCGCTGTTCATTCCCTGTCCTTCCCTGTGCCAGGCAGGCTAAAACATGTAGGAGACAGCTCTGCCGAACACCCTTTCTAACCCCCAGCCCTCACTCTCATCAGTCTTAAGAGTGACCATACCGCCCGCTCACTATCACTCTGCATTCCGTTCTAACTCGATCGTGTTGCCCATACTCTATCCCTCTCTCAATGTCTCAGTAGAGGAATTAGTAAGCATGCCAAATCTTCCGACCACATTTAACAACCTTCTCGCCTCGATAATAATCTGTAAGAAGGAACTGCAGACACACAAAGCTGGAGTATGGAAAGGAATGGATGACCTTTCGTCTGAAGGGTCTCGACACGAAAGGTCACCTATTCCTTTTCTCCAGAAATGCTGTCTGACCCGCTGAGTTACTCCAGGATTTTGTGTCTATCAATAATAACCTTTGCAGTTTTAGTTAATGAGAATTTGCGGCATTTATGTTTTTATTGACAATTTCAAGCATGTAATGTAATTGGTATCATCTCTGTCAACGTGATTAACATCTCCCCTTGAAAGGCCACATACCGACTGCTGGCCACTGGGGTTTGGATAGATGGATGGAAGGACGATATTCAGGCTGGGTGGGATCTGTTGTAGGACCGCTGTTGTTTGTGCTTAGAGGTAAACATAGATGGACTGATTAGTAAGTTTGCAGATCAAACAAGATTGCTGGTGTCGCGGACTGCGAGGGTGGCTGTCACAGTGTGCAGTGGGGTTATAGACCAGCTAGAAAAACAAGCGGAGAATGACATATGGCGTTTGATCCGAGCAAGTGTGAGGTGTTGCACTATGAACGTAAGGAGAAATGACACAAATAGTAGACAACAACGTTGATGTTACTAGGGATCATATGGTCCAAGTCCTTAACTCCCTGAAAATGGCAACACAAGTAGATAGAGTGGTGAAGAAAGCTTATGGCATTCTTGCCTTCATTGTTCCAGGCAATGAGTATGAGGCGGGAAGTCATGATGCAGCTTTATCGGATTTTGGTTATGCCGCATTTGGAGTATTGCGTGCAGTTCTGGTTGTCCCATTACATAAATGATGTGAAGGCTTTGGAGAGGGTGCAGAGGACGTTTACCAGAATAGGCGGCATTAGCTCCAGGGATAGGTTGGATACACTTGGATTGCTTCCACTGAGGTTGAGGGGAGGCCTAGTAGAAGTATATAAAATTAGTTTAGTTTAGCGGTACAGCCTGGAAACAGACGCTTCGGTCCACCGAGACCCCGTCCACCAACGGTTACATTATTTCTATCCTACGCACTAGGGACAATTCGCAGAACCCTAGGGGCACCTAAGATTGACACAAAGGGCTGGAGTAACTCAGCGGGACAGGCAGCATCTCTGGAGAAAATGAAGGATCGAACCCGGGTCTCTGGCGCTGTAAGACAGCAACTCTACCAATGTGCCTCGGTGCCGCCTTATGAGATGATAAAATTAGGAGATCCACAGATAGAGAGTGTGAGGTTTTTTTTAATGAAGGGGCAAAGTTTAAAGGAGATGTTTGCGGCAAATTATTTATATAGTGCATGGAACGCGCTCTCGGGAGAGATGGTTAAGGCCGATACGATAGTGGGATTTAAGAAAATTTTGGATAGTGACATCGATTTGCCGGGAACGAGGGGTATTGATTTTATGTAGGCAGATAAGTGTAGGTCTTAACATTATGTTCGGCACAACCTGTTCCAGTACTGTACTTTTCTATGTTCAGACCACATAATCTGTCCAGTCATTTACTTCATTTTTTTCCACCTTTCTATCCAATTATCTCTGCAGTTCGATACATTTATCTCGGGGTTTGTCTCGTTCTGATGAAAGATCATGGACTTGAAATGCTGACACTGTTTCTCTTTGCACGGACATTGTCTTAACTGACCCAGTTGCTACCTAGATCATTCTACCCTGGCTACCAACATAGTAGCTTCAATCTTTTAAATATATTTAGAAACACTCTCGGTTAATCTCGCAATATTTTGTTGTGACATGTGTGAAATGTGATATGGTTTGTGTGGGTGTACCATTGAGAAAAATGATCATGTGACGATGAAGTCAACTAGTTTCTATAAAGTAGAGCCATCTTGGTTCTTGACAGACTAGGTAAAATTGAACTGCACTTATGTCGTTGGTTAATAATGAAATGCAAAGTAATTATCTAACTTTAACAATCCGGGTCTTGAAGTTGTGGACGTCACGCTGTGAGAAGAGGAACTAGTCCTGTTGACTTATTTACACATTTCTTTACGAAACGGAAAGGGGGTCATTTGGTCCATCAAGTTTATGGAGTCTAAAAGAACAACCAGATTGGCCCATTTACTTTTTTCTATAACCCATTCCCACAACCCGTCAATTTTCTAGATTTCAGGTTTCCACATCCAATGTTGTGCCATTAAAAAAAAAACAGGCACACAAGGGATATGTTCAAAGAGGATTTTTGGCAAAGCTTTTTTCTAAAAAAAAACATTTCTATCATAGCTTGCCTGAAGACGGGTCTTCAATGAAGTCAAAACCCTGCTTTCCACTGCCCCAGCAGCTGGACACTTTGAAGAAACCCGAGACTAATTTAGAAAGAAAGCCCGGCCTCGTAAAGTATTCGTTGTAACATTTTGAACCACATTTCGTCAAAGTGAATAATAACAAATTAAGGAACTTGCGTAAAGGAATATTGCAACACAATTGTTTTGTTTTATCAAAGGTTCAATAGTTATACAACGAAGATTACTTTGTGTTAAATTACAAGCGGCTTCGTCATGCTCGATTTGACTTGCCTTTGAGATAAATACTTGGAGACGCATTATGCTACTCAGTATCATGCAATAAGGGAACAAACACGAACGTAGGACATTCGGGAAGAATATGCTCCTGTTCTGCACAAATATGACGAATGTTAGTGTGAAACTAAAAATATATACTTTCTTGAGGTCAATGATAAGGAAACTGGTGTATACCAGGAAATAAGAAAAATAATTCTGCGTTGTTCTCAAGCAACCACGGAGAGCAGAATGTGCGGAATAGATTGCGAAACACCAAATCTGAGGGCAAGATTATATTGAGAGCGTCATTGTACGTTTGAATTATATTTAAACCCACAGGCAGGAATAAAAATAATCAAAATGCATAAAGGCAACATTTTTAACAACATGAATGTACAGGGGATTAAAGTCCAAAACTCCCTGGAAGTGGCAACACGAGTAGGCAGATGGTATAGAGGGGGGTGGCATGCGTGCTTTCATCGATCGGGGCATTGAGTAAAATGTCAGTAAGCCATGTGGCAGCTTTATAACACTTTGGATAGGCCGTGTTTTGAGTATTGTGTACAGTTCTGGTCGCCCCCATTTGAAGAAGGATTTGGAAGCTTTAGAGGGGGGCAGAAGAGGTTGCCCAGAACGTTGCTTGGTTTCGAGAGTGTTAGCTACAAGGAGATGTTGGACGGATTTAAATTATTTTCTCTGTCGGGGGTTGAGTAAAGACCTAACAAAGGTGTATACAAATTATGAGAGCCATAGATAAGGTACACGGTCACAACCTGTTTCCCAGAATTGAAATGTCAAAGACTACAGGGCATGACTTAGTCAGGTTGGGAAGATTTCACAGGTATGTGCGGGACATGAATATTACACAGAGAATAGTGGATGCCTATAGCGCGCTGCCAGGGGTAGTGGTGGAGGAGATGCAATGGTGGCGTTTAAGAGGTTTTCAGATAAGCACATGGAAATGCAGGAATATGGAGCCTTTGCAGGGAGAGAAGATTAGTGTCCCTTTGCATCGGGTTCGGGATAGTAATTGTGTGCCGAAGGGTCTGTTCCTCTACTGTTTGTTCTACCTTCCAACCTCTCCAAGAATCAGCAGATAGAAACTCATTTTTAAATCTTTCGTCAATTAACATCCATTATAAATATACGCCACAGCCTAGTTATGCGTATTACGCTTAATACCCAAAGCCGACGATATGCTTTGCCAGAAATTACCAAGAGGGCGTAGAGAAACGCAAAGATAACATCGAAAATTGTGATAAATATCCTTGGAAAATGAACAGGTCGGGGCTTTGGCAAAATATCTATATTGGGAATATTTCTAGGGAATCTATATTGGGAATATTTCTAGGGATATGGGAATCTCATGTTTCATTAAAATCCCAAAGCATGTCCAAGACTTATAAGCAAAGGTAAGCAGCATGTAAACTGTGGGTACTGTGTGTCAGGTACATCTGTTGCCAGAATGGTCGGGAGCAGCACAAAAATGATGGCTACCAACAGAGTGAAGCTTTCATATATGCGCACAAAACAGCAACGTCAGCGTGGAGAGCTAATCCACCTCATAATCAATGGCGTGGTCGTAAATGGTGGTGGAATTGAAACGGCTATTGTGACAAGCTCTCAGCTTTCTCGTGAGGTCTCCGCCATTACATAAATCGGCCTCCCGCCAATTTCATTCTCTCCATAAATATTATCAAATGGCTCAGAGGATTGTACACGGAGAGCTTTGAGAGCTTTGAGACCACCCGCCCGTGCGTCCATAACGATTTACTGCCTATTCAGTCTGCTCTAGATCACCAGCATAGTGCTGTGTTATCATAACAATCATAATCATACTTTATTGGCCAAGTATGTTTTGCAACATGTGAATAATTTGATTTCCCATATAGTCATACCAATAAAAAGCGGCAGAGCACACAAAATACACTTTAGCATAAACATCCACAACAGTGACTCCTCCGGAAGGCGGAAAAAAAGTTTCACTTCTCCCTTCTTTCTCCTCCGGCGATCTTACTCCAGTGGCCGGCGGCGGCCCCCCTCGTCGGGGCGATCAAGCTCATCATCAACAAAGCTATCAAGAAGCACTCATTCACCAGTGACTTACTCACCAAGTTTGAATTTCACCAAGACCACCCATCCCCTGACCTCCTCACAGGCGTAGATTAAGTGTTACTCTATGTACTGACAAAAACACACTGATCAAGTGCACTTTCTATTCTCTGCGGGTAACATGAGCGGGTAACATGAGCGGGTAACAAATGAACTGTATCAGATGGGCCCGAGCAAATACGGGGATTATGGTTACAGAGCTACACAGAATGGAAACTGGCTCTTTGGCCAATTCGTCCATGCCGACCAAATTGACCAAGCAAAACTAATCCCATCTGCCTGCTCCCATTCACTCAGTGATCAAATAATAACCGTGTTATTATTGGGCAATATTCTGTGATGCGGATTTGCGCAGGTTAAACGTTGAGCGTAAGGTTAAAGCGGAGTATTCCACCTTTGTTGTACGGGCGGAAACATAGGACATCGATGTTTTCTGCAGAATGGGAAAGGCATTTCCAGGCGCTTTGCGGTGTGTGGTGTCCTTGGTCTTCCGTGATTTTGATTGTTAGTCTTTCGCACATCTCCTATCTATATTGCCAATCTCATTAACCGTCAAAAACGCAAATCCATATCACGGATTACATCTAGATCACCGTGGTGGTATTTATTACTTTAACGTTATTATCTTTAACATTAGGATTATTATAGTCATTGTTATTCAGTTGTTTGTAGAATGGTGAGTTTTATCACGTCATGGCTGGCGACCCCAGTTCTACAAAATTCGTAAAATTCTGACTTTCTTGTTCCAGTTATTCGAATATATTAATGGATGCTGATAAGAGCCCGTCGCGGGTTACCTTCAACGAAATGCTTTTCATTGTAGTCATTATTGTAATGTTGGAAAGAAGGGAATGAAATTAAGCACAGCAAGCTCCCACAGGCAACAATATGATACGACCCAGGTAACTGTTCATTCTGCACCTCTAATCCATTTCCCATCGAATCCCCATGTCTCTTGATCAGTGTTCAAATGTCAATCCATCTTATATGCTGTTGAGGCCTGACGTGAATCAACTATGGTCAATGCAAATCTGTGAGCACTCGCCTTGGTTCCATGCTCCCGCTCATTTCCCAATAACCTATTCTCTAAGACTTATATCCCACAACGTCCCGATTACCCAACTAATCTAGGGGTGAATACACCAACCGATTTATCTCTTTGCCTTGGATGTACTCGGCAGCTAAACATCCATGCGACCACCTTGCAGAAAATTGGAGACGGGTTTTCTAGACAATATCGAATCATCGAACGAGGAAAATCATTCTTTCCTTCTGCTTCATCCTATCATAATTGTAACTCAGTTGTTCATTTGCTGAATAGTTCAGCCTGCTGGGAATATCCCAAAACTCCATTAGAAACGCATTGCAGAGATAAATAAGGATAATCGATCTTAACTTATTTTTCACTGTCGCGTTATGTCACCTGGTCTGGCTGTAGCATCTGTAATTTTATCCATTTCCCTTTCCATATCTCTGTCTGACTGACCCGCGAGTGACTCCGACGTTACATTTTTGTCCCAATATGTGACCCAGTTCTCGAATCTCTCGTCTGCCGGCACGCCATCGTGATATCTGCACCGTCATTCTCCCTCGCAAAATATTATATATCTCAATGGAATCAGCCCTCAATCTTCTTATATGCAGTCCGTAGATGCGGGCAACAGCCATGCTCTTCTCTAAATTAGCAGCATAGTGCACATGAACATAAAAAAAGATAACAGCATGAATAAGCCACCTGACACCCTCAACCATAGTTGAACTACCTCAGGCCTCAACTCCATCTCTGTGGCAATTCCCTATCCCTCAACTGCTCAATCTTAAAAACAATCTACCACAACTTTAATTACTGCCAATGATCTAGCCTCCACAATTCCATGGGGCAGAGAATTCCAGCGATTCTTCATCCCCTGCGAGAATAATGTTCTTAGGATAAAGGGAACTTTTTTCATCCGACACAAGGAAACTACCAGTGCGCGACGTTCTGAAGAAGGGTCCCGATCCGAAACGTCACCTATCCATGTCTTCCAGTGATGTTACCTGACCCGCTGGATTATTCCAGGATCTTGTGTTTTACCCTGAAAAATGTGTTCCCTTCCGTTATTTTGAGCTGTAGTGGATGTAGCAGTGCAGGATTAAACGTTGAAAGTATTATTTGGAAAGTTGTCATTACATAATACTTTAAAACAATATTATAACAAAGGGCTTGCCTCACCATAAACACTTAAATACAGTACTTGGGAGGATGTCAGTCAAGGTATTTCGATATCTCATCCATTTTCTTTTAAAGAAAAAATCCACGTTAAGTTGTAACTAGTTTGTTCCAAATAGAAGGGAGCGAACAACTAGAAACAACTTCTTCAACATTGGAAATAAAAATACGAATATATTAGGTTATTTTCGGAGATTAACTTCCGGCAGCACCAATATATGATTATGATAGAAAAGTGTTATTAAAAACTGACAGGTGATGTTAATGTTATTATAATTACCAATGTGCTCAGTATAAGAGTACGTCACTAAGCTAAAACTGGTGGATTTACGTGGGTACTTTGTAAAGTAAATGTAACATTTATAACACGACCAGGCTAGGAACCCGTTCTAAAATCTAAGGTCAATACCCTCTGCTGAATTCAATGAATAATTTCACTCGCCAGTTGTATCTTTTTATCACAGTAGACACAATGTGTTTTTCCGCAAGCCCCAATATACAGCACAGTGGTTTTAGAAATACATTCGACGCATCTCTGCTTCAGAGTAGCTTTACCAGACTTGTAGTTCTCAATCTGGTAGAAATTTATATCCAAGACCGGAGTCATCCTGCCGTGGATCAGTTAGTCAACTGAAAACCAAAGAGGATGAACAGCTCTGAGGATACTACCCTCTTGTGGGAAAAGGAAGAGAAGCAATATGAATTTAGTGGACACCATTTAACGATCGCGACGTTTAAAGGAGCGTATCTCGGCGTCTCTGGTTTTGTCTGGGAACCCGTAAGTCTAGCAGCCTGTAACCAATGCACTGTGTGCAATCCCTTCCATGGACGTATTTTACCAACACTCGGGCCAACAGACCGGTAGTTGCATAACCTATCTCCGCCGCCCTCTCCAAATGTTTCCCCGTTAAAGTGCTATTCGTAACCCTCAATTTATCCCTTCTACAGGAACCGGACCTGAGCTGAGTGTTACCTTAAAAACAATACTTCCCATGGATCTTAACAAGGAAAGGGACCGCATTACAGCGGCATTGCTGCGTTTCATCAAATGGATCTTCGCCATCCATATTTTTCTCTTAATTCACATCCATTTACCCAACCTGTCAATACGCTATGTCCATTACCACACATTTCACTTCGTAATTCCGCGCAATGGTGCCCTTAATCCTTTACTTCCATGCATATGTCGGGTCACAAAAGCCGGGAATCGTTATCCGCGCTTTCACTCTCCTCTCACCCGAGGCGGAGGAGAGTATTTGTAGATGGGGATTGGTTGGTTCTGCGGTCGAGGAAGAAACGAAGGCTTTAAGACCCTCCTGATTGGGGATGGTGTAGAGTGACTGGACATCCATGGTGAAGATGAGGGAGTGGGGCCTGGAAAACGGAAGTCACGGAGGAGACTAAGAGGTGTCTTGGATATAGATAGGGAGGGATTAGACCAGAGAGGATAGGATGGAGGCGAGGTAGATGGAAATAAGTTCGGTGGGACAAGAACAAGCAGAAACAATGGGTCAAACCCTGCACAGTCAGGTTTGTGGATTTTGGGGAGAAGGTAAAATCAGGCTGTGCGGGGCTGGGGAACGATGGGGTTGGAGGCTTGGGTGGGCTGGAAGCCGGAAGAGATGAAGCCCGTGATGGTGTTTGAGATAATGGCCTGGTGCTCGTCTGTGGGGTCCTGGTCCAAGGATACGTAGGAAGAGGTGCCTGAGAGTTGTCGCCTGGCCTCAGACCGGTAGAGGAGAGCGCGCCAGACCACCACGGCAGGTTCGATCACCCAGTCGGGATTGTTGCAGAGTGAGTGCAGGGCTGTACGTTCAAGGGGGGGGGGGGGGGGGGGGGGGTTTAGAGTGGAGAAGTTGAGGTGGTTGATGTCCCGCCGGTAGTTTAAAATAAAAAGGTCAAAAGCAGGCCATGAAGGGGAGTTCAAGAGGAGGGGATTCATTGGAGACGGGAGAAGGGGTCCTCACAAGGGTGAGGACTATTTCGCTTGGGTAATTTGCACCCAACGGTATGAACGTTGACTTCTCTAACTTCAGGTAGCCCTTGCTCTCTCTCCTCTCCCCATTCCCAGTTCTCCCACTAGTCTTACTGTCTCCGCCTACATTCTTTCCTTGCCCCGCCCACTCCCCTGACATGAGTGAAGAAGAGTCTCGACCCGAAAACGTCGCCAATTCATTCTCTCCATAGATGCTACCTCGCCCATTGAGTTACTCCAGCATGTTGAGTCTACCTTGAGATTATCTTAACTTGAGTATCCTAAATAGCCCTGCATTTACCACCACTAGGACCACTTCATCAGGGCCACGCTCATAACCTATATGAAAGTCAATGTGCGCAGGATTTTATTTACGCTACTCCATACCAGTTAATTAGGGGCCCATTAACCATCCTATTCTCCTTTGTGCTTTTTGAACGTAAACGGATTACAATTAACCTGACTGTGTTGGTTTTTTTTTTTCAGGGACTTGTACTCTGTCGTTATTTCGAAGATGAAAAGATTAATTTTACAGGGAAGAAGATGATTGAACTGGGGTCCGGAACTGGGATCGTGGGCATTTTAGCCGCACTGCTGGGTAAGTTAATTCATGCCACAATGTCGCTCCTAAGATAAAGATGATTTCGGAAATAATGTACTTCGATTTGAATAAGGAAAGGCCCATAGTGTCTACAAAGTTACAGGTCCGCTTAGATCTCCAACATACGTTGGAGTTGTGTGTTGTGTTGTGTTGGGCTGTCAGCGGGTCTACTTCTATAAAGAATGTGGCTGCACTGGTGGCGTGTTTTTTATCCATATTCCGAGATATTAATGCCCATTTCTGAGTATGCGCGTGTTAAAGAAGGAACTGCAGATGCTGGAGAATCGAGGGTACACAAAAGGCTGGAGAAACTCAGCGGGTGCAGCAGCATCTAAGGATCGAAGGAGATGGGCGACCCGAAACGTCGCCCATCTCCTTCGCGTCCGTGTCATTCCCTGTGCACGGTTTTATACACAAACGGTATGTTAAATGAGCAAGAATAGGGCAAATACAAGCAGCAAACACAATGAGAAGAAGAATTTAAAAACATCTCTTGTCGTATACAAGATCTACTGTGTGTATAAGCAAAGCATTTCCGCAAATAGCACAACAGCAATCAAGGTGATCACTGGAAGATTTGTTTAGGCTCACGAAAACTGTAACATAAATCAGGAATGACCCACGGAGCATTACATTTATAATATTTAATGGTTAGATCTATGTAAATTCAGTTACTTTAGTTTAGAGACACAGCGCGGAAACAGACCCTTCGGACCAGCGATCCCAGTACACCAGCACTATCCTACACAATAGGGAGAATTTAACATTTTTACTAAGGCCTAATTAACCTACAAACATGTACGTCCATGGTGTGTGGGAGGAAACCAGAGCACCCGGGGAGAACGTACAAACTTCGTAACTCGGTACCTGAAGTCAGGATCGAACTCGGGTCTCTGGCGCTGTAAGACAGCAGCTCTCTCGCTACGCCACCGTGCCGCTGCATAGGCTGAGCAACCACCATATATGTCACCAACCCTGTCACAAACTACAGCTCCACGTCCTTGTCTGATTGAAATCTACCGCATGGAAATATGCTCTCCGGCACACCTAGTCCAGGCCGACCACCAGTTGTATGGTATCGCACTTTCGCAAACACCCCCCTACATATTCGGGACAATTTACAGAGACTAATTAACCTACAAACCCGCACGTCTTTGGGATATGAGAAGAAAACGCAGCACTCGGACGAAATCCACGCGGTCACAGGGAGAACATGCAAACTCCATATATACAATATCCGAGGTCTGGGTCGTACCCTGGTCTCTGACGCTGTGAGGCAGAAACTCAAATAGCTGCTCCAATGAGATACCCCGAAGCGCAGTCTGTAGGTCATGCCGTCTGGATTATCGAATAGTGTGAGGGATCTTCCTAAATTTTTGCTTTCATGTTCTAAAAACAATGAATTACTTCAGTCATCGTGAAGTTATTTGCTTCTTGCTTGGTGAAGGATCACGGTTTAGGGAATCGTTGGACGCGATGCCGCCCATCTCCGTGCTGGTTCTACAAAATAGCCGAACTCGCTTGCACAGCGCATTGATGTATTCACTTCATTTTTAAGCAACAGTTCCATCTCCGTCTACCATTGCCATTGGCAGACCCTAACAGGTCAGCGTTGATGAAGCAGTCTGAAGAAGGGTCTCGACCCGAAACGTCGCCCACTCCTTCTCTCCAGAGATGGTGCCTGTCCCGCTGAGTTACTCCAGCTTTTCGTGCCTATCTTTAGTCAGCGTTGAAGATATTTTCGTACATTTTGTGGTGCTATTGCCAATCACACCGTTCTGTATCCTATAAATCTTGACCCCGTCCGTCATCAGCAATCTTTTTCTGCGTTCTTCGCCCACTTGACTTGAATATATCAGATTATTTCTCAAGATCTTGTGTTCCTAGGAAAACAATCCCAACAAGGAGAACAATTGTGTTCCAAGGCGAACAAACCCGCCTTCCCACCGAGGGAGAAGGCAGGAAAATGGGATTTGGATGCAGAGGTCAGACATGATTGAATGGCGGAGTAGGCTCGATGGACCGAATGAGATTCACTACTCCTATAACTTGTGAACGTGTGACCCTCCCAGGAATGTTCGTTTAACTAATGTCCCAGGAACCATTTTAGGAAATTTCTTCTGCACATTATGCAAATCCTTCACATGTCTTAAAACGTGTCACTCCGAAACAGGCATAGCCCGCCAGCTGTGACCGAGCCAAAATTACAAAAAGGCACATCATTATTTTTCCCGCTCCTCAATTTTACACCGATCAGCAGGGCAGATGCTCATCCAAATTCTCAACCAGTTTTATTTGCAAATATGCACCCAGATCTCGCCGTTCTTGTTCTCCTTTTAGTTCTACCGGTTTGTTTGTATTGGAATCGTTACGTTGAGATTACCACTTTCCACACTTCCCACCAAAATGCAGCCTTCACCTTTCTCAGCAGTAAACTTCATCTGCCTCCTATTTTCCCCTTCAACCAGCCTGTCCATATCTTATTGAAATCCGGTAACTACACCCTCACATCTCACCAAGCCTTCGGGGTTTGTGTAGGAAAGAACTGCCGGTTTAAATCGAAGGTAGACACAAAATGCTGGAGTAACTCAGCGGGGCAGGCAGCATCTCTGGAGAGAAGGAATGGGCGAGGTTTCGGATCGATACCCTTCTTCAGATTGATGTCAGGGGAGTGGGCGGGACATTCTAACTCTGCCCCGCGCATTCATGCTGGAACCAAAAGATGACCGCTGTTTGATGTTTTCCTTCCTCAGGCGGCGATGTCACCCTGACGGACAGACCATACGTTTTGAAACAAATAGAATACAACGTATCTGCAAACATCCCAGTCAGCTCCAGGCACCGCTCCAAAATCAGTGCTCTTGCATGGGGCACTGATCAGAACAACTATCCATCCGACTTCGATGTCATTCTGGGATCGGACATTGTGTACAACCCTGTCCATTTTGTAGATCTTTTGCAAACACTTCTTCACCTTTGCAACGAGCAAACTATAGTTTACATGTGTTCTAACATGACAGCCAGAGATGGAGCCACCAACTTCCACCAAGAAATGCTGCCGGGGCAGTTTAATTGCGAGTTAATTCACGTAAGCGGGAACAATAACATTTACAAATTGACAAAAAAAAAAGAACGCCCAGAGGGGGAATGAGATTATTTCAGATAGAGGGATGGGCAAACAACTTACCAGCAATATTGAAGCTAGATATAAAAAGGGAAAATGCTGGTAACGAGCGATGGGCCAGTCATCTTTTTGAGGAAAGAGAAACAGAGTTAAGGTTTATGTACATTTTACACGGATGCTGCCCGATCTCCTGAGCGTTTCCAGAATGTTCTCTTTTTATTTCACATTTACCGTATCTGCTATCCTTTGCTAACATTTGGGGTGGGACATCGAAATGAAAACGATGTAACTATGTCCATAATTATTTTCAATTCCGACCCCGGGTTGGCCGTAATCTGGTGTTTCATAGCGGGGCTTTACATTAATTTGTGTTCAATACAGATAAGCTTTCTTTAAAAGACGCCACACTTTGATTCAATAAGTGCAAGTGAGTTACGTTTCCGTGTCAAGCTCACGTCTACCAACACGCAATTTAAATTCTCTCGCGGTCCCTCCCCCACTCTGCTCGTCGTACTAGTTACACTGTCGAACTGTTGAGTTTCACTGTCTTTTTACCTCGTTATCACCTAGCCTACAGCCAACAATGGACCATGTGGGCCCCACCGTTCCTTGATCGTCGTTACTTTTTTGCATATATTTAATTCATTTGTTCTATATCTCTCTATATATCACTGTCTATATCTCTCGTTTCCCTTTCCCCTGATTCTCAGTCCGATAAAGAGCCTCGACCCGAAACGTCACCTATTCCTTTCCTCCAGAAATGGTACCTGGCCCGCTGAGTTACTCCAGCTTTTTGTGTCTATCTTAAATTCTCACCTTACCCTGTTCCAATATTAATGACACTTCTCACTACGCCATTGACTCGGATTTGCGTCGTCTGTTATTTATGCCGCCAAAGCAAAAAGAAAAACTTAGGAAGGCCCCGTAGATTAAAAGCACCCGGAACATTTTCACATGGGTTTCAAAATGTCGCAACTGGCCGATATAACTTAACCCAAAGTCATTATTAGACAGGGTGCGGCCACTAGGCGGAGCAACTAATCATCATTCGCCTTCATCTCTTTCCATCCCGACATCTACGCGTTCTTCTGAACATTCGTCTATTATTTCACAAATTGCAAATTGACGATGAAGCTGCTTGTTTGACGAACCATCTGATAGACCCAGTAGCTTTGTGATTGGAGTTGCAATTGTCTGGTCTAAAATAAATACCAATTACTGCTAATTCCCAGAATTCTGACTACAATATGGTTTGTTATCGAATGAAATGACATAAAGTGTAGGTAAAAAGGTAATTGGGTGCCCCGAATGAATCTGTCCATGCTAACAATGAATACGACAAACGGAAGTTCCCGTTGACTTTTTTTTAATTATACAGTGCATTCAGAAAGTATTCAGACACCTTCACTTTTTCCACATTTTGTTACGTTACAGCCTTATTCTAAAATTGATTCATTTTTTTAAATAATAAATCTACACACAATACCCCATAGTAAAAAAGCGAAAACAGGTGTTTAGAATTTTTTGCAAATTAAAAAAACCCTGAAATATCACATTTACATAAGAACTCAGAACCTTAACTCAGTACTTTGTTGAAGCGCCTTTGGCAGCGATCACATCCACAAGTCTTCTTGGGTATGACGCTACAAGCTTGGCACACTTGTATTTGGGTAATTTTTCCCATTCTTCTCTGCAGATTCTCCCAAGCTCTGTCAGGTTGGATGGGGGACGTCGACGCACAGCTATTTTCAGTCCCTCCAGAGATGCCTGCAGATTATATATCTGCCGGCCTGTTCCTTTCCCTCTATTGTACAAGAACTAGAATATGCGAGCGATATGTTTCCAAGCAGAGGGTCGTTCGTTTCACTGCCAAAGCACATTACCACACAAACATCGCCTGCTAAAAGTGGGACGTTCTTTATGAACCAATACTGTGTACTAATTCAGTTTTGATTGTTCTGTAGAATATCCGAAATAGTCACAGTCTATTGCTCGTTTGTTATTTGTAAATATTAATTGCGTTGTAATGCAAATAATAAATCTTAAACTGTTGTACTGCGGACCGGCGTTGCTTGGTTTTGTTTTTCTTTTATTGACCTGGATCTTTGGATGTGGTCTCAGAGAATAGCTAGTGGCGCCTTTGCCTTTTTCCACAAAACCAATGATGCACACTGATGCACACTAGAGACAAAGACTTTAAGACTTTTGCCTTCCATCGCAGTGAGGAGGTGCCTGGTGAACTCACTGTGGTGGATGTTAAATGTGTGTTTATTGTGTGTTTTTGTTATTTTATTGTATGTATGACTGCAAGGCACGACAATTCATTCAATGACAATTCAATTCAAGGATAATTCAATTCAAAATTCAATTCAATTTTCTCGTTGTTTGCCAGCATTTGTGATTTATTATAAAATAGAAAATAATACAAATACTCAGTCAGCATGCGTGGAAAGAAGAAACGCTTCATCAGAAGTGTGGGCATTAACGTGTACTTTGAGCATCCGAAAGCAGAGCAAAGTGCGCCCATATTATGTGGAAGCTCCACAGTCTTACTGCTGATCGACTGGGAGAAGCATTATTAATTCTAGAAAAAACACTCTGCATCATTACAACAGCTTTTCCAATTATAGACACAAAATGCTGGAGTAACTCAGCGAGTCTGGCAGCATCTCTGCAGAAAAGGAATAGACAACGTCTGATGAAGGGTCTCTTGAGGGGGCCGACCCGAAACGTCGCCTACTCGTTTTCTGTGGTGTATTGCATTTCGATTAATTCTTTTAAATCTAAATTTTAAATCTGCACATTTCAGTTGCACCTGCTTCGTCCACTTTCAGTCTAGGGTAGATAAATGAAAGACACAATATAAACATTGTTGAAACAGAACTGTATGACCATCGTAATTTGAACCATCGTAGTGGAAAATATGTCTAGGCACATTTAACCCCGCGATTCATATGTCTTTCAAATTTACCTGCCGTATGACCAAATTGTATTTTAAGAATTTTGGATTAGAATTTGAAGAAGGGTCTCGACCCGAAACGTCGCCTATTTCCTTCGCTCCATAGATGCTGCCTCACCCGCGGAGTTTCTTCAGCATTTTGTCTACCTTGGATTAGAGGGTGGGCACACAAAATGCTGGAGAAACTCAGCGGGTGCAGCAGCATCTATGCAGCGAAGGAGATAGGCAACGTTTCGGGCCGAAACCCTTCTTCAGACTCAAAGGATTAGAGGATATTCGTTTTAAGGAGAGGTTGGACAGACCTGCATTGGTTTCTTTCTGGAAAGCCAGAGGGCGAGGGAAATCTGATTAAAGTATATAAAATTATGGGAGGCATAAATCTGACGCACAGAATATTATTTCCTATGGTCGATATGTCAAAAACTAAAGGACGTGGCTTTATTATGAGATTGACATAGTTTAAAGGAGACATGCGGTAGACACGCGGTGACAAGATATTTACACAGGGGGTACTGGGTGCCTGTAACACATTGCTCGGTGTCGTGGTGGAAGCAGAGACGATGGTAACGTTGAAGGGGGTGTTATGTAGGCACATGGTAGGCAGGGACTGGAGGAATATGGACTAAGTGCAGGAAGAAGAGATTAATTTAATTTGGTATCATATGCGGCATGAACACTGCAAGCCGAAGGGTCTGTTCCTGTGCTGTTCTATTCTACGTTCTACGTAATTCAATCTACGAGATTTTTCAGTAATTGCACACGTAGATATTTAAATTCATATCATTACGAATATGCGAGATCATAGTACTCTTTCTGTCGATTGCACGAGTCTGTTCTCCGATAACTGGAAAATAAACGATGGACTCTTTACATCAATTTGTATATTGTGACAATTTATTTGATTCATATTGTTCACATTTTACGGGCAGTGGTTCATACGAAACTGCGTAACTTTTGGAAAAAGAAATGCAAAGTAATAATTGTTTATTCCGCGCTTCTAGATCCATTTTGTTCGGACTGTCCCCTCTGGAGTATAACTGATTTATATGGTGTTGCAGCCATAATCTGAGGTAAACTCATTCACTTCCATCCCAGTTATACGATTTCCTTCGATCAAAAGGAACTCCCCACCCCCTCAGGATAGATATCCCTTGGACAAACGTAAACATCCCAACTTGCTGCTCTTTAGAAAGAAACAAAATCAGAGTGTATCGCCTTTGTAGAACTAGATTTGTTGCTTTCACTTCAGCGAGTTTAGGCAGAGGCGGTGGGTGAAAGGACGTGGGCCGAGTGTCCAGAAACTTCAAACTCTCGTGAGTTTAATGCATCGCCAGCCACTTAACCAGAGCAATTTGGAGCCTGATTGGTTTTATCAATTCCACTTTCCTCTAAGGACGCTTAAACGGCTATAAATGAAACGAACATAATGTCTTGAAGGTTTAAATCCGCGGGAGTCATAACGGACCGGAATTAAATACATTACTCGATAATTAAAGATACCTTTCCATTATTAACTATGATGGAAATCCACACACGCGCCGTTTAGTGAGAATAGCAGCATACATTAATAATAGCATGCATAATGTACACCTCATGTTAGTTGGTAAGATGCACTTTCTCACAGTCCGGGTGTCAGTTCGGGATTGATATGAAACAAAATGATATCTACATGCAGGAAAGATCTGCAGGTGCTGGTTTTAATCGAAGGTAGACACAAGGAAGAAGGTTCTCGACCCGAAACGTCACACATTATTTCTCTCCAGAGACTCTGCCTGTCCCGCTGAGTTACTCCAGCATTTTGTGTCTACCTTAGAATGATATCTACTTTGGCATCTTATACTATTGCGGTAACCCAGTCGCATTAGCATCTCAGAATTACATGGCTCTGGTGAAATGATGTGTTAGTGGTTACCCGGAAGACGATTCTTTGTGGATTGCTCTAATTGTATTCCCATCCTCTTATTAAAAACGGGTTGTTTAAATATATTAATAGATTATAACAATAAGAATCATCAATATTTGGGAGAACCTGATCAACGAAGGGGAATAGGACGGAGCGGAAAGTTGCTTTGAAGCAAGATAGTGAACTTTGTGTGCTTCCTAGCTCTCCGTCAGAAACTGGTGCTCAGTGTTTTTTGGTCACTTTGTAAATGCAATTACTTCTGTTTGTATTGACGACCTCGCTATTAAACTGCTCTGGCAACAGGTTCTCGTGGAAGTTGACCGACCCCTCTCTGTACTTCATATCAGTAGACAAGTAAATGACCGTGTTGGGGCCGCAGAGGGCTCTCAGTGTCTGTAAAAGGTGGGGAAATTGCACTGGGCAGTACACGATATCTGAGCCCAGGATGAAATCAAAATCGTTTGGGTAATTTTTCTGATCAGTCCCCCAAAGCAAAGGGCTCATTTTTATCCGGTGTTTGGCATCGGGAGGAATGTTGGCAGAGACATTGTATTCGAGTTGCTTCATAACGTATGGTTTGTCCGTCAGAGTGACATCCCCGCCTGGCAAAATAATAACATCGTAAACATCATTATTGATCATGCTTGTTCAGTGGTTACTTTCCATAACGTTGTAACATAATACATGTATAAATGCTGTTCCTCGAGTGGCATTATTCTCGCAAGGGCATTTGGAGTGAAAATAACATCTCGGTAATAAAACAATACCGTATCATTCAGTGTGTAGGTGAGATTTGTTAGCTGATCACTGTCAATACGGCAAATATGTCATCGTTGACGCTTGATTAAGAAGAGACATTTTTATCGGTGATGAAATAGACATAACAATTAATTTCAATGCCCGAAGCAAAGAGAAAATACATCTGGGGTTCCCACTGCTGGCAGTGTAGCATGCGAGGGAAGGCCACCAGTATCCCCATAAATATGATGACTCGGGGCCGTAGTTGCACGGGTGTACAGAGGAAAGGTAACTAGAGGAATGTGCTTAGTGAATAGAATTGTGAGCGCATGCAGAACAAATAACACAACGACAGCTTGATATAATTTGCCACGCGAATAGAAAGATACCGTTCAGTTTTTAGTTTTAGTTTTAGCTATGGACATACGGCGTTGAAACTACCACCGTGTCCAAGACGACCATGGATCACTATTTCAGACTAGTTCTGTGTTATTCAATTTTCTCATCCACTCCCGAAACATACGAGTCAATTTACAGCGGCCGCTTAACCTACAATCCCGCACTTCATTGTGACATGGGACGGATCCGGAGGACACGAGGGATCCCCACGCGTTTACAAATGGAGCGTGCAAACTCCACACTGGCAGCATCGGAAGTCAGGAAGGAACCTGATTCTCTGGCGCTGTGAGGCAGCAGCTCTACCAGCTGTACTACAATCCTACTGGTTTCAAACAGTGATTCATACTTATAAGGTCAGCTGCGATGATCATTCGATATGAAAGTACTAACTGTCAGAGAAAACCAAGAACGAATATTCTGATAAACAATATAACGGAATGTAGATTGAGTAGGCACGGCCTTGGGAGATTCATTGCAACGAAGGTTGCCGTGATAGTAATTGAATTAAGAAAAAGAGAACATATTACCGCACTCGTCAGACAGCATCCAAGAAAAGAGAAACAGAGTTAACATTTTCGGCGGTATGACATCAACCCGAATCCAAGACAGAAGTGGGTAACGACATGGAATTATATTAAGAAGCTTGGAATTGTGAACTTGGAAAGTGGTTTAATGATTCATGCTCAACAATCATTAAGGCTCAGCGAACAGATTAAAAAAATAACTTCAAGGGCTTCTGGAACTTTTTCCTCCATTTCAAGAAGGCTGGAATACCAAGGGGTACAAGGTATGGTAGAACGATCAGGTTCGGCACGTTCTACAGTGTTAGACACTTTCAATTCCGAACGATATGTTTACCTTTGGTGCGGTTAACTGTGGAGTATCCTAGGCAATGCCGCGGTTTAAAAATGCGGATTATTAAATAGTCTAGGATTAAACACCCTTGAATGTAAAAACAAATCAGATTTGAACTATTTGAGGTATTGTAGCAAAGGGTGAAATTAAATATTTAAGAAAACGCGGAAGAGGGAAAAAAAGAGTGAAAGATGAAGCTTCACAAAATATAATGAAAGCTAAGAACTCATCCGGTTGAATAATAAATCGCTGTCACTCCTTGGCTCCGTATTAGGAACTAGTGCTTATTGTAATGGACCTTCCGGGCAATTGTGATCCGCAGAATATTGATGTTGGCTGTCTCCACTATTGATGCTGGTGGCAAGGCCACAAGGATAGATAATTGAATTATTTTTTTGTTGAAAATGGTCATTGCATGTTTATCCTCTATCAGTGTATGCTAAGTAAACCGATTATTACCAATATAATAATATGGTGATATGACCAATATGAGATAGAGATAAATACTACTAGTAATTTGTCTTGGACCAGCCACATCTAATTCCTTACAAGGCTTAGAAAGTTCGGTATGTCTGCAACAACCCTCATCCATGTCTACGAATGCGTCATAGAAAGCATTTTATCAAGATGCATCGCAGCCTGCTTTGGGAACAGCTCTATCCAAGGCAGCAAGAAACTGCAACGAGTTGTGGACGTAGCCCAGACAACTAAACCTCCCTTCCATTGACTCCATCTACACTTCACACAGCCTGGGCAAGGCCATCAGATTAATTAAGGAATTAATTGATTATGTCACCCCCTCTTCTCCTCTTTACCATCAGGAAAGAGATATAGAGTTTGAAAACGCATACCTCCAGATTCTATCTTTTTTCCCCGGAGATGCTGATTGACCCGCGGAGTTACTCCAGCACTTTGTGTATCTCTCCCGACTCAGGCACGGTTTCTTCCCATCAATTATCAGGCTAGGGTGCGGACTTCACCTCCCATCTACCTTATTGGAGATCTTTAAACTATCTTTAAACTTTAAAATACTTAAATGTTTTGTGTCTTACACAAAACTATGTACCATTATCCTTTATGTGTGCACTGTGGTCTGCTTGATCGCATTCGCGCATAGTCTATCCTTTGACGGGATAGCGCGGAAACAAAAAACGTTCACTGTACCTCGCTACACATGACAATAATAAATAAAGGTTATTGCCATGATAAAGAGTGAATACAAAGATAGACACCGCGCGCGGTTATTCGGACAGCAAGTTGAGAGAGGCAAACTCTGGGGATGGGCTAAAAAAGGTAAATGAAGAGCTAACTACAGTTAACGGGAACAATGAACATACCCAGCAACGTCGCTAAAATCCCCACGATACCGCTTCCCGACCCAAGTTCAAGCAGCCTCTTGCCAGTAAAATCAACCTTCTCTTCCTGAAAGAACTGACACAGAGCCAGACCCTGAAAAAGAAACAGGTAAATATCAATTTCGGCGCGGCTTACAGAACAGAGGACAATGCGGGAAGGTGGGGGTAGGGCGGAGGCAGGGAACTCGGTGGGAAGAAAGTAATTCCACGTAAGAAGCTCAGGACAGCCCTCGGAATCCGGCGGGAGCAGCCGATGTCCTGCATTTAAATGGGAATGGGATTTGAGGGATTAAAAGAGACGAGAGAAATGTGACGGAAGGCCGCGTTCCGTGCAGCATTTACCAATATCTTCATTCAGCACTCAAGCATTGTTCTCCGTGGAAGCACAATGCAAATCAGACTAAAAAGTAAAAGCAACGTGTAATGCCCCTGTCCCACTTAGGAAACCTGAACGGAAACCTCTGGAGACTTTGCGCCGACCCAAGGTTTCCGTGCGGTTCCCGGAGGTTTTTGTCAGTCTCCCTAATAGTCGAAAGTGGTTTCCGCTTCTTCTATGTTCCGGCGGTTACACAAAAAGCTGGAGAAACTCAGCGGGTGCAGCAGCATCTAAGGAGCGAAGGAGATAGCCTATCTCCTTCGCTCCTTAGATGCTGCTGCACCCGCTGAGTTTCTCCAGCTTTTTGTGTAACCCTCGATTCTCCAGCATCTGCAGTTTCTTCGTTAGCACTCCGCTTCTTCTATGTTCCGGCGATTATTTCAAAAATTTGAAAAAACCTCCGGGAACCTGACAAAAACCTCCGGGAACCTCCGGGAACCGCACGGAAACCTTGGGTGGGGCGCAAAGTCTCCAGGGGTTTCCGTTCAGGTTTCCGAAGTGGGACAGGGGCATTAAAGTACATTATAAATACGCTTCACGGGCTAAAGGCCCTGCCGTTGGACAGACAGATGGAATGAAACAAGGAGTTTCACCCCCAGAAACCATGGGAACATATTTCCAATGACGCTCGTCAACATCTGCAGACGCACCACAGAAAACAACCTATCAGGGCGCATCACAAATTGCTATGGCCAAGACGGCCAAAAAAATTCCAGAGAGCTGCGAAGGCAAGCAAGGATTCATTACAAACCAGCCTCCACCCCCAACCCCAGCCTCCACTCCATCTACACTCTGTTGCCAATGATAAACAGCCAACATAATCTATTTCTTCTTGCGAGGTAGAAGGTGTGTGCATCGCATTCCACTCGCATACTTGAGAATGTAACTCGTCAACTCCACGGTTCGAAGGAAACGCTTAGCGCTTAGCCTTTTTAAAGTTCATGCAGGGGGGCTTGCTTGGTCCATTGAAAGCGGACCACCGGGCTCTCTGGATTAACGCTCATTTCTCGGTTTTCATCACTAATATCCCCTGGTCTTTTCTCATTTCCACTTGTGAGACTTGTTTTTGGCTCAACAATGTATGCGCGTTGGCCAAGGAGAATTATGCATATCTTCTAACCTTGCACGACTCTATATGCGGAAAATATATTTATTTTCCCTGGGCGCCAAACTCTGAAGTAGTTTCCCTTTGTTTTGCAAATCGCCTTTATAAACGTGTTTGGCAGAGGGGACGCATCTGCCCTTCACCTCCTCCAATACTCAGTACATTGTCATTAAATACGTTTTCTTCTGGTCTTGTTGGCCTTATTAACCGTACCCTTCTTCCACTTCTATGCCCTTCCGATCAGTCTTCCAAAGCTTCTGCAGTCTCCACCACCAATTACACGACAATTCTTTGTGTCAGCGAAACGTCCTGATCATAGCTCCCGTCCTTAAGTGTAAATAATTGATATGTATATCGCGGAAAACGGACCTGTGCATCACACACTGCATATCGCGGTGCTGTCTCTAAAACTCTCTTTCCGCCACTGATCTAATTTTACACCCAATTTGTAATGGCAGGTTGGTTCCCATAACTATGTTATGTGAGACCATGCCAAACACGGATGAAATTGGCGTAAATTATATCAATCACCGTTGAACCCTTGCTTTTAACGTATCAAAAGTAATCCGTTAAAATGGACGAGGATGAAGGTCCCTTTTACATCCACGCTAATTGTCCTTTTAGTTGTGGAGAAACAAGGAACTACAGATACTAATTTACGCAAAAACACACAACGCTGGAGTAACTGGGCGGGTCATGCCGCATCTCCAGAACACACGGATAGGTGACATTTCGGGTCGGGGTCCTTCCAATTGTCTGTGGTGGCCTGAAGACTGATCCCGACCCGAAACGTCATCTATCCATGTTCTCTAGAGATGCCCCAGTAATTTGGGTCTTTTCTAAATAATGATATATATATATATCATTGTATCTATATATACACACACACACACATATATACACACACACACACACATATATATATACACACACACACACACACACACATACATACACACACACACACACACACACACACACACACACACACACACACATATATATATATATATATATATATATATATATATATATATGTATATATATACACACACACAATTATATATATATAATTATTTAGAAAATACCCAAATTACTGGGTATATATATATATATATATATATATATATATATATATATATATATATATATATATATATATATATATATATATATATATATACCCAATATACATATATAAATATATATATACATATATATACTGTATCTCCGGTTATTTTTTGTCCCTTTGTTACTGGCACGCTGTTTGGACTGAATTGTCTATAATCGCGCTATCTCTCCAACCATTTTTAAACAATGGTAGAATGGGCGACATTTTCAGTTCTTCAGCTTCAAGAACATATTTGGTCAAAACCTCCACTGATTCTTTTGTAATAGTTTTATTTCCTTGAGGTGCACATCCTATAGGCTTAATAATTAACCTATTTTGAACCTTCACGAATTCCTCAATAATTCCCGTTTCACTGCGGATCTCGGCCACACCTGCTGCTTTATCATTGATTTACCTTCAAGCAGTTGTTTTCAGTTAACCCTCATCAGTAACGTGTTAAATCTAATCCTACTCCAACCTATTTTACCCCCTCACCTCGCTTCCCACTGTGCCCTCGGTTATATCCAATCAGGCCCGAGAGATTTATCTAACTTCATTCGCGTTAGGTTGTCATTTGACATGGGTCAAAGGCAGGCCAAGGGGACCAGCTGAGATACACACCTTGGTCAGCATGGACAAATTGTATCCTCGGCCCTCTATCGCCCCATGACTCCAAACCGGAGCGTCGGGGGGAAGCACACGCGGCCACAAGGAGAACGTGCAAACTCCACGCAAACAACACTGGGGTAGGATCAAACCCGGGTGGCTGAAGCTGTGAGGCATCAGCTCCACTAGCTGTGCCACCATACCACCCTTTGTCTTTTTCATAACGATGCCTATTCCAACCCCGAATTATAATAATTGTGAGCAAAGTGTTTTCCTCGTTGATTCACCTTCCAGGTCTCCTTCAAATTTTCAATCGCACGTTGGGTTTGCTGTATGGTAATTGAATTAAAACTTTTTTTTCAATCCAATCCGGGAAATATTCAGCGTCTCTCCCTGAACCTGAATGTACCTCGGTTGCAATAAGGCTGGAAAAGGGGCATTGAAACGCTATTTGAAACGCTTCAACCGCATAGGAGCCTCACTCCCCAACAAGGGAATGATGTCGCATTGTCCCAAAATCAAAGCTGGAGCAACGTTCAGACACAGCGTACTTACCACCTATACCTACTGCCAACACAAGCCAATGCGGCCAAAGGATCCACGAACATTTGCAAAAACAATGTCAGGATTGTGTGTGTTACCTAGAATAAATGTGTAACAGACGATTTCACTTACAGGTCCCCATACGTAAGCAGAGACGCCTAAAGAGGATTCTTTAAACAGACTAATCTTCATGGTGTGTCCACAATATTCATAATCTTTCTCTTCCACATTTTTTATTTTATCTTCCGTGGTGGACATGTTCGCGGATCACGACCGTTTCCTTTCAGTTGCAGTTCCACGAGTCCGTTCCAATGGGGGTTTATCTAGGATTTAAGAGAGAGAGAGAGAGAGTCACCGGTGTTACCATGCAGAAAAGAAGCGCGTAGTTTAATTTTTCTTTCAACCGCGCAAAGACACCGCAAAGCGAGTGGGGGCGCGTTAATATGTGTGGCGCTTCAAATAAATTGCTTCATTTGATCACCTTGAGAGTGGCCCGGTCTTACAACGGGGAGAAACGCCGCTCAAATTCGTCGGATGATTTTATGCCCCAAAGCCAAATCTATTGATTGCACCCCAGAAAATCGTGACACCCGTTCATACCCGTGATACCTAGTTGGCAATAAACACGTACAGGTCTCGGGAAACGAGACGGGTTGATTCATAGCAAAGACGATAAAAAAAATAAAGAAAGTGATCAGGAGTATGTGTGTGTGTGAGTGGAGAGAGGAGAGAGGGGAGGAGAGAGTCATACATTTACAACCCTTTCCACCTAAAATAACGGCAGCGATTAAATTAATGTAGCATAGTCAGATAAATATTGATAATCAATTTTATAAATCACATAAACATTACATAGCTGCGGTAATTCTCTGGGATAAAATTCCACCGTGCGAGCATCAATTCGGCTCAATTTAAAGAAAACTCAGGAAACGTTGATTCTATAGGTGGCCCTCAGCGGTTTAGTTGTTCGGGGAAGAACTAAACGGATTTTATGAATTAAATCTAACTCCAGACGACATAAAGAACAGGAGGATTGATTAGTTCACGGGACTTCTCAAACCTGCTACAACCTTCGTCTGTCACGCCAATTCAGTGACCCTAACTTTCGTGTGTGTGGTTTACATCCGGATGGTCCGCTTTCCGCCCATGTGCTAAGGATACGTTGGCCGGGTGACTGCCGCTCCAAGTCGTTACCAGTGTGGCAAGAAAATGAATCAATGAAGGGGGCATGGAGAGAAAGGGCAGAGAGTACCGGGACTATTCCACAGAGTGACGGCATTTAACCATCGAACCAAACTCTTATAGAAACATATAACATTATAAAAGGACTGGACAAGCTAGATGCAGGAAAAATGTTCCCAATGTTGGGTGAGTCCAGAACCAGGGTGCCACAGTCTTAGAATAAAGGGGAGGTCATTTAAGACTGAGCTAAGAAAAAAAACTTTTTTACCCAGAGAGTTGTGAATTTATGGAATTCCCTGCCACAGAGGGCAGTGGAGGCCAAATCACTGGATGGATTTAAGAGAGAGTTGGATAGAGCTCTAGGGGCTAGTGGAGTCAAGGGATATGGAGAGAAGGCAGGCACGGGTTATTGATAGCGGACGATCAGCCATGATCACAATGAATGGCGGTGCTGGCTCGAAGGACCGAATGGCCTTCTCCTGCACCTATTTTCTATGTTTCTATGTTTCAAACGGCCAGCTTCCGAAACAAAAAATTGGAAATTAAGGTGACACTGGATCTGCGCAGAGAAAACAATGTCCAATAATGTCCAATGTGGAACCTGGACGAAGTAAACGAGTTTGTTTTCTGTTGCAGAAAAATGGGGGCGCGGAGCATGCGACCCGCGTAGCATCTGTGTCAGAGTGATCCCAGTTCTGCCCTGCTGATTGTGATGGTATTTGGTTATATAGAGAAAACACACGCTGTGAGAACAAGGTCCTGTTTCCACGCCGCGTCGCTCTCAGACTCCAATCCAAATAATGGGGAACCTGCTACACGCACAGCTGCCGGGAGTGCTTACGGGTGATCTGCAGCAGAACTGGTTAGTTCTGGTACAAACGGAGAAGGCAAACGACGCGGTTGAGGTTGAGCATGGAAGGTTGTGGCACGATGGAACACTGTTTCTCAAGCTTACGTGGGGACACATTATAACAGCGAAGGAGGTCACAGACCGATAGGACACAGTGGCAGTTAGATTAAGAATTACAGTGGCAGATAACGGGAATCATTGAATATGGTTCAATGGAAGGCATATGGAAGGCAGGCAAAGCTGTCAGCGAAACAGTGAAACCCTATTTCTCCATTGTCGTGGGAACTGCAGTCGACTTAATTCCAAGCGAATCTCTGTTTCAACCGGATAGGCTGGGTCTATGGACGGAGGGCCGGGACGAAGTAAAAGCACAGGTAATGTAAACCTTGGCCTCCCCGTTCCACATTCTCGCTTGCCCCTTCTCACAAGTCTTTGTCTTCTTCCATGTGGCAGCAAGACGGTACCGCTGAAGTTGATGTTTAACCGAGTTCTGAACCACCCAGCATGGCATTCAGCTTTATCTTTGGTAGGATATCTTACAGACATAAATCCAAGCTCCATAGGGAAGTGAAGGGCTGTGTGCAGGTTGATGGGTGTGTGCAGGTTGGATGGATGTGTTTGGAGGAGCAACACTGTCCTCTCAGTGTAGTCAGGGACAAACAAAGCATCATCTTTGAGAAGAGCTAGTAGCACTTAAACATAGAACAGAGAAGAGTCGAGGACAGGAACAAGCGCTTTAGGCTATCATGCCTGCAAAGGTTCTGTATCACCCTCGTCCCCTGCCTAGTTCATGTCTCCAAGTTAAAGCCTTTTAAACGCTACTGTCATATCTGAATCCTCTCCTGGCAGCGCGTTCCACACATCCACCACCCCATGTGTAAAAACAAACTTCCCTCGTAAATCTTTAAACTTTTCCCCTTGTTACGGCTAATTATCTCAATACAATTATATTGCTACAACGTTTAATAATGCTGCCTGTAATAACATTACTATCATCTAAAACTCTCATTTCATTACTAACATCGCTAGGTACTAATTAAAAAAAAGGCATCTAAATATCTATAAGATGAACACTGACACGATAGCCGTGTTACTCATAATACATCTAGCATGTAATACACGATAGGAACTGCATAAGTAACTATATAATTTTGGAATATACTATTTTTGAGGAGATTATATCAATGTCATTTAATTTCTAACTCAGGGAAAGCAAGCGTTTGCTGCAGGGTATCGTGGTGATACAACGTCATGGGGAAATATAAGAAAGCCAAAAAGTCTTAAAACTCACTTACAGGCGTTCCAGTGCTACCGCAGTGAAGTTCAATCGGTGGTTTGTGTCAGCTGCTATTCTGTAGCGTTGATCAGAAGGACAGACGGAGAGCGTCCAGTGATAGTGCGCCCTGGGTTTTAACCTCCCAAGATCTCGCCGGTGCACAGCAGTTTTATCGCAAGACGTCAGTTGAAGGTCAGCGAGATGAAGGCGTGAATTGAGATAGCAATGTGACTTGTTGGTTTTGGTTGGCCGTAGAAGGAGAAGAGCTTAATGCGATGGGATGCGGGGATCACCGAGGCTCTACAAGGCTAAGGCGGAGGCGGCTTGAGGCACCCCCTAAACCCATGCCTGTCCTGATATCAACTTTAAAGGGACAAAAATCCACCACATTTTAGGTAATATACACACAAATAACTCTCTTAAAATCATTTGGACGTGAAAATGCAACGAGAAATATGACGGACAATCACCCGGAGGTGTTGGACTGCCGCTGAACGATCCTGGCGGTGTGACCACTATAGTGGGAAACAAAGGGCAAAGCAAAACGTGGAGCAATTAAACGTAACACCAGGAGTTGATGTGAACTGTTGATCCGCTGTCTGGGGTGAAATTACCTCCATATAACCATATAACCTCCTTCCATATAACCATATGGAACCTCCTTCCATAATTATAGAATTATAGGGCGAGGAACACACCCTTCGGCTCGCTGTCCGCACTGAATGTGAAACACGCACTTTTACACTAACCTGACTACCCCACTCTATTCTCCCCCGATTTCCGTCCCTCTGGATTCTTCCAGTCATCTACATCCCAAGGGTCATTCCCGCTGTCAATTTACCAACGAATCCACGGGCTCTCGGGATGTGGAAGGAACCCGGGGAAACCCCACGCGGTCTCAAGGAGAATACAAACTCCACGCAAAGGGCGACAGGGGTTGGGATTACACCCGGGTGTCAAATGCGCCAAATCCTGCTGAGGGAATGAGCGTCTATCAACCCTAATGGAAGGAACCCATCCTCCCAGTATCAGAGCGTTAGCGTCCAATCTCCATGGTTGAGTTTAAACTCAAGCCTTCAGACTGAGAGGCTAGGCTTCTGCCGATGCACCAAGCTGATGGGCCGGGATTCCTTACACCCATTTCCCCGTATTCAGCGCACGATGTTCCGAAAACCCAAGGCAACTGTCTCCGATGATCGACTAAGGAATAATATGCTCAGGAATAATGTTGCAAGGTAGGACCTGTTATGTTGCAAACTCCGTGCATCTGCTTGGTGAGGAAGCACCTGACTGCAGTAAGATGCAACTAAGCCGATCCACATGGAATAGTGGATGGACCCTTTGCCCCGTGTCTGGGGTAGGGCTCCATGGTAATCCTGCCATATAATTATGTCGATTTGTCGATTTGCTCGGTAGACCACCCTACAAGATCGAGCCTGCTTCGCTGTTCAATAAAACAATCTAGTTTAGAGATACAGCATGAAAACATTTGCAATTCGGTCCAACGAGTTCACACCGTCCCACTTTCCCATCTACTCCCGGCACACTCGGGACAATTTCAGAGGCCAATTACAAACCCGCATGTCAATGGGATGTGGGAGGACCAGAGCAACCCGTAGGAAATCCACGCGGTCACAAGGAGACAGACAAACGCCACACAGCCAGCTCCTGAGGTCAGGATCGAACCCGCATCTCCGGCGCTGCGAGACAGCAGCACCACCAGCTTGCCTACTGTGCCAGCTTAAATAAGATGGTGGCTGATCCTTAATGTCATATTTCCGTACTTTCTCCATGTCCCTTAATGTCCTCTGCGCCCAGAAATGTGTGTTGATTCTATTCTGCGAGAGTCTGACTATTTTACCACCTGTTTAAAGACTGTGACACGCTAGTCCAGGAAAACATCCTACCCAAATTGAGTCTGCCTGGCCTCGTTACATTTCTGTAAGGTCCAATGAGGTCTCATACTTCTATATTCTACTGAATATAAATCTAGTCGACCAAGCTTCCCTTATAATCGCCCGCTCGCCTTCTCATGTGTCCTTCCGGCGAACCTTGGTGCAGGCCCCTCTATGAGAAGTGTGTCCTTTCTTAGGCGAGGAGAGCAAACAAAAATCACACAGTCCTCCTGGTCAACCTCCTAAGGCCCTCCATAATCCTTCTTCAACACATCATTTGGCGTCTTAATTAATTCTGCACCCGCATGTCGGCTTTCACTGACTGGTGAACAAGAAGATCCCGCTCCTTCCACTTCAACATTTCCCAATTTTAGGTCGTTTATTTTCCGACCTTAGGTCGTTTAAGTAATGCGCAATTTTTTTGGTTCGCTGTCGAAATGGAAGCCGCACATTTATTCACATTACGCCCCATCTGTCAATGTTACCCACTCGTTCAACATCAAACCCACTTTAAAACTTCTTGCATCCGACAATATCATCGGCAAACTTTGAAATATTACATTTGTCCTCTCACCCAAATCATTGATATACGAATGAAGGCTGAGTGGCAAGCACAGACCCCTGCAGCGCCTCACTATGCACAGCCTTCTCCCTGTCTGACGGCCACTTTATTTTAATGGAGAGGCTGCAGATGCTGGAATCCGGGGCAACAAGCAGTCTAAATGAGAATAGATAGAAAAAGCTGGAATAAATCAGCGGGTCAGGCAGCATCTCTGGAGAAAAGGGATAGGAGATGTTTCGGGTCGAAACGCTTCTTCAGACTATCCATAAACAAAACTGCCCTGGAAACCCAGCTCCTAACGGCTGGCTTTTACCTTCTCCAAAAATCCATAACTGCCCTGTAAATGCTCCCCCTCTGTGAGTCGATGTAAATCCGATCTATATCTCGATTATTAGATCTATACTGCTATCAGTTCATTGTTGTTCATAGAATTTTCCTATGAGCAAATTGTCGAGTTGAAGTGACTTCACTTCAATGGCTATGAAGTTCTTGCAATGGCTTGAGATCTAGACGGATGCCATCAAACAGTCTAAAGGAGAATGGATACAAAATGCTGGAGTTAATCAGCGGGCCAGGTAGCATCTGTGGAGGGAAATGGACAGTTTGGACCATTAAAAAAAATCCATATATTATTCCCAATGCCATGCATTTTAATTCCATCGTTCTCTGGGTGACGTAATCCAACTACAGAATCACGAAGTACTGACATTTCTTCTAGATGTTCTTTTTCGAAAACACTCCTTGTTCTTGGATCAGGACGAGACTGTTCACGATGTCCCAACTCTCTCTCGCGTAGTTGTTGCAATACCAATTACTCAGTGTCAACATTTCTGATGTTGAACTTAGAGTCACACAGCACAGAATCAGGAACTTGGAACCACTGAGACCACGCAGACCATCAACCACCCATCTACACTAATCCTACATTTTATTCTCCCCACATTCCCATCAATTCCTTTTGAGATAGTACCCCACACCCACACACTGGGACAATTTTACAGAGGACGGACACACGCACACAAATTAACCAACCGACCCGCGCATCTTTGGAATGTGGGATTTGGGTGGTCACTGTGTCGCAGCGGTATTTACAGCGAATGCAGCGCTAGAGACGCGGGTTCGATCCCGATTACGGGTACTGTCTGTACGGAGTTTGTACGTTCTTCCAATGACCTGCGTGGATTTTCTCCGAGATCTTCGGTTTCCTCCCACACTCCAAAGACGAACAGGTTTGTAGGCTAATTGGCTTGGTAAATGCAAAAATGTCCATAGAGGGTGTAGGATAGTGTTAATATGCGGGGATCGCTGGTCAACGCGGATCCGGTGGGCCGAAGGGTCTGTTTCTGCGCTGTATCTCTAAACTAAACTAAACTAAACGGAACACCCGGAGTAAACCCACCCGGTCACAGGGAGAATGTCCAAACTCCACACAGTCAGCGACTGGGGACAGGACCGAACCCGGGTCTCCTGCACTGTTGAGACCAAAGATCATGGAGTAGCTCTGTTCGCTGCGCGACCGTGGCACCATAATTTATCCCCATGTGATCATTTATCAGAGGTGACATTATCAGCATTAACTGTTGCAGATTTTAATCCAAGATGTGGGCTCACATTCGGGACTGTGTGACCCCCGTGACATTCAGCTATTTTACGATGCGGGGGTGAAACATGTGCGTGAGCGAATCCGAAAAGTGGGGAAAAGGAGGTGGGAACTGTGCCTGCAACCTTGACTAGTCCATTCATCTGCGACCATCGGTCTGTCGGATCCAATTTGCCAGGCTACTGGATGTTATTAATAGCCGATGCCGTTGACATCAGTTTTTATTACCATCAATTTTGCAGTGAAAAATGTTTGTTTCAAGTCCTAGTACGTTTCAACAATAACCGGGAACCGGGATAGCGCCGGAACCGGTGCCCTGATGAGTTTCAGGTCGTGCAGGAAACCTCACCCGATGAACCGGATGCCGGATGCCGAACCATTAGGAATTCCTCATAGTATTCTTTGAAATTGACCAGGTTCTTTAAACGACTGACACAGACAGAAGGAAACGACGATCACGACGTTTGCAATTCATGAAGGCGGTTGAGGGGGGGGGGGGGGGGGGGTTCAATTTGAGGCACATAATGCATTATGAGACCCCGGGTACATTTCAGATGTTCAATGTATTTCCCCAGAGCAGTGGGTCAAAAACAGGCGGATTAGATTTAAAGTTATAGGTGAAGCATTAAAGGCGTGATGATGAAAAATGTTTTCACCGGGAGAGTGGCGGGGTCTGAAACTCACTGTATGAAAGGGTGGTGGAGGCAGCGACTCCCGCCACATTAAAACAGAAGTTGGATGGGAATTAGCATGGAGACCACTGGGTATGTCGATCAAGAGCAGCAAGGGGAGATCTTGACCGGACGTGGACACGAAATGCATAATGTCCACCTTCCACGTAGCTATTTGTCACAGAGTCATAGAGTGATCATGGAAACAGGTACTTCGGCCCAACTTGTCCTATCTACACGAGTACCACCTGCCTTCTTTTGGCCCATATCCCTCTAAATCTGTCCTATCTGTGTACCTATCCAAATGCCTCTTAAATGTTGCGATTTTACCTGCATCAACTCATACTTCATGCGGTAGCACACCACCTACCACCCTTTGTGTGAAAAACGTAGCCCTCAGGTTCCTATGTACATGGATGGGACAGGTTTAGAAGGTTATGGGCCAAACGCAGGCAGGTCGGATTAGTGTAGATGGGACGTGTTGGTCAGTGTCGGTAAGTTGGGCCGAAGGTTCTGTTTCCACGCTGTATGACTCTGTGACTAACTGTTTCCTGGGAAGGGCTGTCTTTGAAAAAGGGTTGGGCGGGCAAGGTTTGGACCTACTGACATTTGGAAAAGGGACGAGACACCTGCAAGGCGTGAATAGGTAGGATGGCGGGAAGATGCTCCCTCATGTGGGAGAATCCAGAATTAAGGGTCGCCATTTAAAAATAAAGATTAATAAGTTTAGGAAAGAGACCAGACATCCTTTTCTCTCTCAATGCGTCGCAAGTGTCTGGAACTCTCTTCCTCATAGGAAAGTTGAAGATAAGTCTTTCAATATTTTTGCAGCAGAGTTTCTTGTTAAGCAAAGTAAGAGGTTACTGTGTGTTGACTGGAATGCGAAGTTGCAAGAATCAGATCAGACTCTACCTGGTGCCTGAGAGGCCAAGAGATCCGTTTCTCAGAGGATGATACAGTATGGAAACAGGCCCTTCGGTCACACCGGCCAACATGTCCCAGCTACACTAGTCCCACCTTCCCACGTTTGGTCCATATCCCACCAAACCTGTCCTATCCAAGTTTCTGTTCACAGTTAATATATTGATATCAAATCACTGTATTATTATTGTCAAATATCCATCATGTACACCTTGATACCTCTGGAGTAAAAGATTTGAAAGATTCTCCTCGACAAGAAATCCCTCCTAGTCTGCTCTGAAACTATGTACTGACAGACTTGCCGAGAACAAAGAGGTACATGGCGGGGTCCGCCGAGAGCATTTGAATACCACCAAATGTAAATTAGGGAACGTCAACATAACTATTCAGGACTGAGAGGAGACCAAGCATTGCACTTGTGCTTTAAATTTCAACTCACATAACTATATTTAAATTGCCTCAGCCACGCTCTCTTTAAGGAACTGCAGAGACGGAAGATTTGCAAGTGTTAATATGTTTGCTATAAGTATGATCTCAAAGAAACATAAAATCCAGAGCTGCCTCAGGAAAAATAAACTTCAAATAGTTTGTTTACTTAAAGCTTAACTGCTTTAAGTAGCTAACGTTGGTACCTTTTGCATTAGAAAACCTGGCCACGATGTTCAGACCCCAAATGAGTGGAAATTGAAGGGTGTACAGACTCACTGATTGGGGTGTGGTCAGATGTCATAGAGTCATATAATGCGGAAACAGGCCCTTCGGCCCAACTTGTCCGCATCGACCAACATGTCCCATCTTCAGGAGTCTCACCTGCCTGCGTATGGCCCATATTCCTATAAACCAGTCATATCCATGTATGGACAGTGTCATAGGCAGGAAGATGGAGAATAAAATAAAAGTTGGACCCCTAACGAGGGTGTGAATGTGAAGCGACATGCTGACTACAAAAATCTGCAATGAATCTAGGCATAAAACTGCAATCTGTCGAATCGTGAAACTGCTTTGCAGTCAAATTACAGTGGCTGTGACGAAAAACAAAGGGAATTTGGGGCAACTTCTACAAGTAGGTGAGGTTGGGTGAAACCCAGTTAAATACAGAATGATGAACAATGTGCAAAATAGAACAAGCGAATAATCTGTGATTGTCTAACAATGTCAGTCTATAACGCACAAAACATCTTAAACAGTAACCAGTATATCTGTAGCAGAATTAACTGTTCAGAAGGAATATAAATCATTGCTACTATTTTAGTTGTGGTCCATTTTTAAAACAAATTGTTCACTGAGTTGTCAAAGTTAAGATTACAACATCATGTACCAGAGCATCCGACTCACTGACTGGCAGTTGCATGTACAACAGTATTTAGAAAATGATGACTGTCCACATAAATTGATCTCTCACCTGCAACAAAATTGGGTTCTTGCAGGTGAAATTGGTCCCTCGCTGATGAAATTAGTCTCCCATCAGTGAAGCTGGTTTCTCACAAGTGAAATTGATTTCTCATTAGTGAAGTTATTTTCTCACTTTGAAACTGATCTGTCACCAGTAAATTGGTCCCACACTCTAACCAATGGAGGACTTCTCGTTGACCTGAGTGTTGACGGTGTGAAAGTGGAGGTGGTATCTTTTGCAAGGCAATCTAAAACTAGTTATCACTATTTAAAAATAACGATTTACGACCTATTTAAGACAGTGATGCAGTGGAATGTTTTCTCAGAAGATTGCGAGTCTTTGGATCTCTCTTCCTGAAAGGGTTGGTTGAGCAGAGTCTTTGAATACTTTTAAGGCAGAGCTATATTATAAGCAGGTGATAAGCAAGTGAGTTACTACTGACGGTAGATGGGAATGTGGTTACAATATCTCAACCATTATCTTATTATTTAGTGGAGCAGGGGGTTAGCCAAGTGTCCTTCTCCTGTTCCCAATCCATGTTTGTGTAGGTTTATTGTAATCACACTTCAGTATGTAAGTTGCCATAGTGAATAAATCTACACTAAGCTTAACCCTTTCTGTTAACTTTTATTCACGTTGCTTAATTTTAAATGGAAATTCTCCCAGAAGTAATAGCCTTCTGGTTTCCAAGCAAAGCCACAATAGACTCCATTCTTTTCTTTCCAAATGGATGACAACAGGTTTCAGGGCACAAGATGAAGTAATAGCTTTCTGACATTTCTTATCTACAAAAGCAGCATGGGGACTTAGTCAGTCAGCCACACATATTTAACACATTGGGACTTATTGACTATTTTATGGATCTGGGAAAGAGAAATGTGCTTGAAGTCTCTAGGGATAGCATTTTAATTGGAGAAACAACATTGCACTTTGACCAAATGCTAGAGATTAGGATTGGGAAAAATAAATGAAGGCATGATATATCTCGATATTTTTAGACATTTCTGAGATTCGATTAACTAGAGAATGCTGGCCTTCATGTTTAAACAACTTTATGAAAATTACAGATAAAATGGTAAATATTTCCCAGGGCTCCTGAATATGAAATGGTCATGTCCATTGTATATTCTAGACCCCAAAGCAAAATTTATTCTACCAAATTGTAAAGCTTCCAGAAGTGTTTTTGAATGGAATTAAATTACCTGAATGCCCAGGTGTAACTTACTAATGGATATTAGTTTGACGAGTTAAAAATCAGGAAAAGTATAATTAATTGTTCTCTTTCATCGAAGCTTGTTTCCATTTCTATGAATATTTTCAGAGAACTGCTTCTGAACTTCTAACCGTGCCAGTGAAACTTGCCCATATCCCTCCGAAACATTCCTATCCATGTACCGTCTCACTGCCTATGACATGGAGATTCAAGCCTGTATCTCCAGACTCTCTGTTCTTTTGAACATCACCAGCAAGCTAAAGACACTGTCGTAGTAGATGGAATGTGTGGCCTGATATTTGGATCCCAAATAAGGGTATGAATGTGAGGTGACATACTGACTAGAAATTCCTGATTAGGATTCAGTCGAAGACATGCACAGATACTCGATAAAATATCATGAAATGGTGAATAAAGCTCAGGAGAAACCTGGCTCAAGGTTTGTGTCAGTGGTGTTAACTGTTCACACCACTGACACAAACCTTGTGATGGAACTGATCATCAAACAGTCAGTCAGTGTAAACATTTGGATATTATTCAGGCAAATTGATGTTGGGAGTAAAATGAATAGATGGATGAGTGAAAGAGAATTCCAATTGTATCATTGTCACTTATGGGTGAACACATTTGAAAAGGAGCACCAAAATAATCTTTCTTATTTATTTGTCCCAATGATACCTGTTACCTTAAACTATAACATCAAATTTATAGTATGCATTTGAAAAAGACAAGGAACTAATCACATGACCTAACCAGAATTGGTCGATATTTGGCTAAAGAGGGAGTTAGATGTGGTCCTTGTGGCTAAAGGGATCAGTGGATATGGAGTATGGAGAGAAGGCAGGTACAGGATACTGAGTTGGATGATCAGCCATGATCATATTGAATGGCGGTGCAGGCTCGAAGGGCCGAATGGCCTACTCCTGCACCTATTTTCTATGTTTCTAACCAGGACACCTACTGGACAACTATGATACATCTGCAATAGACACAAAATGTTGGAGGAACTCAGCAGGACTAATTATTTTAACAATATAGACCTATGTAAAAAATTAGGAATTTGATTGAGGTCTATTCAGTTGAGCACAAATGCGTCTAGGTAAAGACTCTGATGCTAGTTCCAAATGGCTCTGGTACTAGAAATTTGTAATCCATTTGTGAAAGAGCTGGGAAAATGGTAAATGATGGATATTAAAAATGGGGTCTGAATAAGTTTCACAAGCTTTGACTGTAACCTGGATCATTGAAGCACATGATATGCTGAACACGATCATAATTAAATATGACAATACAAAATCTCTAGAAAGGATAAGCACGGGAATTGAGGGCATATAGGAATATAGCATGCGAGGTTCACATGGAAACAGGACAGGGATTTGTAAGGGAGAGCTTAAACAAACAATATCATATTTTAAATGCATGTCTATTTTAAAGTGTTTTCAAAGCACCTTAGTGTTTAACATTATTATTTCATTCAAACTGTGTTGACTCTGTTAAAACAGTGTAACGCCATGTAGCAATGCATAATGGCCAGTTAAGTAAAAACTAGTTACCACTAAATGATGAGATATTTTAAAATTGAAAGATTTTCAAGCAAAGGCACTACTTTAAAGTGTAAGGCCATGGTGTGCGGGGAGCAGATAGATACTGACAACATATGGGACGGAGGAATGTGGCAACCATGCCAGCTGGTCAACTAAATGTCTGCAGATTCATCAAGAGAATGGCGATCTATAATGTTTAGGATAATCACAACATGATTTATAATTTTTAAATCATCACAGAGCTTTATATCTGGGGGTCTTCCTTGCATATAATCAAAGTGTTGAACAAGTACATTTGGGTAGGAATTGATGACTGCAGGTGCAGAGGGTGACTGAACTCTCATAACATTTTCCTCATCGTGCAAACAGCCTATTCCAGTTATTACTTGACCTTCGTTAAACTGCTTTCAATGCTATCAAATCCTTCCTTAAATAAGGAATATAATATTGTGCATATGGTGCATAATATTTCAGCAGATATACCTCAGCAGTGCTCTATATAACACTGTTTTTGTATTTAACTCTCCTCGTGATCTATAACATTCTTTTATGAGGAGTTTTTGATTTGAAATGTTGACTCTTCATCTTCCAGTGCCCCATTACCCAGTGAATGCTCCAAGCATTTCCCATTGTTATAACATTCTGTTAGGATTCCGAACCATTTGATTCACCTGTGCAGTAGCCCTTTGCGAATCCTACCATAAGCTTGAGAACAGTCCAACTCACCTCTACAGCATTGCAGACATTGGACTTTTTTATGGAACGAATGCGCTACAATGATATTCTGTGCTTTGTACCTTCCCCCTTGGTCTACCTATTGTACTTGAGTTTGACATGATTGTATTTATGTATAGAATTATGTGATCTGATTGAATACCATGCAAAACAAACCTTTTCACTGTACCTCTGTATACGTGATAATAATAAACCTAAACCATCTGATCCATGGACATCTCAGAGCTTGACAAAGTCTTGCCATTTAAACAAAATGGCAAGACTTATTTTCCCAATTGAACTTTCTTGCATTATATCTACGTGCCAGTTGGTCTGCAACTTCCCATTATTATCTTTATGAGAATCTCAGTCAGCCTCAACCGAGCATGATCTAATATTATTTAATGTAAACGATAATTGCCAAAAGATTAATATTTTGGCCACTCAGAAAGCATTCCTTTTTAATTGCGCGTAAAAGTAATTCTAAATTTTGCAGAAGTTAATTTTAATCATAATTTATCTTTAGCACAACATAAATATTTGTGGGATTGGTTTTCCATACGTAACAGGTGAAGATGTTTTTCAGATGTTAGAGTCCAATAATGTTCACAGCTCAGAGGACACATCCCCACACATCAGAACATTAACCTTGCATCTTCCACCCACACACTGGAGATTCCTTTTGCCCACTTGCAGAGATACAAATTGTTAATTCCCTATCCATCACTTCCACCAATATCCCCATTCAAGGACACCTGCCTGTTTCACGTTTACCTGTGCAGAGAAAAAAATATTCCAATTATACTTACAGTTACTGCATGAAACTGAGTCAACAGACCAGGGTAGATTTGTGGAAAAGAAATATTTATTTTTCAAGTTCAAAAGATGACAATGCACTGCAGTCCAGTTCAACCTGATGATTTCACACTTGTATCTCCTCCTGAGTAAACCTTGAGCTATCTCCTACGGTATTCTCTTCAGTTAAATTACTTTTAAATCAAAATGGTTTAGTCTCTGCTATGTATTAAGTCATCCTCACTTGAGGGTCTGCCGGAATCATACAGCTATGAAACAGACCTTTTAGCTCAGCAAATCCACATCAACCACTGAGCACCTACTTACACTAATTCTACCCTAATCCTATTCTATTCTCTCACATTACCATCAACACCCACCAGATACTATCATTCACGAACATATGAGAAGTATTTTACGTTGCCAGTTATCCTATCAACTTGCATGTGTTTGGGATGCAGGAGAAAACCGGAGTACTTGAGGGAAATCCGCCTGCCCACACACAGCACCCAATGTCAGGATTTAACTGAGGTCCCTGGAGCTGTGAGACAGCGAATCTACCAGCTGCCCCAATAAAGCAGTTGCTGCAATAAAGGGATGGGTTAAATCATCTGATCGGAATGGGGTCATAGCTTCTAGACGGCCAACTTTTGTTATACATCCCAAACACCTCTTGAACTGTGGTTTGCTGACATTTTGTGTTCAACCACAGTGAGGAGTCTGGAGTCACATAAGGAACAAATTGGGTAGGGATAATAAATTTCCTTTCTGGGTAGACATTAGTAGGCTATCTTTTTTTAAACATTTTATTTATTTATTTGAATTTAAATTCCCAGCTGGTATATAGAACTCAGAGTATTTTTTTCACCTTCTGTAGTATAGACCTTTGTAAACTAGTCCAGCTAATTAAGTGCTATGCTGTGTATGTAATCCTGAGAAATGAGGATATAAAAATGAAAAAAATGTGGAATGGAGCCATGGAGGAAACAATCATCTGCTCATAGTCCATGCAGACAAAGTCCGATAATGTAGATCTTGTATTAACACTGTTCTTGCCCTGTGCACCCTGATCCACTCAGTCCACCTGCCACTTCCATTCGCAATTAACACAAATTTATCCACAAGTTAACTCAGTGAAATTAGCCCGACACATTAACTGACCAACCTGCAATTCTGATCGTTTTGTGGGCACAATGAGGTTGGAATTTTTTTGTGGAGGTTGGATATTTGTGGAGAATTTAGAAGGAAAGTACCAATCTTCCTTCTTTATCGCAACAACCATCTCCTGTGGTTCCAGTCCTTTTAAATGCTTCATTTTGAGTGTGGTTGTTACATGGTTGAGACCCTAAACCATGACCCTGCATGCTCTCTCGGTGAACGTTCTGTTCATATGATCCAGTTCCCAGCTAAAAGTGTTTTTTATACCTCCACAGAGCACAGCACATTGGGCAGCACCTGTGAGGTGAAGATATAAAGGTGCAGATGTGGAATCTAATACTGATGGAAGATGGGGAGACGCATGCAGTATCAGAGGGAGGAATATTGGGGGGAAGCAGATGGGGAGAGTGGGAAAGGAAATATGTGATCGAATTACGGAGGGGTGGGAGATGAGCGATGGGGGAGGGGAAAAGTATTCTCTGATGGAGCAGAGGGAATGCAAGGAGAGGAATGCATGCAGGGGAGGGTGTAGCTATACCATTGACACCACCGATGTCATGCGAAACAGTGCCTGGCCATCAGGTTATTTGTCACAAAGCATAACAGCAACATGGAAAATGAGGGCTGATAGCAATGTTTGCCTTAAGTCGTTTTCAGCCTACCAGCTGCCCCAATAGGCTAGTTAGTTAACGTCCCACAGGGTCTAGAAAGTAGGGGTGGCACAACACTTCTGCATAGAGTGAGTTGGAAAGTGGTTGAGCTTGCATCTAGGATTAGCAACTGAGAGAGAAACTAAGAGCAAACGGCTTCTGGCATTGACATAATGCATTAATTAAAAATGAAGGGAAGGAAAGAAAGTAATGTGTAAGAAAGAACTGCAGATGCTGGTAAAATCGAAGGTAGACACAAAATGCTAGAGTAACTCAGCGGAGCAGGCAGTATCTCTGGAGAGAAGGAATAGGCGACATTTCAGGTCAAGACTCTTCTTCAGACTGAGGTCAGGGGAAGGGGCAGGACAAAGATAGAATGTAGGCGGTGACAGTAAGACTCGTGGGAGAACTGGGAAGAGGAAGGTGATGGATAGAGAAAGCAAGGGCTATCTGAAGTTAGAGAAGTCAATGTTCATACCGCTGGGGTGTAAACTACCCAAGCGAAAATGCTGGAGAAACTCAGCGGGTGAAGCAGTATCTATGGAGCGAAGGGATAGGTGACGTTTCGGGTCGAGACCCTTCTTCAGACTTCTTGACCCGAAACATCATCTATCCATTTGCTCCATAGATGCTGCCTCACCCGCTGAATTTCTCCAGCATTTTTGTCTTCCTTCGATTTTTCCAGCATCTGCAGTTCTTTCTTAAACAAGCGAAATATGAGGTGCTGTTCCTCCAATTTACTCTGGGCCTCACTCTGACAATGGAGGAGGCCCAGGACAAAAAGGTCAGATTGGGAACGGCAGGGGGATTTGAAGTGCTGAGCAACCGGGAGATCAGGTAGGTTAAGGCGAACTGAGCGGAAGTGTTCAGTGAAACGATCGCCAAGCCTGCGCTTAGTCTCGCCAATATAGAGAAATTGACACCTGGAACAGCGGATACAGTAGATGAGGTTGGAGGAGTTGCAGGTGAACCTCGGCCTCACCTGGAAAGACTGTTTGGGTCCTTGGATGGAGTCAAGGGGGAGAGATTAAGGGACAGGTGTTGCATCTCCTGTGGTTGCAGGGGAAAGTACCTGGGGAGGGGGTGGTTTGGGGGGAAGGGACGGGTTGACCAGGGAGTTTCGGAGGGAACGGTCTCTGCAGAAAGCAGAAAGGGGTGGAGATAGGAAGATATGGCGAGTAGTGGGATCCTGTTGGAGGTGGCGAAAATGTTGGAGGATTATATGCTGAACGTAATACGTGTGAGCCGTTGTAATTCGTGTGAACCAAAACCAGTACGTGTTAATGTGCTGTTAATTTATCAAAGCCAAAGAAACCCTGTTCTGCCATGAACCTCCCCAGCAATTACAATGTCAATTTCCACCACCGCTTTTCCGACTGCATCAGAACTGCACTGATATTGGTTCACAGCCAGGGACATTGTGTTCATACCCAGACACCATTTAAGCGGCCAACACAGCTCAGCTTTTCAGCCAACGTGCTGTGTATTCTCACCTTGGCAGGCTGCAAATAGATTCTAGGATACATATTTTTGAATCCTGACTGTTTTAGCAGTAGTTTATGTCAGTCTTGTCATCTGCAGTTTTGTCATTGCCAGAAACTAATTTGAGAACTCAGTCATTTTGACATATCTGACACTCTTTAATTTATTTTTCACTAGCCAATCTCCATCAACTGTTCCATCCACCACTTGCAATACTTTGCCCCCTCCCCCAACTCTCTTTTCTACTTTTCTCCTCCCTACTCTGAAGAAGGGTCCTGACTCAAAACATCATCTGTCCATTTCCCTCCACAGATGCTGCCTGACCTGCTGAGTTCCTCCGCCACTATTTCTTTGCTCAAGATTCCAGCTGCAGTCTCATGTGTCTCCCGCAAAGAAATAATGTCTTCTGGAAATTAAAGACAAAATACGAACCACTGGAATCAATAACTGTCCAATAACATTCTATAATGTCGGCTCCAGTAGCAATGTACTGAGATGTTTTAAATGCCAAAACCTCTAATCAATTTAGTTGCCACCATGGCAATTACAATAACGAATAGCAGAACAGAAATGTTAATAAAAGCCTGGATATTTTCCACATACTCACTGCTCCATTTGAGTCACTACAATAAGGAAAACTATGATTGATAATCCCTGTCCTTAGTCCTGGCATGCTGAGTACTGTTCCAGTGATTCGACTGCTTGTGAGATCCACTAACTCATCCCAACCAAATTTGGGATGTTTTAGTTATTATCAGGCTGCTACCTACTGACCATGAGAGACTAGGGTCAGGGGGGTTATTGGAAAACTTAATCAAGGTCAATAAAGAAATCCTTAAATTGGTTTCTGGTGCTCCAATTCCTAGAGGTTCACACACACACACACACTGATCTGACAGTTTCATGCCGCGAAGTCCTTCTCCTGATTATTCCAAATGTCACTGAATCGAGGAGTTTGGCTTGCTGGATGGTGCTGTTGAGGTTCGCATGTTGAGTTTGAGGTAATTGACAGACCCTCGAATCCTGTGACCTTTAAGCATATATGGTAAGCTGCAGCCACTGTGGAAATGAGATCATAAAAAATTATCCCACAGTGATAATTTTGTGTGGACTCCTGCCTGTCAAGCCACCTTTAACAAAGCGTGGTGACATTGTGTTACCTCCCCACCATCACCCTCTCCCTTGAATGAGGAGAATGGCCCACAGGTCAAAGACTATTTTCAGTGAGAAGACTACAGATGGGAAACTTATGAGTAGGAACCTGCCATCTTTTATTTTACCAGAAGAAAGGGTGTAGGGTGAACTGATTGATGTAAAGATACAGCATGGAAACATGCCTTCTGCTCTCTGAATCCACGCCAACAATCAATCTCCCGTTCAAACTAGTTCTAGGTTATCCTACTTTTGCATCTACTCCCTGCATACAAGGTATAACATACAGAGGCCAATAAACCTGCAAACCTATGGTATGTGGGAGGAATCGAGAACACTTAGCGTGGGCTACCTTGGAAATTGGATCAATCGTGTGGATTTTAACGGAGTAAATTGTGATGGAAATTATTCCTGAGTGAAATGGCACTAATCACACAATCAGCCGATGAGCATCAGTGTGCCTGACCTTAGAGTCAGCAGCAGACCAAATGGTGTAAGCTGTCACACAGTGCACGTTTCAGCTCATACTGATAGAAATTGGATCTCAGAGTTCCACACAATGATCGTTGTGGGGAGATCTCAGAACTAGGAGTACAGCACGCCATGTTCTTGCTTTGCTTGTGATTTCAAGTGACACATTGGGGCACTTGACAAGGCAGTTCCAAAACTGCTCATACATGTCTCAGCCTACTCAGACCAAGGCCTTTTGGCTAATGTAACTATTAGAACCTAGCGTCATGCTTGGCTCAATGATCACGTGACATGTCACAGGATTCTAGGTGTGACAGGGAGGAGAGCATGGTCTGCCATGGTGGCTGGGCTAACCCAGCACAGCTCTCGACTGGAGACCACATAGACACTGCTGTACATAAGTTGTTGCAAATCTGCAAACTTTGGGCACCAGCACACCAATAAAGGAGAAATGCCATATTCCTCCCAGAAAACATTTAAAAAAAATGAACAAACAACACCTTCAAACAGTTACAGATGTCTGGGTCAGGACCTCTGGTGTGATTTACACCTTTCAGTGCCCACTCGGGACTTCTGTTTCTTGGCAATAAACCGGGGCTGTCACACCTACCTCCAGGACATTCAGTTTAATAATTCCATCTCCATCTTTGTCGAATGCATTGAAGGCTCCTGCAGAACAGAAAGGATAACATGACCATGCTCAATAACACACATGCAAAGATTGCAATGTTGATGCTTGTATCGTGGTACTGAGAACACCAGAAGGAATCATATCCACTCTTTGCTCTGTTGTCATAATCATGGAGATACAGCACAGAACCAGGCCTTTTGACCGATTGAATCTGCGGCAACTATCAACTACCCGTGCATATTAATTGCACCCTCCCTTCGCCTTTTATTTTTCCAACGTTCCCATCAACTCCCGCCAAAGTCGGGACAATTTAGAGTGGACTGTTACTCTATCGACCCACATGCCTTTGCGGAGGAAACAAGAGCACCTGGGGTAAACCCATGCAGTTGCAGGGGGAATGTGCAAACTCCCACAGCAGAAGCTAGCATTGAACCCGAGTCTCTGGTGTCATGTCCCATTTTCTGCTCAACCTGATTGCACGTGTCACTGGGGAACAAGGATATTGTAGAGCTGAGCTAGAGGTGTAGGAGTTCTTCACTTTGGTCCTCACTCTATCCATTCTATGCTTTTCTCCTGTCTCATGCTGGGTCATAGTTCCACCTGGGTCTATGAGCACTACATCCACCCACAATACATGGATAAGGGGCACTGGGATGCAGTGCCCTCACTGAACCCTGGATAATGTCCTCAGCCAAGCGGATTAAACATGATTCCACTTGATTTTCCGATGTAACGTATTTGGCGAGCCAAGTAATTTGCTTACAAACTGGAATTTCCACCCAGTTCTGTGCAATCTCAAATAACTCAAGGGACCCCCAAGGTGAACCTTGATGCCTGTCTAGGTTTGACTCGATTCAACAGAGGATACGTGAAGAAATCCTGCTCGCTGATAACCCTTTGCTCAACTTTCATCTACACAAGCTGCACATATCCTTTTCTAAGTCAAATGTTGGTTGCTAACTAGATCGGCAACACAAGGCTATGACTTATAAACATAGAAAATAGATGCTGTAGTAGGCCATTTGGCTCTTTGAGCCAGCACCGCCATTCAATATGATCATGGCTGATCATCCAAAATCAGTACCCCGTTCCTGCTTTCTCCCCATATCCTTTGATTCCATTAGCCCTAAGAGCTATATCTAACTCTCTCTTGAATACTCACTGGTAAGAATACGATGAAGAGTGGTCCCGAGATTAAGTGTTCAACTTCAAATCTGAAGCAAAGGCTCCTGATTGCAAATAACTTTTTTTTTAAACCTTCATTGTTCAACATATTGGTGTCACTGCAAGGCTATCATTTATTGCCCAGCCCTAGTTGGTTTTGGTGCAGTCTTTCAATCTTTGCAGCCTTTCTGGTGAAGGTGCTCGCACAGTGCTGTTGGGGGGGGGATTCCAGGATCTGGACACAGCAGCAACGAAGGATCAACAATCCATTTCCAAATCAAGCTGGTGCTCACCTTGGGGATGGACCTGTATGTGGTGATGCTCTCTGGCCCTTGCTGCCATTGTCTTGGTGTTGGGTTTGCAGGGGTGGCTTTCAGTGTAGCCTGAGTGAGTAACTCCAGTGTGTTTTGCAGATGGTGCAGCCAATGTGCACTAGTGGTGCAGGGTATGGGCATTTAATGTTGGCATTTAATCAGTGAAGTACACTGCACTTTGTCATGCAGACCACTTTGTCCTGGATGGTTTCAAACTAACTAAGGACTATAGGAAATATACTCATCAGGTAAGTGCAGAGCATTTCAAAACATCCTTGACTTGTGCCTTGTAGGTGCTGAGTGGCCATGGGATATCAGGAGATGGATCACTTGCCATAGGATACTCGGATTCTGGCATCCTCTTGCAGCCATGGTTTCTATTTGGCTGGTTCATTTGAGTTTCTGATCGATGGTGACTGCCTCCACCCCTCAGGATGCTGACAGTGGGAGAAGATAACTCCTTTGAATGACAGTAGGTTGACTCTCTTATGTTGGAGATAGTAGCATGAATCCTATCTGCCCGTGCCTGAATGTTGTCTAGGTCTTGCTGAGGAGATGTTGTGAATATGAACATTGTGCAATCATCAGTGAACATCCCCATCTCTGATCCTATGATGGATGGAAGGTCACTGATGTAGCAGATGGAAGTGGTTGGGCCTAGGACACTGCCCTGAGGCTCAGGCAACTATGTCCTTTGGCTCAGATGATTGACCGCCAACAACCATAGCCATCTTCTCTGAAGTGCCCCAACCAAGAAGGGATTTGCCGGAATGCATGGGGAGAGGGTACATTCTTATGGGAGGAAGGTCCAGTCATGGTTCCAATCAGCAATGCAATCTGAGAGTAGAAACAGATAATGATAAGGTGGTGGGGACTGCTGGGGTGGGGACATGTTGGTTGAAGAGTTGAAAGGCTTGAAAGAGCAGATGGTGACTCTTGGTCTTACGATTTAACAAGACATAGGAGGTATCTCTGATGCTTAGCGAGAAAACCAAATATTTGCTCAGCACATTCAAGACAGAGATCGATGGAATTGTAGACATTATGGCAACCAAGGGATATGAGAATAATACAGGATAGTGGTACCAAGGCAAGATATCAGCCATGATGGAGCAGACATGAGGGTATGAATGGCATATTGCTGCTTCTACATATTGTTCTTATGTGACAAGTTAACGGAAAAAATGGGGTGGAAGTTATCGGCAATTGTTGAATGAATATACGTCAGAAACACAGAGATTTGTGTTTGGGAAAGGGATGTTTAATAACTGGACACCTGCATTAAATCAGTGTGACACCTGGGATTATTCCTGAGCAGTGAGACCAGCTTCATGAAGGGAAGCTTCAATCCTGACTTAATTTGGTTCCAAGGATCCCAATAGAAACCACTTCAGGCCACCAAAGTTAAAGGTTCAAGTTCCACCCGGCACACCAGGGAAGCTGCAGAGCCATTGCTGATGTGGGGGATGCACACCATTGCACTTACTGAACATCCCCTCCAGCCTCACGAAGCAGCAGATGAAGCTGTCGAAGTCCAGGTTCATGTTCACATCAGCGTAGCGGATGGAGATGAGGTCGTACAACTGGCTGTTCAGACGGAAGCCTGCAGAACAAGAAAGAAGGTCTGCTGCACCACTCTGACTCTCATCACCCATCCCCATCATTTCACTAAACCAAGCGCTTACAAACCAGTTCCCTCTGTAACACTATCTTCTCACCTCCTGCCAGGTCACCATTGTGATCTCCATATGATTTTCTTCACTGTGTAGTAAGTTGAGTTGTTCCCTGTGAAAAGCTGCTTTTGCATGAGAAACTGGGACCCTGTTTTCTTGGGAATGCTTTTGGTGGCCATTCCCAGAGCAGTTAGATTTTACTACCACATCACTGGCCTGGAAGGTTTCCAGGAGGTGAAATACTTATTAACATCCTGACATCCCTAATGAATATAAAGCACCGCCACCACCCCATCAGCAGGGCTCCACCACTCCTCGTGACCTGCATCGTGCACACCACCACAACACTCCCAATCACCTCCCTGATATTTGCTCAGGAACTGTTAAGGACAGGAACAACTCATCCAACAGTTTTCCTCCTCATTCCCAGCTCAGCAGCTTTGCTTGACAGGAGTACATAATGGGAATGTTTAAACTGAGAAGGATGAGACATAAAACTGCAGATGTTGGAATCTTGAACGAAACACAAATGCTGGAGGAACTCATCAGTGGAGGGAATGGACAGATGACATTTTGGCTTTGGACTCTTGTTCAGACTGATTACAGTAGGGAGGAGGACAGAATCTAAAAATGTGAGTTGGAGTAAAACAAAGACTCATTTGACACCATACTGCCTTGGAAAAGCAGCCAACAGAATCAAAGGCTTGCCCACCCAAGTCATTCATTCTCCCCCCTATGCCCATCAGGCTAAAGGTGCAGAAACCTGAAAGCATGCACCACAAGACGTAGGAAACGGTTCTTCCCCTATTATTGGGCTTCTGAAAGGTTCTTCCTCAAGTCAGGGTTCTGTCAAATTCACCTCTACCCCATTGCGGACATTGGACCTAGGAATGGTGCGCTACAATGATGCGAACTATATTCTGCATCCTGTATTTTCCCCTTTGCTCTACCTATTGTTCCTGAGTTGGATGTGATTGTTTTTACATATAGTATTATCTGATCTGATTGGGTGGCATGCAAAACAATGCATTTCACTAAACCTCGGCACACGCGACAATAATAAACCTAAACTTAATGGGCCTGTCCCACTTAGGCGACTTTTTAGGCGACTGCAGGAGACTATGCTCGTTCCCGGGTGGTTGCCGGGGAGTCGCCTTCATGGTCATGAGGAGTTCCAGCATTCTGGGAACTGATAGCGGACTCATTACGGTCTATTCTAGTTGCCGCTAATTTTGCAACATTTTGAAAAATTCACGGCGACTAGAATGAAGACGCCATGGAGAGTAGCCCCCCCCCCCTTTTAAAGGACTTATTGTACGCTGTGCTTTAGCCGTCTTTTTACAGCTTCAACCTTCCTGTTCATCATGGTGTGTCTGTTTCACCTTGGCTTTGCACCGTGTAAATATTTTAGACAGCGCTCCCCCCGCTTGCCCTGTCCTCTGCCTGCATAATGGGCTGGTGAAGGAAGCAATGTGTTTGTGTGTCTTCCACTGACATTCGCCGTTCTTGTTGCCGGTTTTTCAGGCGACTGCCAACTAAAAAATCACCTAAGTGGGACAGGCCCATAAGTGTTAGATTATCTGAGTTTTATAGTATGTGCTTTGCCTTGGGAAGTGAGATTGGAGCAGATACAATGGGACATGCTGGCTCCCAGAAGCACACATCACTTACAGAGCCACTCCTGAGAGAGACTCGGCCTGAAAACCTCATTGTGATCCCATCCCTGTGGATCTGAACCTTCGGCCCATAGTGTAAGTGCAGCTGCTGAGTTCCTCATAAGGACAGTGCAGCCAATGCCACCTGTAGACACCCTAAATCACTGCCACTCACCTGCATCATTCACAGCACTACGCATTTCATAGCTATCAATCATTCCAGAATTGTCCTTGTCATATTCCTGAAAAATTTTCTGCAAGTAAACAAGAAATCACAATGATAAAATGTTTGTCTGGGATCTGTAATTCCTGGAATTACAGGACCACATGCCAATGGCCGAGGCCAATCTGCAGACACAGTTCCATCTCTGAGTGACCAGGATCAGGGTGCAGTTCCAGGTCTGTGTCTGAGGGACTGGACAACCCACAATTTGGCCACTTCTTCTGGTCACTAGAGTAAAAGTTCTGGTTCGAACTGCTGACCTCACCATTTACATTTTCAAAAGCAATAATAATTAATTCAATGTTGCAACATGTCTTACAGTATGTACTGTAAAGGACATGGGCTTAATCTCTGTGATATTCTCTAATAAAACTGAACAAGATGAACCTTTAGCCTTCAATTCTTTTGCAATTGATGAACTTTAAAAAGGTACAATTTATCTGGGAGACTCAGGTCCACGCCTGGCAATTTGCCCAGTGGGTAACTGCACTGCAATATGTCACATCGCCCAGCGTGGAGATGAAGGTTGCCATTTTAATTTCTGATTTTACTTTTGCTTCCAGGGAGGGAGTGGTATTGTAGCAATCGTTCAACCAGCCATTCCTGAGTGTTGATGTGGCAAATCACCAGGTTTGCTGACCTGCTCTCTTCCCAGGGCGAACCCTGCTGTATAGTACCTGTGATTACAGGATTGGATCGGTTCTGGCCGTACTGCTCCATGGCACTGTGACTGACCGGATCGAGGTGATCAATGGGTATCTTGTGGGGGCATTGCTAATATTAGGGTGTATAGTCATTAATGTCCCAGTGCAAAAGAGAGATAACCATCCGCCAATTGGGGAATCCCACAGACAACCCTAGCCATGTGCTCCTGTGTCACATCAGACTCAAAACGTCAAAGCTACTAAAGTTGACCAAGTACATTTCTGCTGCCAGTATTGATCAAATCCTAACATTCATAGTTATCCATCCTCAGTGACTGGCTGGGGAGTACAGTACAGAGGAGTGGTGTTATGTAGTGGGGATATGCATAAATCCCTCACCAGCTCTGGTGGTGACTTGACAATGTTAGCAGGTACATCGGGAAAATGAACAGCATTGAAGATGGCGGGTAATCCTATCACTGAGAACTTGCCAGAGTCTAAATTAACCTCTCTTCTGTTCTGCTGATGTGAGAATGTCAAAATACAGTCAACAGTAACATTATTTGTGGAAATAATTTCTCCAAACTCTCCAGTGCCACGTACCTGCCATCGCTTAATCTTGTTCCATAGACGCTTAAACTCCTCCAGGTTAAGCTTCCCAGATCCATCTGTCTGCAGGTGCAAAGTTAGGGAAGAGATTATAGAAACAAATAGAAGCAAAGGTCTAATGGCCTGATCATGAGGTTGTTAATCTGTCGCTCTGAGAAACCAGGGCTAATATGAAATCCAATGTCAATATAAATTCCCAATCGGAAAAATAACAATAGCAATCGGGAATTATTAATGGTTCGCCTTTGTAAACCTCCAAGCTGAATGTGTAATTTAGAAACAAATGGGCATGTTTGAGTTGCTCTTAATATAACTATTGCAAAACCAGTGGCAGCTCTTTTAACACCAGCCCGCTGTCAAAATCTACCCCCATGCATGTGGCAAACAGAGATTAATATTGTTGTATATCATGCATTGGTTACACTTAAATCCGGAGTTCAGTGGGCACTTTAGGAATGATAATTTTTCTCCCTGTGGAGCAATAGTAATTATCATTTATGCTCATGAATTTATTATGTTTTCGGAAAATAAAAAAGAACAGATTTTCTTTGTTGAAAGGGGATCTGATATTACGAGTTCAGGATTGCTAAGGGTGGCTTCTCCAGTTTGTTTCTAATTGTAGAAGTTTCAAATATCAGAGGATGCAGGTTCAACAGAATAAGGTTGAAGGATGAATATTATCTCCTGGGAATTTCATGGGGTTCCTCATGTTCTGGTCTTAGCAGATAACTCATTCAAATTACACAGTGAGACTTAAAGAATACACATGTTGAATTTCAACAGAAACATGAATTAAGGAGATCTCATGAAAGATCACTAATGATCACCTGCTTCCAGACATCCCAAATTGTCTCAACCATATAAAAAGCACAAGTCTTAGGTAAGTTGGAATACTCCCCATTTGCCTGGATAAATGCAACTGTAACAACTCAAGAATTTCAAACCATCCAGACCAAAGCTTTTCTTGTTACTACCATCACGCAGAAACTACAGAATCCTGAATTCACATAATATCAGGTTCAGGAACAGCAACTTTCCTCCAACTTTAATGTTCTTGAACCAACCTGCACAACCCTAATGTTACCTCAGAATGGGAACATTACGAACCACCTCTTGCACTACTATGGACTTTGTTTTCTAATTGTGTTTGCACTTACAGTATGTCTTGTTTGTTTTTGCATTCTTTTTGGTTTTTAGTGTCTTTCAAAATGTATGTGTAATTTATGAATAATTTATGTACTTTCTGTGTGCTGTCTCACCTTATGTGCTTGTGATGCTGCTGCAAGCAAGGTTTGTATTATACCCATACCTCACTGTGCAGATCACAATGAACTCGACTTAACTTGACCTGGGGGTCCTTGTTCATCTCTGGGGGTTCTTGTTCATCAGTCTATGAAAGTAAGCATGCAGGTACAGCAGGCAGTGAAGAAAGCGAATGGCATGTTGGCCTTTATAAAAGAATAATCGAATATAGGAGCAAAGAGGTCCTTCTGCAGTTGTACAGAGCTCTAGTGAGATCACACCTAGAGTATTGTGTGCCATTTTGGTCCCCTAATTTGAGGAAGTAAATTCTTGTTATTGAGGGAGTGCAGCGTAGATTTACAAGGTTAATTCCCGGGATGGCGGGACTGTCATATGTTGAGAGAATGGAGCAGCTGGGCTTGTACACACTGGAGTTGAGAAGGATGATATGAGATCTCATTGAAACATATAAGATTGTTAAGGGTTTGGACATGCTAGAGGCAGGAAACATGTTCCCGATGTTGGGGGAGTCCAGAACCAGGGGCCACAGTTTAAGAAGAAGGAGTAAGCCATTTAGAACGGAGACAAGGAAACACTTTTTCTCACATAGAGTGGTGAGTCTGTGGAATTCTCTGCCTCAGAGGGCGGTGGAGGCAGGTTCTCTGGATACTTTCAAGAGAGAGCTAGATAGGGCTCTTGAAAATGGCAGAGTCAGGGGGTATGGGGAGAAGGCAGCATTGGGGATGATCAGCCATGATCACGTTGAATGGCGGTGCTGGCTTGAAGGGCCGAATGGCCTACTCCTGCACCTATTGTCTATTGTCTATTGTTTTAAGAGGATGTTTTATTCATTATGAGCAACAGACATCACTGACAAGTGCAGTATTTATTGTGTGCCACTAATTGCTCTTGAATAGGGTGCCTTGTTAATCTACTTAAAAAGGCAGTTAAAAGTGAGTGGGTCTGGATTTACATGGAGATCAGACCAGGAAAGAATGATACATTTTCTGAAAAGCATTATGTAGATTGGCTATTGCATGTTAGCCAATTAGAATGTTTAGTAATTATAACCCCCCTAATTATAACATTCATAGTGTAAGAGCTCGCCCACTGTCTGCCAGTAGCTGCAGTAGTGAGAACGTGTGATGTACTGCTTAGATGATAATGACTTGAACAATAAAGATGCTTGTGCTTTAACCTGTGTGAGATTAAGCTCTTTACACATCATGAACCAGATGACATTTTATGACAGGGTACACAAAAAGCTGGAGAAACTCAGCGGGTGCAGCAGCATCTAAGGAGCGAAGGAGACATTTTATGACAACCAGGTCATTTCTTGTTTAGCTTTACTGAGAACGGCTTCTCTTAAATTCCCTAGCTCAGGTAGGAATGATTTTTTTCCCTCCAGGCCATGTTGCAGTTGAGTGCAGGCAAGTTGGGCCGAAGAGCCTGTTTCCACAATGTATCACTCCATGACCAGTGTTCTTAAACACTGTAAGGTACTTCTACAAACCGACAAAGGTGATTTTAACATTTCCTGGCACATTGTTGCATATAGTTACAACAATTCATCAGTGAATTTCAAGGTAAGTGTTAGGTAACAAAAGGAATTAGTTCCAAATCAAGGAAAGAATTAAAACCGAAGGCCTGGTTTGACTATTCACTCAGCGGGATTTGTTTTCCCTGTTCTGTTTGATAGTGGGAGGGTTGGAACCATTCTCTGCATCCTGAAGTTGAAATATAACCAAGCACTTCTCTCTGAATAGTTTTCCAGTGGTCCTGAGAAATAATTTGAATGAGCACTGAAAGGAGGAATAGAGAACTGCAGGGATTTTCTATTCATTTTTAAATGCGGACATTGTTCGCAAGTCCAGTAGTGTTTGTCTCTGGGCGAGGACCTCAGAGTCATAATACGTTCACTGAAAATAAGCCTCAACGATTGTCCAGGTTCACAAAATAATAAAAGCCATCTAGCAAAGAACCAGAGGCTAATCACCACAGGTGGTGTTAAACTGAAGGGAAAACTTATCACTGTTGGAATGGAAGGGGAAATGGGAAAATTAAAATCAAATCAAAAATGTGATAGTGAATCTTTTGGTCAGCTATCTCATGAGGGGCCAAGAATCCACAAAGCATACTGTTGGATTGTTTAGATTCAGGTTTGTCAGCAATACACTGCTCCCCAAGCCAACCTGAAGGCATTTACACATGGATTAAAGTCGGGGATCTGCTCCAATCCATTACATATGAGGAAGAAATAATGAGTTAAGTGGAGGAGAGAGAAGGATACATCCATGAGGGCAACCATACTGCGACAAGACTCCCGAGCAAACCCTTCAGCTTTAATATTGTCTGCAAGGAGAAACAAAATATTAATATACTGAGTCGATAAATTGATAAATAAAGTGAAGGATTAAACATCTTTGAGCAATGTGCAAAAGTGACCAAAAGAAAACAATATAGCAAACTTGCTCCACCAGCAATATGTGGAATCCCATTTAGACTTGTGGAGGCTGAGAGATGGGTTGCAATTAATACATTACATTCTGTATAAGGTGTTAATAAGGTAAAACATGTATGCTCATATTGCCAATCTCTTACAGACTCTGGTGTCCAACCAATCAGTTGGAACAAATAAGCCTGCCCACCAACATTAAGATCATGGCTGATCTGATTGCAACCTCATCTCCACCTTCCCGTCAACCCACAGTTATGTATTGAATGCGTAGGAAGGAACTGCTGAAGCTGGTTTACACAGAAGATAGACACAAAAATGCTGGAGTAACTCAGCGGGTCAGGCAACATCTCTGGAGAAAAGGAATAGGTGACATTCCAGGTCGTGACCCTTCTTCAGACTGCGTGTCAGGGAGGTAAAGGTAAAAAGGAACTAGGAAAAATAAAAGGTAGGAAAAGAACAAATTAAAGCCAGCAATTATGATCAAGGAAAGGTGGAGCCCACAATGGTCCATTGTTAGCTGTGGAAAAGGTGATAATGAGTAGAGACAAACAGAAATAAAATAAGCAGGACAGCAGTGACACTAGTAGGGCGACAAAGGTGGGGGAGTGTGGGAGAGTGAGAGAATGCAAGGGTCACTTTGACTGCTGAAGCTGGAGTAACTCAATGGGTCAGGGTGGAGCAATTCCTTGATGATCATTTCTAGTGTTAATTTGTTCTTTTCGTACCTTTTCATACCTCAAGTTTCCCTCTCCCCTGATTCTCATTCTGAAGAAGAATCTCGACCCGAAAAGTCACATATTCGTTATCTCCAGACATGCTGCCTGACTCGTTGAGTTACTCTGGAATTTGTGTCTATCTTCACAGTAACTTGAAGCTCCCTTATCAAGAACCCATCTACCTTAGATTAAAAAAAAAATATTCTAAGAGTCTGTTTCAACTGGGGAAGAGAGTTGCAAAGACGCACAAACCTCTGAGTAAAAAAATAATGCCTCATTCTCTGCCTGAAGTGGATCACCCTTATTTTTAAACAGTGATCCTAAGTCCAGATTTTTCCCAAAACAAATATCCTCTCCATTTCCGCCTGTCAAGTGCCCTTGGGATTTATGACCACTCTTGAGCATGAAGGAGAGTTACGAAGACCTCCTGCGACCTTGTGTCGACCATGCTGCGAGTACGAGTAGAGGGCAAACTCGCCAGAACTCACGGATTAGGTCGCCCAAGAGGGACAGGCCCTTTAGGCTGAAGGGCCAGTTTCAACAACCAGACTCCTGAAGGGAATGGGAGTTCGAAGACCTGCCTTCCGGCAAGCCGTCAGGTCGCTCTGTCAGAGGCTGCCGAGCGAAGCAGCAACTGGCTGTGGCTGAAGAGGAAGGACTCCAACTGGGATACAAAATGGCCCGCAAGAGGGGAAAACGGAGGGGAGCGCACCTGGGACGCCAGGTGTTGCTATTGAGCCCTCTGGAGGTGTCGTGGGTCTATCAACGAAACACCAAGGGAGGAGGGTGCCCACCTGATGATCCCAATGAAGTTTTTACCTCCTACCCCCACTCAAGATAGTAAGAAGGTGCCAATTATAGTAGGGATTGTAATATCACATCCTATAAGCCAAACAAGAAATGTATATCTCCCTTCATCCACAGCACATTACTTCTTCAAAGAATGCTAATAAAATAACTAAACAATATCACTTTCATCAGACTATGCTTTTGCAAGATGACCTTTTTTTCCTCTAAGTGTCCAACTTGAACATCTCCATTATTAGCTTCAAACAATTTTCCTATGACAGATGCTAAGCTGGCCTGTAGTTTCCTGCCATCTGTTTCCCTCCATTTTTGAATAAAGTAATTACATTTTCTACTTTTCAGTCAGTTAGAACCTTCTCCAAATTGACAGGATTCTGGAAAATTAAAACCAAACATATAAAAAATCTTCCTCCCAGTTTGAATGGTCCATTAAGCAAGATATAAGGTGCCAGGAATTACTTTTAGAGATATCAAATAGTGGGCACTGTCGCTGCATTCTTTCATGTTGTTCCAATAACTACCATGTACAGTATTTAGAACAATCTTTCGCCCAACTTGGAGTGATTGTTAAATATTATTTACGATGGTTACAGAACTTAAAGAAAAAAGGGCAACTGCATCAGGGATTCCATTAACCAGCAAGTTAGATCTAGAAACATCTCAATGCCATTTTCTGCTATTAGAATTGTATGTGGGTCACCTAACTGTTAGGAAGAGAGAGAGGTTTAATTGTCACAATCATCGAGCAGTGGTGTCAAGCTTCCTTGTGTAATGACTAATTTAAGTCAATATTATCAGAGCAAACCCTGTTGATGTGTTGCAACTTGTTCTTGCTGATCTCAATCTTGCTGACTGTAGCCCAGTCGGTGCATTATTTTCTCTTAAAAGAATATATCACAATACAAGCGCAATATAACCTTTCAAGCTATAGAAGGTTGTTGCTGAAGGGGTGCACATTTCATAAGTAGCACTTACGTTTTTTAACAATGCGGTTGAGGATGCTCATCAGTTCAGCTGCAGAGATCTGCATGTCCTGCAATGAAGCAAAGACTGGCCTGAGATGGTGTTGCTGACTTTGTTTGAATTCACTTTTCTGCCCATTCCAGCACCGCAGTTACACATCCTTACTCGAGCACAAAAGCATCTGTCCCTCAGGGTCATCAGAACAATGAACAATGTATATTTTGTTTTGGGTGATTAATCCAGATGCAATAATCCCTTTGAGAAAACAAACAAAGTGCTGAAGGAATTCAAAGGGCCAGGCAGCATCTGCAGAAGGAAATTGGCAGACAATGTTTTGGGTCGGGGCCTTTCTTCAGCAATCTTTCCTATGCTGCTTAATCCACTGATTTCCTCCAGCACTTTGTTTTTTTACTGAAGACAGACACAAAAAGTTGGAGTAACTCACCGGCACAGGCAGCTTCTCTGCAGAAGGAATGGGTGATGTTTCGAGTCGAGAATAAGGGTCTGAACCCAAAACGTTACCCATTCCTTATCTCCAGAGATGCTACCTGTTACTCCAGCTTTTTGTGCCTATCTTCAGGTTTAAACCAGCATCTGCAGTTCCTTCCTACACACTTTGTTTTTTAATCAAGATTCCAGCATCTGCAGTCTTTTATGCTTCCACAGTAACCTCCATCGTGTCAAGAGTGGTTGTAGCTCACACCAGGAGTCTCCCTCCAGTCCTGTGCCTTTCACCATGACTGTCAGCTGCAGTTTACACCTCCTGTGTACATTTGCTCGCATTCTCCAACTCCATAACTTTTAGACACTGTTTCTCTTTGATCTAACATGTAACTAAAGGACTATTGAACTCTCACCTCTTATTATTTCAGCAATATATTTTATCTTTTATTCGCGATTCGCTGTTTGTCCTTTTACAGATTGAGCTATTATTTGACAGAATATTGCAGGAGTCCATCCACCCCATATTCCTTTTGGATACTTCCCAATTTCCCTTTGAATGCCATTGTTGAGTCTGCGTTCATTGCGCCGATTGGGACTGCACTCCAGATCTCACTCGTTGTATCATAACGTTTCCCCAGACCACATTTTCTTTATTAATCACAAACATTCTATGTCTCTTGGTTCTGAATCCCTTTCACCAATGGGAACGGATCCCTGCTTCTTTCATGACTTTAAATGGTCTCCTCGATACTTTCTCTTTCCTGAAGAACCACCCCACTTTCTCCGAATGTCCCACATTCTTGAAACCAGTTAGAGAATTTCATTTGTACCTCACTCAGGAGCCTCACTGCCTCAAGAAGGCAGTATCTATCATTAACAGTCCCCACCATCCCTTGCTGAAACGGTCACCATGGCCATCAGGGAGGAAATAGAGAAGTCTGAAGCCACACACCTCTAGGTTCAGGAACAACTACTTTCTTACAACTATCAGGTTTTCGAACCAACCTGCACAGTCCCAATTCTCCCTTGACAACAGAACATCGTGGACCATCTTTTGCACTATCATGGACTTGTTTATTTTTTTCCTAGCTGTGTTTTGTACTATTATATTGTAATTTCCTTTTGTTTTTGACATGTTTTGCACAACCTTCTTTCTTTTACTATCTTGCAAAATGTTGTGTTATATATGTATCCTTTATGTTTTTGTGTGTTGACCTGCACGTGATCTGCACATGATGCTGCTGCAAGCAACAGGTTCATTGCACCTCTACCTCGCCGTACCTGTGCTTATGACAATAAACTCCAATTGACTTGGGAGGATAGAAATATCCCAGTAAAATATCAGAAACACTCCAACATGCCGCTGACAGACAGAAATACTTACTTCTCCAGCAATCTGTTTGAAAATACGGTTGAAATGTAGATCCTCCTCATTCTCCTCCCCAGCTGTTGTTGGTGAGGGCTGACCATGGGCGGAAATAAAACCAAAGGTTATGCAGTTGGTGAGGGTTCCCTAGGTATCTCAGAAAATACATTTGCACCTAAAGCTGTTTGACATAATGTCTGAAAGCATACAGGTACAGCAGGCAGTGAAAAAAGCGAATGGCATGTTGGCCTTTATAACAAGAGGAGTCGAGTATAGGAGCAAATAGGTCCTTCTGCAGTTGTACAGGGCCTTAGTGAGACCACACTTGGAGTATTGTGTGCAGTGTTGGTCCCCTAATTTGAGGAAGGGCATTCTTGCTATTGAGGGAGTGCAGCATAGGTTTACAAGGTTAATTCCCGGGATGGCGGGACTATCATATGCTGAGTGAATGAAGTGGCTGGGCTTGTACATTCTGGAGTTTAGAAGGATGAGAGGGAATCTTATTGAAACATATAAGATTGTTAAGGTTGGACATACTAGAGGCAGGAAACATTTTCCCGATGTTGGGGGAGTCCAGAACCAGGGGCCACAGTTTAAGAAGAAGGAGTAAGCCATTTAGAACGGAGACAAGGAAACACCTTTTCTCACAGAGAGTGGTGAGTCTGTGGAATTCTCTGCCTCAGAGGGCGGTGGAGGCAGGTTCTCTGGATACTTTCAAGAAAGAGCTAGATAGGGCTCTGGAAAATGGCAGAGTCAGGGGATATGGGGAGAAGGCAGGAACAGGGGTACTGATTGGGGATGATCAGCCATGATCACATTAAATGGCGGTACTGGCTCAAAGGGCTGAATGGCCTACTCCTGCACCTATTGTCTATTGAAAAGTAAAAAGCTTGAGGACAGCAGCAGGTGGGTTTAGCAAGAGGGCACGCATTTACCTGACCCTATGAACAGGCCTGAAGGGCTCAGCCAACAATAATGTCAGCACATTACCAACCCTCAGCAAGGTCATGTGTGGCATGTTCCTGTGTAGCACAAGCCTCAAGCAGTTAGAAGCACACTATACAGTGCAAGGCTGGTTCTGTTAATATTTCAAATGACCTCACCTCAGTCAACTATAACTCCCTTCATTCTGTCACTTAGCCATTGACAAAACAAAGTCATTTTAGTACATCAGCTTCAGGCTACCGTTTGTGTCGATGATTTTGCTTTTCCCTAAATTATGAGATCTTAAATCTCCGTCACCACATGCAAACCCCTTCATAGATTCGCTGATATGTTTCCTATTACTGCTTCATACAGACTGAATCTCCTGTTTTATTCAATTGTATTTATGTCCACACCCTGAAGGATGAAGAGCTGAAGGATGGGCCAATCGTTCCAAATCCCCTTTGCTGAACAAGCCATCAACAGATCACCTGGTGGTCTGTCAGCACACCACTAAAAACCATCCTGTAATTGAGTTTGTACTTCTGATTGTCTTGTTCTCAGTTTCAACGGTGGACGAGTTTCAGGAGTCAGATCTCACTGGTGACACAGTCCGGGAGTCAGTCTTGTTGGTGATGCTATTGAGGATTCTTACCTGGTCTTTTCAGTAAGGTCTCCAGAAGTCTGGTCTTGTCAGTGAGTCTGTCTATGTGGTCCTGTTTGTGAGACTACCTGGGCGCCATTCCTTACTTTCAATTTCTTGTCTCTGTCTCTGCCAGATGTGCTTCCAAAATGTGTCATCTGTGATCTGAGATGTCCTCTTTCTTCAGTAAACATGGCTTCTCTCACCAGTGGCTCCATTTTGTCCCATTGTTCTGCTCGCACTCCCCCATGCCCCAGACAAAACAAGGATAGAGTCCCCCTGGACTTTATCATTCACCCCACCAGCCTCTGCATCCAAAGCATCAAAATCGCAGATTTCCAACACCTTCAACGTGATCCCATCACCAGTCACATTTTGCCATCCCCAACCCTTTCTGCTTTTGAGAGCCAATTCCCTTCACAACTCTTTGGTTGATTTAACCCTTCCCACCCCTCCCCAAGTATCTTCCCCTGCATCCACAGGAGAGGTAACATCTGACCCTAAACCTCCTCTCTCACTTCTATCCAGCAGCCCTCACTGGCGAGACAGGGATTCACGTGCACCTTTTCTATTCCACTTGGATTGCTTGCAATGGTACGAACATTGAATTCCCCATTTTCAGGTACAGTACAGTACAGACACTTATTGTCACATACACCAATTGGTGCAGTGAAATTTGGGTTCCAATGCAGCACACAAATAAGATGAAGACAACACTATAGAATTTAACATCAAACGTAAAAACATCCCCCCAAAGCAGAATCAACGTTTCCCACTGTGAGGGAAGGCAACAAAGCTCAGTCCTCTTTTTCTTTGTTCAGCCGTGCTCGGGGCCTGTAACACCCACCTCTCTCGTTCCTATGACCCTGCCCCACCCCAATGAGCACACATTTCTCTCATCATCTCATACCACCCAAGTCACCCTGGTAATTTCCCCTCCAATGTATGCTCATTTCTATCCGTTGCCCATTTTTCTCTCCTTCCTCTGCCCCCTCCCACCATATCCCTCCCTGCAGCTTTACAATTCATTCCTCTTCTTTCATTATCTGACACCCTTTTGTCACTTGCTCCACCCATCTGCTAATCAAATTTGCCTCTCCTGTTGCCAACTATCACTGCCCACATGTTGCCCCATTCCCAGCTCTTATCAAGCTTTCTCCCCCACTCCTCACTCCCTCATTGAAGAAGCGCCCCAACCCAAAACATTGTTCTTCATTCCCTCCATAGATGCTGTCTGACCTATTGAGTTCCACCAGCCTTTTGATTTTTTGCTCAAGATACCAACATCTGCAGTTTCATGTGTCTGCCTAGTGTCTGGTCTTGTCAGTGAAACTGTCTGGTGTCTGATCTTGTCAGTGAGACTGGCTGGTGTCTAGTATTGCCAGCGAGGCTGTCTGGGGATATGGTCTTGTCGGTAAGGCTGGGCATAGCGTACAATGACATTGATCAAGCGTCTGGTGGCAATGTGATTCTGAATTAAATTTATCATTACCCCTTGTTCCCTTCCACATCCCAGAAATTCCCACTGCTCTGCCAGTAATTTACCTTCTGCTATATCTGGAAACACCATACTAAGCTGAGTGTCATGTCAAGCTCCTGAACCCTGTCAAACCTTTAGTCCATTCCCATCCACAAGCATCTGGAGTTGCTGTGGCAGCACCTGATCCGTGGAAAGGAGCATTTCAATAAATGTATGCAACAGCAAGTCATGCTAGCACATGAAGAAACCTGGATCCTTTTCTTGATTTCCATTCTTTTTTCCCTCTCTTCCTTCTCCGAGTCTACAGTGCCCTTAGTTCTATCAGAAACAAAGATGATTGGCTAGAGGAGAGAAGGAGTGGTTAGTGAAGATACTGATGAACGTGGAGTCATGGTGTGGATTTGACAGGTGCCTTGAAGGTACAATTAAGCAAGATCCACCAATGGAATGGCCAAGTGAGCCAAAGGAGACAGACCCATTCACATTACTCTGTGCTGGGTGACATTTCCATGGAGCCTGCGCCACTGTTGACCCTGGCATTGCTTGGTAATGAAAGAGATATTCCGCCTGCCAATACTCACCACTATAACCGACTTTGGTGAAGGGAAAAGTGGCACCTGAGCAACGATCCATGTATCACAGCAAAGGGAATGGGGCGTAGTGCAGAGATGGGGCAGAAAGCGAGATAGAATTCGAGTACCTTTGTTTATTTATGTTACAGACTATCTACTGGCTGGGGAAGGGTTGTTTTTGTGTGTGGAAAGGGCTTGACAAAAAAATAACGCACGTGGGAAGGAACTACAGATGCTGATTAGACACAAAATGCTGGAGTAACTCAGCGGGTCAGGCAGCATTTCTGGAGAAAAGGAATAGGTGACGTTTCAGGACCATATGGAAGAAGGTCTCAGTCTGAAGAAGGGTCTCGACCTGAAACGTCACCTATTCCTTTTCTCCAGAGTTGTTGCCTGAACCGGTGGGTTATTCCAGCATTTTGTGTCTATGTCCACAGAATTAGCCCCAGGTTCTGCAGGTATTGATTTGGATTGAGAACCTCAAAACCATCAGGAAGTATTTTGTGGATTCAAAGATGCCGCGTATGGGAGGAGAAGGGGCTACCATGGAAGTGTGTGTGTATAATGTAGGGATATGGGCAAGCCTTTAGTGTGAGTAGAGGCTCTCTGCCACCTCCTACTCTACAGTACACCGACATTTACTCTCTTGTAGCACTGATAAAAGTCTATAAGACCCCTCTGTACCTCCTACATTAGATCTTCCTCTGCCTGCATGGACATCTGTCTCGTTGGTCCCCACCTCATCTTTGCGGACTAGTTCCCCCCACCCCAATCCCTCCACCAATACCTGCAGATATATGGCGATCCAGATTCCATTTGTAAGCTAACATTCCCCCTACACTTCTGCTTTGGTCCCAACGTTTCTCCTCAATCCTGGAACAGCTGACCTGAGAGGATCTGTGGTTGGCGAAACCGAGACCACAATCCAGGCAGCGTCCCCCATCAATGTTGCTTCAGCTTGGAGCAAACCCGCAGGCGCACAAGCTTACTGTCCCGATGAACCCCAACCTGAACTGCCTTGCCTCCCCTTCCCAAGTAACACCCACCACCTTCTGGCCTGGCCCACACCTTCATTGTTCTTACAGCAGCTAAGATATTCTCAACATATCCATGAGGCTTGCTTTCAAAACAGCTCTTCATTTCCAAATTCCTCCTCCCTACATGATATCTGCCTACCCTACTTCTGCTTCACAAAGGCAACTCTTGCTATCCCCTCTCTCTATTCCACTCTCCTTGGGTAATCGGTCGGAACTCCTTCCCAGGCTTCACTCAGCTTCACAACTCAATCCCTTTGCCTACTTTTATTCCGAATGAACCTTTCTTACTTACAGTGCTCTAAATATGCCTAGAATTGATTTTCTCCATCATCTATTATCTTTGTTTTTTTATTATTGCAAACATTGTCTTCACTCTGACAAATGCTGCAATGAATTTGTATGAATGGCAATTATGAGGGAAGAGGTTTATTGGACAAGTTTTTATAAAACTACTAAGAAGACATTATGACTAAAGTGGTATATTATGAAGGGGACATAGCAACAATTCAAATTGAAATGTACAGAATAATAAATGATCCTTCAAGGAAGCATCTGTAAAATCCAATATATGACAAAACTTCAAGAAAGGAAAGTATGCAATTGTATCATAACAGGTGGTCCTGACCAATAATAATCAACTGGAACATTAAGTGAAACAATTGAAACTAGGAACAAAGCTGTCCAAGAGAGGCATTAAACTCGACCACCCTCCAGCTACCTCAGTGAGAGAAATGGATTCAAGTTGCCCAGCACCATGGGTAAATTGACTCGCTGGTTCTGAATACCAGTAAAGACCAGAAAGATCCCAGATTTGATACCAGTCCTGGCCTCGGCTGATTTGGGCAAGTCAACACCGAGGCTTGCTACAAATAACCTAAACTGTCCTTGATCAGAGAGCGCAAAAAGAATGAGACTAGGATCCCAATCCCCACCCTTGCATGGGTGAGCGCAAATTGAGGATCGGGTTCTCTGAACAGTTGGAGGCCTTGTTAAGTCTGATAAGCCTTTCTGCGATGGAGGAGTCCACCGTGAGACATAGGAGCATAATAGTTCCACATTTGACACTACAGGACTATCACTAGGGCAGGACAAGGGGAAAATTGTATCTGTTGCGTGGATGGACACAATTCGTACTTGTGCTGGAGTAAGATTTGTGGATTTACAATTTAGATAGCCCTTGGCATTTGAAGAAGAAAGTCTTTGTTTAGCATTTTGTAAGATTGAGTTGAAAGAGGAGTGTGGTTTTCTCACTGAGTATGGAGACCACAGGTCTGCCCCAAATTATGAACACCTGACGTATGGACACCCTGTACATACAAATAAGTGTTTGGGAGACTGGGGTTGGATTTGCCGGCTGCTGCAAGGTTACAGGCATCTTCAGGCACGTGGGGTTGGGGCAATTCCTTGACTCTTGTTCCCGACGCACAACGATCGACCTGGATCGAGCTGAGCAGAGCTGAGAGTACTGTCAGTGAGATCGGCTGGTGGCTGGTCTTCCAGCATCTGCCCACTCTCCCATCACATCTGTTTCTGTGATCCTCTCCCACACACTGTTTTTGTTCATTTCTGACTTCCGAACAGTTCCCAGGATCCGCACCCTTTCATTACCCGGGGCTGCCTGTTGTCCGTAAGAGGGTTCTCTGAGCTTAGTGTCATGGGGAGAGGGTATAGACAGCTCCCAAGAGGGGACAGCGACCTCTGCTGGCTGATGAACAAAAACATCAATGCCAGTGGGAGGAAGAGAGGTGGGAGCTTCTGGTTGAGTTGCAGGAGCTGGGAACTGAGAAACGATGGGCCTGTAAACAAGGTAGCTGGAGAATGTGTGATGCAGTCAATCCTTGACAGAACAGAGTGGGTCTCCAGGCACCTTAAAAGCTGGAACATAAGCCATTTACTCCCCTCCAACCACTTGGTTCATAGATGGACTGAAGCCCACGAGTTCCAGGGCTGGTTTATTTGACCACCATGTAGGATAAAATTGATGCACACGAAACATGCAGATTGGCTGTGAGACACACAATCCATCCAAGAAGCAGGCATAAGCCAACAAGCTTGGGTTAGTCCGCTGATTGTATACAGTGATACCGATCTTAAGCTTGTACGACAGTGCAAAATGGGTTACGGCGAACAGGCAGACCCTTTTACATCTATCCTGACTTTTATTTCTCAACTAATCATCATCTCACACTACTGCAGAAAGTCATGAGTAACTCCAATATGTCTGAAGTTTAGTGCAGGCAGCCTCGGCATTCTCTATGCTGTAAGCCTGGGAGATAACTCACCCAGAGAAGATACTGGGCAACAGCTGAGCAGAATCCTACTCTATGTTTTAATCTAAGGTGGGCGATAATGAACCAGCAGCCAATTTAAAATACTGCCCATTATGTTTCAATGCATTGAGATATCAGAATAGGCCACTGATTCCCTTTTTGCATTATTACATAATATCAACCCCATTAACTTTCTAGTGTTTTCATATGCTCTATGGATTGTCTCCTCCTTATTTTCAAGTAAAATCCAGCTGTGATTAAGTTCACAAAAATAACCTTTTCTCCTTGGGTCGAAATGTCCAAGACTAGAGGCATAGGTTTAAGATAAGAGGGGCGAAGTTTAAAGGAGATGCGCAGGGCAAGTTTTTATTTACATAGCGTGTGGTGGGTGCGCAGAACATGGTGATGGAGACAGATGCAGCAGTGGTGTTTAAGAAACTTTTGGATAAGCCCAAGGATATGCAGGGAATGAAGGGATATGGATTATGTGCAGGCAGAGTAGATTTACTAGGATGTTGCCAGCATTTGAGGTCCTGAGCTATATAGGGAGATGTTGGGTAGGTTAGGACATTATTCCATGAAGGATGAGGGATGATCTAATGGAGGGTATATAAGGTCATGAGGAGAATAAATAGGGTGAATCCCTATTTATCCCAGAGTATGGGAATCACAAACCAGAAGACATAGGTTTAAGGTGAGTGGGGAAAGATTAGTAGGAACCTGAGGGGCAACCTTTACACCCAGACGATGGTGGGTATATGGAACGAGCTGCCAGAGGAGGTAGTTGAGGCAGGTACTATAACAACATTTAAAATACACTTGGACAGTACATGGATAGTAAAGGTTGAGAGGGATATGGATCAAATGCGTGCAGGTGTAGCTGGGACATCATGGTGGGCACAAAGGGCCTGTTTCTGTGCTTTAAGAATTGATTACTCCATTAGTTTAACTTGGCATCATGTTCTGCATGGGCTTGTGCTGTACAGTTCAAGAGTCTAAATAAATAACAGGACAGAATAAAGTTTTCCATGGATGTGAAGGGAAATCCCTTGCCTGAAGGAATTGACAAGCTGAGCTTAATCCCGGGCACATTGCACCGCTATTGGCACATTCATTCTGGCTTTGTCACTGCAGAGGACGATCCTGCACCTGAATGTACCCGGTCGATGCATGCAAGTTAAAGGCATCTTTCCCACTGCATCTTCCATGCTCTCCATTCAGGTGCGCAGCATTCCCCTCAGAGTACCGGATCTGTCCAAGTGTTTTCACACCCCATGCACAGACAACAGCAGAACTCACGCACCTTTTTTTGGGCCAATAGAAGATGGTTAGGCGGAGGGGAAAGAAAGACCAGTTAGAGAGAAATGCAATCACCAAGAATTACAGAAGACAAGAAGACACAAAGCTCTGGAGTAACAGCTGCATCTCAAGAGAACATGGATAGGTGATGTTTCAGGTCAGGACTCTTCTTGAGACATTGCAGAGGGGGCTGGAGCTGAAAAGGAAGCTGCAAAAGAGGAAGGGCAGGACCGAGCATGGCTGCTGATAGGTGAACAGAGACGAGGGGGATTTCATGGGCAGATTGTTGGACAAAGGCCATAGATGAAAAGACAGGTGTGAGCACAAAAGGATAAAGAACTGCGAATTTTGAAGCTCAAGGATAGAAAAGTTGCAAACTGTGAAGCCAGAGGAAGGAAAACCTCCTCGAATGAGTTCACCTATTATCGGCCATGTTCTGTCTGCCCCTCCCTCTCTTCCAGCTCTCTTTCCTGACCCTCCACCCCTGCCCCGCTCATACTCCATGCAATCAGTCTGAAGAAGGGTCTCTCTACTTGAAACATCACCTATCCACGTTCTCCAGAGACGATGCCTGACCTGCGGAGTTGCTCCAGCATTCTGTGCCTTTCTCCAGTTAGAAAGAACATGGAAAGTAACTGGAAGAGGACAGGGCAGATAGTTTCAGCAATATCATCAATTCTGAATACTTCTTGTGTATTTTGGGTTACATTTTGTCTTGGGTTAGTGGACAGAGGAGTGTGAATCAGGCACGGGTGAAAACATTTAAAACTAAGCATACTTCAATTCCTGCATGGCCAGCTCAATTGGCCTGCTAAAATAATAAAATCCACATGAGGAAAATATTTCCCCTATCTTGGAAAATGTCCACTTTTTGAGAAGGATACAATCATGATTCTTTGGACTTTACAGGTTGCTGATATATATGGTTGCTGACCGTATGTGTTAAATCTAAAGCTCATGGAAGCAAAGCAGGGAACTGGACGACACTCCAAACTCTCATCAATACATCAAAAAGATGTCGGCTCTGGGAATGGGGCTTTTGCTATTGTGGACAATGAGCATCAACATCAAGCTCCGAGATCACTTTTAATATTGTTGGAGAATTCCAAACTACCCAGCTCCCCAAATGCCTGCTCAACCAAATGGCGTGTATGATCCACACAGTCCGGACAGGGGGATATCAGTTCAGGTCCTAGTTCCTGACAATTTAATCCCCTAAATCCTTTGTAGCAAAAAATAGCATGAAGAGGGTGTGCAAAAGGATTTGATTCATAGCAAAAGGATTTGATTCATAGCAAAAGGATTTGAGTACAAGAGCAGGGAGGTTCTACTGCAGTTGTACAGGGTCTTGGTGAGGCCACACCTGGAGTATTGCGTACAGTTTTGGTCTCCTAATCTGAGGAAAGACATTCTTGCCATAGAGGGAGTACAGAGAAGGTTCACCAGACTGATTCCTGGGATGGCACGACTTCCATATGAAGAAAGACTGGATAGACTTGGCTTGTACTCGCTGGAATTTAGAAGATTGAGGGGTGATCTCATAGAGACTTACAAAATTCTTATGGGGTTGGACAGGCTAGATGCAGGAAGATTGTTCCCGATGTTGGGGAAGTCCAGGACAAGGGGTCACAGTTTAAGGATAAGGGGGAAGTATTTTAGGACCGAGATGAGAAAATCGTTTTTCACACAGAGAGTGGTGAATCTGTGGAATTCTCTGCCACAGAAGGTAGTTGAGGCCAGTTCGTTGGCCATATTTAAGAAGGAGTTGGATGTGGCCCTTGTGGCTGAAGGGATCAGGGGGTATGGAGAGAAGGCAGGTACAGGATACTGAGTTGGATGATCAGCCATGACCATATTGAATGGCGGTGCAGGCTTGAAGGGCCGAATGGCCTACTCCTGCACCTAATTTCTATGATTCTATGTTTCCATGTTTCTAAGATGCAGGCATACTGGGAGAATGCATTACCCCAACAAGCAAGCAAGCTCTACTAGCTTAACTTTGGAGGAAGCTTGGTGGCATTTCCACTCAAAGGAAAGAACAGGCAAAGCCTTAGAGGATTAGTTGGCTATAACTTCAGAAGTAAAAAGGGGGTGAACATCAGAATGGGATCTGTCACTGAGATTATCAGAAACAGACTTTCACAAATAATATAGTAAGGCTACTCAAAGGTAAAACGATGAATATAATTAAAAATGGTACTAACCTTAGGGTTGTTGGCTATGATCTGGTTCTCAGTTTCCCTGAAATCAATAGATCAGATATATATTTATTATCGGGAATAAAATATTATTTCCAAATTTCCTCCAGTTTTAAACTGTATTTATTTTGTCTGGAGACAGGCTCTCACTACCCAAAGATTTCTCAGGTTTGTAAACATGAGGTGGGCCCATTGAAAGAGCGGCAACACCTACTAACATGCAGTTGAATTGGGTGTGGTTACAGTACTATGAACTATACAAATTATACACTAAAAATGCTGGTGATACTCAGCAGGTCAGATAGCATCTGTGAAGGAACAGGAACAGTGTTAACGTTTCAAGTTGGTGATCTTTCAACTTTCTCTCTCCATAGCTGCTATCTGACCTGTTAGGTGCGTCTAGCATTTACTGTTTTTCAGTTCTGATCTCCAGAAGCTGCAATTTTAAAATCAGTTCTATGCACAAGACTCTATTGGAAGAAAAGGCATCAAAACCAGGTGATTCAGTTTTTCCAAGAGGTGTCAGTTTAGTTTATTGTCACGTGTGCAGTGCAAACCTTTTGTTGTGCGCTAATCAGTCCGCAGGAAGACATGATTACAATTTAGCCATTCACAGTGTATAGATTCATGATAAGGGAATAATGTTTAGTGCAAAGTAAACCCAGCAAAGTCTGATCAAGGATAGTCCGAGGCTCACCAAAGAGGTAGATAGTAGTTCAGCATTGCTTTCTGGTTGAGGTAGGATGATTCAGTTGCCTTATAGCAGCTGAGAAGAAACTGTCCCTGAATCTGGTGGTGTGCATTTTCACACTTCTATAGGTTTTGCTTAATGGGAGAGGGGAGTGGTCAGGGTGCGACCCGACCTTGATTATGCTGCTGGCCTTACCGAGGTAGCGTGAGGTATAAATAGATTCTGGGCTGCTTCCACAAGTCACTGCAATGTCCATTGCCATATGTTTGGAGTGTCATGCATTCCAAATGCAATATCATTTGCATTTGGAAAACACACTCTTCTTTTGATGAGAACAAACAGACTCTCATTATGGCCGGAGCAGACAGTGGGTTTATCGGTCTGGTCTGGATGGCTGGCCAGCAATTCCCTCAGCTGCTCCCCTCCCAGTCTCAGTCCCCGCTCGTGCTTGGTGAGAGGTCACTCACTCTGACAGGTTCTGTTTCTCCGAGAAGACCCTGAGGACAAACTCGCTCTCCTGGTGCGGTTCGTACGTGGAAGGGACGATCACATATTCACCCGGGGGTAGCCTGAAGCGCTGCGATACCTCCCGCAGGTTAATGTATGACTTTGACCTGCTTCTGGAGGCCTGGTAGAGGAAGAAATCTTTGGGAAGATGTTGCTTATTGTTGTACATCTGGGGGAGAAAAAGGACAAAATAAATTAACCATACTTTTCTAAGGACTGGCAGGATTGGCTGGAGAGTGACCTTTCCCACTGACAAGAGACCAGGGAAAAGTCACCAATCAAAACAAGAATAATACAGGTACTCCCCAGGTAATGGCAGGGATCCATATCTGAGAATTGTTCATTCCAGGTGCATCTCACAGGTCACAAATGCAGCTGTGAATCAAGTTCCCAGTCAGCAGAAGATGTCTGCAGCTCCACAGTGACCAGCAAATCCATCTCCCAGACGATTGTTTGTATCTGGGACAGAACTTCAAATGCTGGTTTAAATTGAAGATAGACACAAAAGGCTGGAGTAACTCAGCAGGTCAGACGGCATCTCTGGAGAAAATAAATAGGTGACGTTTCGGGTTGAGACCCTTCTTCAGATAAAGGGTCTCAACCCTAAACGCAACTTCTTCCTTTTCTCCAGCGATGCTGTCTGACCCGCTAAGTTACTCCAGCTTTTTACGTCTATCTTCGTTTATTTATAAACTTCGGCTGCATACAAGTCAGGTGTTCATAAACTGCATGCTAATGGTGATTCTGATCAGCAGGTAAATTGGGCAGAGCAATGACAGACGGAATTTAATCCTCATAAATGTGAGGTGAAGCATTTTGCAGGAATCAGTGTTGGACATACAGTATGAATGGAAGGGCCTCAGGGAGTATTAAGGAACATTGATGTACAAATCTAAAGACCCTTGAACGTGGCAGCACAGGCAGATAAGGTGATGAACAAGGTGCATGGGATACTTGCCTGTATTATCCAGGGCAAGGATCTAGGAGCAGGGAAATTATGGTACTGTTTTATAAAGCATTGATTAGGTCACAATTGCAGTATTGTTTACAGTTCCGATCTCCACACTACAGGAAGGATGTGATTGCATTGAACGGTGGAAGGAGATTCACCAGCATTTTGGCATGGATGGATTGGTTCATTTGTGAGGGAAGGCTCGATAGGCTGGGTTATTTCCCTTGGAGCAGAAGAAGCTGAGGGAGAACCTGATAAAGGTATACAAAATGATGAGCTGCTCAGGTAGGATGGATAGTAAGAAACCATTCCCCACAGAAGTGTGTAAGATCAGAGGGCATAGGTTTAAGGAGATGTGTATTGGCATTGGCTTATGGTTTATCACATGTACCGAGATCCAGTGAAAAGCTATGTTTTTTTTTTGTTTTTTTAATAATATTTTTATTAGAAGTCATATACAATAGGGTACATTAAGAATAATATAATACATTTCATATACAACTGTTTTTCAATGTAATAATAAAAAAGTAATATAAGAGAGAAAAATAAAGTTAGGTAAGGTGGTGAAAGTAATAATTGTTAAAAAAAATAAAGAAAAAGAGAAAAAGGGGAGAGATATAAAATGTTTCTTTTTAAAAGATAATAAAAGGAAGATAAAATGGAAGGGATATACCTACTTCGTATCTTTGCGCACCCCTCACCCGGTTCTGAAACAGTTTATTTTCAGGATTATGTTGCACCCTGTGCTTGTAATAAATCGATAAAGGGAGACCAAATCTTTAAGGATTGGTCTGATTTGCCTGCTAGGACGAATCTCATATCTTCTAGGTGTAACAATTCAGACATGTTTGAAATCCACATTTTAAGTGTTGGTGTTGGTGCATTTTTTCAGAATTTTAATGTGGTTTTTTGCCGTTATTAAGCTATAGTTAAGGAAACTCTCTTGGAACAAAGTCAGCTCGTGAAGAGCTTTGTCGTGTGCAATCCAATCAAATCATACTATATACTAGTACAATCAAGCCGTACACAAATACAACAGGCAATGCAAAGAGAAAAATACCAGATTGCAGAACTGTATTGCAACATTATAGCATTGCAGTTGACAGAAAATAAGTGCAAGGTGTGCAAGGTGCGCAATGAAGTAGATTGGTACTCTCTTGTTTATGGGAGGACAATACAGTATTCTAGTAACAGTGGGGAAGAAGCGGGGAAGTATGAGGTTTGGAGGGGATCTGAAAAAGATCTGTTCCACCCAAACATTGGCTGAAATATGGAAACTACAGGTTGAGAAGATCATGGAGGTAGGTATTCTCAGAATATTAGTGAGCTATTTGGACAATACTTGAATCACCAAGGCACAGAAAGATACAGAACAAACGCTGGCAAATGGATTTTCGGAAGACAATTGATGATAAATGTAAACATGAGCCTGCTTCTGTGTTGTATGTTTCAATGACACAGTAAAACTAAATGGAAGGAAGAGTTTTCCCTGCAGCAAGTTGTAAAATTACAACTAAAAATTGAGATTTTTTGTAGATAAAATCATGAGAGGAATAGATCGGGCGCAGAATCTCTTGCCCAGAGTAGGGGAATCGAGGACCAGAGGACATAGGTTTAAGGTGAAGCTGCCAGAGGAGGCGGTTGAAGCTGGGACTATTTAAGTGAGTTTATTTAAGTGAAGCACATCCATGTTATAATGGTTAAAAAAACACACACACCCCTTTCAGAACTGAATGATAGAATACACAGGAAACAAAGCACTGCAAACATGTTAGAGCAAATGAGTCACATAAAGCATTAGAGTAAACTTATCGCAAATATTAGAACAAATATGTTGCAGCGATCTACAGCCATCCTTTGTTTATTTACCTCCTTTGGCACCTTTAAGAAAAAGAAAAAAAAGACAAATATTAACAATTCCATCAAAATATTAAAAATGTAAATACTCAAACTTTATAAGCACAGGGAATGTGTCTGTAAGGTAAAATATGCAGCACCACTAGATTTGACGCGGCAATGTGTGGGTGGTGATTGGGGAGGAACAGCAAGTCTGGGATGTCCAATCTCAGTTAGCTGCTCTGCACACCCAGTCCAGGCACACCTGAAGGCATGACCTGGCTAGGTCTGTCAGCCCGTCAGCACCACCTTCAGAAGAGTGACGACAAATTAATAAAGATTTGTCACAGATTTGTAAAAAAGACTCCCACATTTCCACACTTTGAATGAAGGTGAAGAAAGTTGCTGCATTGGGCATGGATTTAAATCCAGCCCAGTTAAGATCAATATCTGCCCTGCCTGCTGGGGTAGATTTCCATTTCCCTGAGCGAGGATTATGGTGGAGCAATTCACCGACCGTAAGGAAGCCAACACCGGTCTCAGGGGACAGGGAAACACGCAGTTTAGAAAACTGGGGTAGGATTTCCTCCATTACATTACAATCACAATGAACAAAAAAAGCCTTAGAGAAACAAGGAACTGCTGATGCTGGCTTACAAATAAAGATACAAAGTATCTCTGGAGGTAGGTGCTGTTTTGGTCAGGACCCTTCTTCAGACTGCTTGTTGTGGAATGGGGGGGGGGGGGGAGAAAGCTTTAAGGGAGGAGGGGCAGGACAAAACCTAGCAAATTACAGATAAAACTAGAAGTGTGAAATGTGAAGCCAGAGGAATGAAACACATGGAAGAGGAAGGGGAGGGGATAAATGGTTGTGCACCTAGGTGGGACACAAGGAAGGGGGCCGGGTTGTTACCCAAAATTGGAAAGTTCAATGTTCATACCGTTAGTTTGTAAGCGTAACGAGGTGCTGTTCCTCTAGTTTGAGTGTGGCCTCACTCTGTCAAGAGAGGAGGCCCAAGACAGGAAGATCAGTAAAGGAATGGGAAAGGGAGTTAAAATGGTTAGCAACCAGGAGATCCAGGAGCCCTTGAAGAACCAAGCACAAGTGTTCAACGAAACGTTTGCCACATCTTGCACAGACTGGATCTGGATACTGGATCTCCCGACTGCAAACTATTTTAACTCCCCTTCCCATTCTTATATTGACCTTTCTGTCTGGAGTCTCCTCCGTTGCCAAAGTGAGGCCATACAAAAACTGGAGGAGCAGCACCTCATATTTAACTTGGGTAGCTTACAGTTTTAATGGTATGAACATTGAATTCTCCGATTGTAGGTAACTTTATCTCCAACAGATGCTGTCCAATCTGTTGGGTAGGATCAGAATTTCTTTATTATTTTAGTCTCTTTCTCAAGTCAAGTCAGGTCAAGTTTATTCGTCACATACACATACGGGATGCGCAGTGAAATGAAAAGTGGCAATGCTCGCGGACTTTGTGCAAAAACACAAACAAACAAACAACCAACAAACTACAAACAGAATGGAACAGAATCACATGTTCTTTTACATATTAAATAACATGACACAAACAAGTTGTCAGGCTCATCATCTCGCTGTCATTCCAATTTCTATTTAGTTAAACCTTTTGGTTCTAACAATAAGAACTACTTGAATTAATAGAACAGCCTTAAAAATGTAAAATGTACAAAGATCCTGATCGGGAATGTTACACAACAGTTTCATACCTGCATATATGAGTAAAAGCTTAGTTTAAAGGAGGGGAGGAGGAAAGGCAAGAGCTGCAAAGCCTAGATTGGCGATGGCATGACTATCATTAATAAACGTTGTTTCAAAAGAGACCAGAATTGGACATTGGGCTGAAGGGGTTAATAAAATTGGGAGGGTTAAGGCAATGAAAAGATAGGGTAAGAATTGTGAAATCGAGGTATTGGTAGATCAGGAGTTAATTTAGGTTGGCCTACCTCAGGAATACTGAACAATCAGGCCTGGTGCAAGTCAGGTGATGGTGGCAGAGTCCTGGCCGAACTCAGTTTATGGATTGTGGGGTCTCCAGGAAAGGAACCCCTCTTAGATTATGAGGTATAATAAAGGAAATGAGGAAATGAGGGATTCAGCAGAAGATGGAGCAGTACAAGGAGCAGATAGGTAATATTGTAAGGTGGATGTTGAGCCAATGCATAGAGATATGGCGTTGGAAGTCAGACTAGCAAATGGAGGCAAATTATTGGTGGTGGGTGGTATGGATGTGGTGGTTGAGAGCCTCTTGGAGACTGATTTTTCTGTTGCTTTGCTTATAACAAGCAGGTGAGTAAAAAAGAGGAGGACATTGTCACATTCTTTCATGGGTTCAAGCACAAGAACAAGAAGGGAGGATTCTTGTCTTTAACCGGATAAAAATGGTTGTGGTTTGTGACCTTGGGGCTTTAGGCATGAGTGTTCCTCTTATCTAACTAAACAGCCTTTTGCTTTCCTTTTCAAATGAAAGATGCCCGAGTTAAAACATTGCCTGATTCTCTCTCCATGGATACTTCCCAGCATTTGCTAATTTTATTCCAGATGTTCATATTTTGGATTTCCTTTGTCTCCTCTTTCTTTCTAAGATGCGCCAATCATGAAATGGAAAGAGTTCATCGTCTGATTCCCAAATTTGTCTGAACTTTATCTTCGGAAGTTACCTCGTAAATTGCAAATCCAATGGTGTGAAAGCAGACGCCAATCTTCCGCTCCTTACGGCGGTTCTTTTGCATCAGCGCAACCACAAACGTGCAGAGGACTTCATTGTCATCCGGATCATCATCCTCCTCAAATAGTTTCAGCCGGTACTGCGGATTTGTCCAGAACGTGTCTGAAATGAAAGAATGGAGGGAAAACGATTTGTCACTGGTGATCTGTTCTCACAGAGTCTAGAAGTAAAGAGAACAAAATACTGGAGATGGAACCGAGAAGGGAAGTCTAATGGTGCAAAGTATAAGTCAGAGAAAAAAAGGAATAAACAAACTGGGGAAGGAGGAGAATAAGAGAGAACACATAATAAAACATAAGCAGTAGTACAGAAAGAAAGGAAACCAAGAGCAATAAAATTGGCATCAGAAAAATAATCAGATTGTCACAAAGACCCAGTGCAGGCATTTCCTTAGGCAGTACCACAACTCTTATCTGAGTGCACCAGGCACCATTTTGCTGGCTGCCTCTTGTCAGCAATAGGTCGGCTACAGTCAACCATTGGACCACACTGTCTAACGGGAGCATTAGCGTGCTGGAGAGCCCCTGGATTCACTTCCTCCATCACTAATTCTAGGTGGGATTCATGCTCTTATTCCTTCTTAATGACAATCATGCAGCTTCAGGGAAGGAAGATACGCTTATAGTTTGAGTTGGCACATTCTTCTGTCACTGCATGAGTTACCTACAGGCATATCTAAAAAGATATGCACATCAGTAAGTTAATTGCCCAGCGTAAATGAAAATGTACCATGGTGTGCAGGTAATATCTGGGGGTGATTTGACGGGAATGCAGAGAGAATAGGTCACAGAAAAAGTTAGCTGTGAATGGGGGTCATTGAACCAGTATGGGCTTGATGGGTAAAAATGTCCTCCTATGTCATAAGGAGATATTAAAATAATAAGAAAATATTATTAGCTCCTTCACAAGACTTTGAAGATGAATACACTCATTCCTAAAATAAGTAAACAGTGAAAGATAACTGCGGAGGGGGAAAAGGTAGGAAGTGGCAGGGAGAGAGGAGAGAGGGGGGAACGAGAGGCACGACCAGCAGTTGAGAAGAACCCACCTGGATAATTCCGGCAGCCTCCAGCGGAACAGCCCCTTACCCACCGCCCTTCATTGATGGAGACCGTCCACTTATGGAGCTTGTCATCGTCCAGTGCATCCGGCGTCAGGTTACAAATCTCCAGCTTTGTGTAGTTCTTCTTGAAATCATCAAAGGACATCCTGCAAAGGACAAGGAGAGAGTGTATAGTGTTCCATCCAACATCCCGCCATTCACTGGGAGCTTCAGGACTGCTTGATTGAAAGATACAGCATGGAAACAGGCCCTTCGGCCCACCAAGACCATGCTGACCATCACATTGACATTGGTTTTATGTTATGTCACTTTTGCATCCACTCCCTACACACCAGGGGCAATTTACAGAGGACAATTAAAATATAAATCCACACATCTCTGGGATTAAACCAGAGTACCTTGAGGAAATCCATAAGGGTGTTTATTTGTAAGAAAGAAAGGAGGAATAGGAAAAAGGAAAAGGTCGCCCAATGGAGGGAAATAAACCAGACCATTCTGCCTGTCAAGTCTATGCTGGCTCTGAGATCATTCCCACCATCCCATTCCGCCACTGATTTTTTTCGCACATCCCATTAACTCCTCCTGATACTCCTGCCACCCATCTGCACATGGAGTAATTTACAGTGGCAAATTAACCTGTCAACTCACATGTCTTCGGGTCATGGGAGGAAACCAGAGCACCTGGAGGAAACCCACCCAATCACAGGGAGAACAGGCAAACCCCATGCAGACAGCATCAGAAGTCAAGATCGAACCGGCGTCTCTGGAGATGTGAGGCAGTGGCATTACCACCTGTGCCCAATGTGCCACTCATCTCTTTATGACCTGGAATTCTGTTCACCTGTGGAGGACCACAGGGTTTCAGATTTTCCAAATTTCTGGTTCTTCTGTCCTACGAGCACCTCCTTCATTGCCCTTGGGATAGTGAGACTGGGCAAGTGTAACTTACTTCAGGGAATCAACCAGTATGGGTAAAGATGGTGGTGTCAGAGGGCTATCTGATCACTGGAACACTCACAGGGAGGAGGAACTAATAGCCATGGGATTCAGCGATCAGAAACATCAAAAACAAACTGTCACAGTCAAAGGTGGGCATTGTCGACAACCTTCGCTGAACTTCCCAGGAAGTTTTCATGTAATTCGGACTTCCAAGCTCACACAGTAAACCTATTTTAGGGTCAGGTGGTGTGAGGGGAATGGCAGCAGTTACACCGACCGCAGTGCTTAATGTCAGGCAACAGAATGTTCATCCTCACCAGAACTCTCCGTCGTCTTTCATTAGATGATGCAGCCGCTGTTTTTGTGATTTCTCAATCTCAGACCACTCCCGAGCCCTGGAACGGGAAGGGAATACCTTCATCAGACCTGAACGCACTCACCTCTTTCCAGCCTCGCCTTATTCTGCCTCCCTCATGGAAATGGAAACCAGGAACCTCTATAGTAGTGACAACTCCTGCTGGGGTAGGGCTTCACCATAAAGGACCCCATGTCCAGACAGCTTACAACAACAACAAAAACACCTTGAACATTCCAAAGTGTCCCAAGGAACTTCACTCGAGCATTTTCAAATAAAATGTGCCACCAAGCCACATACGAGGGGAGACAATCACAAACTGAAGTGCAATAATCAGTATTTTTGTCCTATTCTCTGCAAGCAGACAACTAAGGAGAGCCTGGATTTGCCCTTGCTTGGCTGCAAATTCCAGACATAGTAGGGTCGAAACACACATGCAAGGAGGAGGCCATTCGGCCCCTCAAGCTCACTCTGCAATTCAACAAAATCTTTCACACCTTTCCTTATCAATTTTTTTTCTATCACACTCTAAAATTATTCACTTTCCACTGACTTTGAGGAAGAGAGCTCCAAAGCCTCACAACTCTGTGAGAGAAAGAGAAGTTAGCTTTTTTCTGTTCTAAATGGGTAACTCCTTGCTTGAGCTGGAAACAGCGCAAACAAGATTTACGAGGATGGTGCCAGGATTCGAGAGACTAAGTTGCAAGGAGAGGTTGGAGAGGCTGGGACCTTATAGCTTGGAGTGCAGGAAAAAGAATGGTGATCATACAGAGGTGTATGAAATCATCAGGGGCATAAATAGGGTGAATGCACAGATCATTTTCCCAGGGTAGGAGAATCAAGAACTGGAGAGAATAGATTTACACCAAGAGGATAAAGATTTGTTAGGAACCCGAGGGGCAATGATTTCACACAGAGGGTCTTATGTGTATGGAACAGGTTGCGAGAGGGGGCGGTTGAGGCAGGTACAATAACAATACTTAAAAAGACATCTGGGCCATTAAAAAGATTTGGGCCATTTGGAAAAATGGGCTGAAAGATGGCAGATGGAGTTTAATGCTGTTAAGTGTGAAGTGCTACATCTTGGCAGGACAAATCAAAATAGGAAGTACATGGTAAATGGTAGGGAATTGAGGAATGCTGTGGAACAGAGGGATCTAGGAATAACTGTGCATAGTTCCCTGAAGGTGGAATCGCATGTAGATAGGATGGTAATGAAAGCCTTTGGTGTGCTGGCCTTTATAAATCAGAGCATTGAATATAGGAGTAGGGAAGTAATGTTAAAATTGTACAAGGCATTGGTAAGACCAATTCTGGAGTATGGTGTACAATTTTGGTCGCCTAGTTATAGGAAGGATGACAACAAAATAGAGAGAGTACAGAGGAGATTTACTAGAATGTTGCCAAGGTTCCAGCAACTATGTTACAGAGAAAGGTTGAACAAGTTAGGTCTTTATTCTTTGGAGCGCAGAAGGTTAAGGGGGGACTTGATTGAGGTCTTTAAAATGATGAAAGGGATAGACAGAGTTGACGTGGATACGTTTTTCCCATTGAGGGTAGGGAAGATTCAAACAAGAGGGCATGACATGACAATTAAGGGACAGACGTTTCGGGGTAACGTGAGGGGGAACTTCTTTACTCAGAGGGTGGTGGCTGTGTGGAATGAGCTTCCAGCAGAAGTGGTGGAGGCAGGATCAATTTTAACATTTAAGAGTAAAGTGGATAGGTATATGGACGTGAAGGGAATGGAGGGGTATGGTCTGAGTGCAGGTAGATGGGACTAGGGGAAAACAAATGGTCGGCACGGACTGGAAGGGCCGAGAGGGCCTGTTTCCGTGCTGTAATTGTTATATGGTGTTATATGGTTATATCTGGACAGCTAAATGTATTGGGAAGGTTTATTATAATCTAGGTCAAATGCAGGGCAATTAGGACTAACTTAGATGGGCAGCTTGGTTGGCATGGACTAGTTGGGTCAAAGAAACAGTTTCCATGCTGTTTTACTCTACAACTTTATTTAAACTGGAACCTGGTTCTAGATTCCCCCACAAGAGGAAATATCCTCCCTACATTCACATATCAAGCCCATCAAGATCTGATTTCTTTTCATCTAGCCCGTTATTCTTCTAAACTTTTAAAACCAGCAGGTGCAAACCTAGTCTATCCACCCTTTCTTCAAAAGCCTATTTGGGATAGTAGCTATTGGTCTAATAATCCTTCCCTAAACTGCTTCTAACTCTTTAATATCCTTCCTTAAATAAGACCAATACTGTACACAGTATTGTCCTGCACTGTCCTGTATTTTTACTTTTGCCTAATAGGTAAAGCATAATCTCATTTGAATTGGTTTCCTCCCAGTAAGTATGATCACCTTGTTAGTTTTCATAATTACTTGCTGTACCTCATTATACTTTTGAGAATAATGCACAGAAACCCAGACCCCTCTGCATCTCAGAGGTCCATAATCTCCCACCATTTCAATAAAATGTTTCCCAGCAAAATGGACAACACAATGTCCCACATGTACTCCATTTGTCAGAATTTTTTTCCCTCTCACTAAACTTATCCATCTCTCTTTGCAGCCCTTTGATGTCCTTTTCACATGTACATTTCTTCCTGTCCTTCTGCCATAATCTCCTTCATTGACATTGAGTGTAAAAGGTTGTGGTCCCTGGCGATCACCACTTTACATTTTACCCACCAGAACTCTTTTATGCCCACTCTCTACAGACACAAGGAACCGCAGATGCTGGTTTAAAAGAAAATATCACAAGAAAAATGCTGGGGTAACTCAGCAGGTCACACAGCATCACTGAAGAACATGGATAGGCGACGTTTCAGGTTGGGACTCTTTTACAGGCGGAGAGAGCTGGAAGAGACATGGGGGCAGGAAAAATGTTTAAGAAAGAACTGCAGATGCTGGTAAATCGAAGGTAAACCCAAAATGCTGGAGTAACTCAGCGGGTGACGCAGCATCTATGGAGAGAAGGAATTGGCGAAGGTTCGGGTCGAAACCCTTCTTCGAGCAGCATTTTGTGTCTACCTGGGGGCAGGACAAAGTCTGGCGAGTGATAGGAGGATACAGATGAGGGAGGAGGAGGTTGATTGGCTGATGGCTGGACAAATGCCAGAGATGAAAAGACAACAATAGTGAGATCAGGCGATAAGGATGGAAGAGGAAAGGATCGTGTGTCCTGTTAACCAGCAGTCTTCTATCCTGTATATGTTAACCTCATACATCAAGATCTACTAATTTCTGCACTAACCTTTGATGTGGTGCCTTTTTAAATGCCTACAAAGTGCAGAAATCCACCAGTTCCTGTATACTCACAATGCATATTACACTTAAGATTGCAAGTGAAAGCTCTGCCCTTGATTTCCTTTCCAAATAAAAGGTTGGACTACCCACATACTGTTTCAAGAAACTCTCTAGGACACGTCTCGCAACTTCTGTCTAAGCATTTGACACTGTGCATCCCCAGTCAATATTGGGGCAGTTAAAGTCATCCTCTAAGGTAACCTTGTTGCATTGGCATCTTTCAGTCATCTGATTACACATCTGTTCCCCATTCTCCTGCTTGCTATTGGAGGCCTATAGTACAATACCATTAGTGTGTTTGAATCTTTCTTTGTTTCTAAGCTTTACCCATATCGCCTCAGCAGATGAAGCCTCCAGTATATCCTCTCTCATGTTGTTGTAACAGTCTCCATGATTAGTAGCTCAACTCCTCCACCTCTTTTGCCTCCCTCTCGATCACATCTGAAACTTCGAGACACCTGAACATTGAGATGCCAGTTGTGTCCCTCTCCAAATGGTGTAAAAGTCTAAATCCTTGCCCCCTGCACCAACTCCTGAGCCACACATACATCTGTTCTATTCCTACCCTAACTAGCGCATGGCACCGGAAGTAATCCGGAGATTACAACCCTCGGGGTCCTGATTTTTAATTTCTGCCTAACTTCTTATATTCACTTCATCCCTTTTCCTACTTATGAAGGGCCAACTGAGGGAAAACGATCATGTGGTAAACAAAAAAAGAAATTCAAAGAGTCTTGGAATATGCCTGAAGAGTTTCAACATTTCCACGCACTGAGGGGAACAACACACGTTAGATTGTCCTGTTTGGCAAACCTGCATATAATGTGGTACTCATTCATACAAAGAAGTTGAAATGGAGAAAGCAGAAAGGAAAAAAAAATCACAAACCACTAACATTTCAGGGTTCCTACTGGCCTGTGTCAAAGGAACTCTCAAGCCCAGATTGGTCTAATCAGCCATATCTGAAGGTTCACAGGACTATAAACTAGATGTCATGATCTTACTCGAGAATGAATGACAAAGAACAACACCAACAACAAAACGGTGACAAAACGATACAATACCACTTTATTTATCCCAGAGGAGACACAATGAACTGCAGATGCTGGAATCCTGAACAATGCACAAAGTACTGGAGTAACACAGTTGGCCAGGCAGCATCTGCAAGATTGCAAGATGTAGGCCAATGTTGAAGGACTAGCATTATATTTCGAAGTCGGGATGGTGTGCGAGTTGGAGGGGAACCTGCAGGAGGTGGTGTTTACCCTCAACTACTGCCCTTTTCCTTCTTGATGGTTTGGGAGATACTGACGGAGTAGCCTGGTGAAATAGCAATGCATTTTGTAAATGGTTCACACTGAATTTATAGATTTATGCTAGTGGTGGAGAGAGAGAATATTTAAGGTAGTGGGTAAAGTACCAAACGAACAGCCTGCATTCTCGAGCTTCGTGAGTGATGTTGGAGCTGCATTAATTCTGGCAAGCAAACAGCCACATGGTCTTTGTTATTAGGCTGCTTCCTGGATAAAGTCACAGAGCCCATGGTGATATACAGGTGGGCAGGGAGGGTGTGGGACAGACATGTTTTTCTTTTGCCCTCCAGACTTCCTTCAGTTCTATTTCTCTCAGGGCATTGGTTAACAATGAGCAGGAACTTACAAACTGCAGGGTACACTGAGATCGGTCAGAGTGGGTATTAATTAAGTACGGACAAAGAACACAAACTGGACCATATCTATAAATCTCTAAATGTTTGGAAGAAAGGAAAATGTACTTATCACTCCAGGGCCCGTTCCACTCAACCGAACCCCATGGATTCCTCAAACGTAACAACTTTATCTTCTGGTTTCGATAAGTGACCTGATGTCAAAATTACCATTGTTACTTGGGAACAGGAACTTAAAGACATGTCAATAAACACAAACACGGAAACCCTGATATTACCTCCAAATCTGCAACCAAGAATTTATTCCTGAAAATGTGCCTATGTTAATGTTTCTCCCAACTACTCTCTCAATCTTAGAATATGTGGAAAATATCCTGGGAGAGGGTGGGAGTATGGCTGAAACCTTACCAATGTCTGGATGAGTTTTCATTGTGTTGGGCTCTTCAGAGCTATCAGATGTGATAACGAACAAATTATATTTCTAACATTTCCAGGCCAAATTCAGCCACTTGCAAAGTTTGTCCCGACATGTCTGGTCAGGATCCACTGTGGATGCCAGGTGCTTTTCCAGCACTGGAAACTCACCCAATAATGATCCCATTTTCTCATGCCACAACACAAGTAGGAACTCCCAGATCGATACTTCAACCATCATCTGGAAGTATTAAAGAAAGCTGCCCTGCAAACCAGAGTTCTTCATTCGTGTTCCTCGTAAAGGATGACTCCCTGAGGACTTCACAATGCTGCTGTAACACTCGCTGGAGGATGTTCAGAGTTATATGCAACCATCTTGTGAGGTGTTTGACCTTTTGTCAAGGCTGTGGAGGCTTGGTGAAAGAGATCATTCAAAACAGAGATTGACCGATCTCTGGATATTAAACGAATCAGCGGATATAGGAATGGTGCAGGAAAATGGCACTGAGGTAGTTGATCAGCCTTGATGAATGGAGAAGCAGGCTTGGGGGCTGAGTAGCCGATTCCTGCTCCTATTTCTTATTTTTATATTAAAAAGATATGTTGAAAAATATTTAATTTTTTTTAAAATATTCCCGATTAACATTATTAAAGTGTGAATTTCAGGCTTGGCAACACGGTGAACAGGGCAAAGTCAGGGAGCTCAGGGTAGAAAACCCCATTTCTGCTGTATGAGAAGGAGACACAACAGCATACCTTGATGTCTTTGCAGAGCGTCAGCAGGCTCAAGTTTATTAAACGTGGTCCTTCCTGACAGTGACACTCTGCAAGAAGACATCCAGTGATGCACATACTAGATTGCTACACAGAGGTCAAGGTTATCGTCACACTCAATTTTCTAGTGAAGATAGACACAAAATGCTGAGTAACTCAGCGGGTCAGGCAGCATCTCTGGAGAAAAGGAGACAGATGACCTCAGGAAGGGTGGAGACCATAAGGGCCCATTGTTGGCTGGGTAAGATGTGCTATCGAAAAGGATACAAGGATGCAAACATTAGAACTGGTAGGACAACTAGGGTGGGGAAGGAGGGGGGGGGGGAGAGAGGAGGGGAGGCATCCTTGCATCCCTCTTGTTAGCCCATCTTCCCCAGCCAACAATGGGCCATCATGGACCACCCATCCTGGGCTCACCTGTTGCTGGCGCTGATTTGAACTGGCCTTTACTTGCCTCCAGTCATCCCCCACCCCCCTGCCCCATCTCTAGCTTTCAGTCTGATGAAGGGTTCCAACCCACAACGTCACCTATTACTTATCTCCAGAGATACTGCCTGACTCATTGAGTTACTCCAGCATTTTGTGTCTATCTTCATTACAAACCAGCATCTGCAGTTCCTTCCTACTCAAATTTCTAGCCTCAGGATCATCAGCAGCAGAAATCACTGTTTGCTCCTCTCTGCAGCATGGGATGGGTCACTGATGCTCTGCATTGAGAAGAGGCTTCACTTCGAGACATAGCAGGGGGATGCCTCTGAATAAACCTCCAGTCCTGAGTTTGCCATTGCTTGCATTGGTGGGTAGATTTAAGTTGCGCTGAAGAACCCCCGTGTTTGATGCAAATAGAAATAAATCCAGGAAGGTCAAAGAAATGTCCATAAGAACATAAAATAGAAGCAGAAATTAGGCCATTCAATAAGATCATTGTAAATCTTTTACCTCAACATTACCTTCCTGTAATCACCCAAATATCCTTCAAGTATCAGTAGCACATTTGATGTTATCTATTGCCAGGCAGCACTGTCCTTGCAATCTAGTTACATTTCTATGATGCTTGAAAGCTTGTGCCTCATTCCTAGGAGCTTGCACCTCGCTGGACCCCCTGAGCAGTGCCCTCAGTGATTGACCTTGGAAGACAAGGGTTGTCCTTAACTTTCATGGTGACTGTTGCATGTGTACATTCTCAACAATCCTGCCCATTGTCCCCACAGTGACGGCGAGAGCACAACTTCAAACTAGATCAAATCTTGTTCCTCCATCTGCCTGGCAGAATATTACAGCGATCAGATTTACATCCAATCCATCTGGGCATTCATCAGATTCCTAAATTGTTTTCCATGAATCTACAGTATGTCCATGTCACAGTTTGCCCACAATGATATTTGAATAAAATCTCCAGGACTCCCTTGCATTCACTCCCTGTACCCCAGTATTCCCCACATTCACTCTCCATACCCTGGTGTCCCCCATATTCACTCCCTGTACCCCAGTATTCCCTCAATCACCCCCTGTATCTTGGTATTCCCCATGATTAATCCCCGTCTCCTAGTATTCCCCATGTTCACTTCATGTACCACGGTATTCCCCACATTCTTTCACTGTACCCCTGTATTCCCCACATTCTCTCCCAGTACCCCAGTATTCCCCACATTCACTCCCTATATCTCAGCAATCCCCAGAATGCTCTCCATTCGCTGGTGCTCCAAACATTAGAATTTTAGATTGAATAATCTCCTCAGAGTGACCTCCTGAAGCCCAGAACTAGCTGGCATCTTCAGACAGGCTACAATAACATACATGGCAAACTACTTAATGCAAAGCTTTCACACCTTACCTCATCCACACTGGTCACAGAGTAGGCATGACCTTTGACCAGGCCGCTGGCTGTCCGTGTCTCGAACTGCAGGGGTACGTATGACTGCCAAGAGATAAATTAGTTAGTATGCCAACAGTGGTGGGATAGAACAGTTGCCAATAGATGCAACAACAGGTGAGCCATATCACTTTCCTGAGATGTGACTTTGCTAGTTTTGTTCCCTATCGTTGCCTTGGAAAATACCAATGATCTGCCCATCCATCTAGAAACTGATCCTGAGTTGACCGTCCCATCCTACAAACTGCGTGTGGGGATTTTCAATCCAGTAACAGGGCATGACAACCGTAATCCATGTTCTTGCAAGCTAGTTTAATCCAACTGTCCACAATCCAGTAACAGGGCATGACAACCGTAATCCATGTTCTTGCAAGCTAGTTTAATCCAGCTGTCCACAAGCCTCTCCCCCACCCCCCACCACAACTCTCGCTGTAATCCAACCCCCACTATCCAACCCTCTGTTTTATAAATACTATCTTCCCCTACTCTGAACAAATCATTAACTATATGAAATAGTGCTTTGCAGTCCTCTTCTCTCGATTCCTTTAAAACTGATGTATTTTCCCCAATTCCGTTTTATCAATTTTATCCTATCCGCCCCGAGTATCCTACATATCATCTCAGATTTATTTGACTGTTCCTGAACCATATTTTAATATTTTGCGTATGCTCTCTCATGAATCAATCTCGTAGCTTCTCTTTAAATTCCTCATAGTATTGTCTTCGAATCACTTTGTTTTTGCTTTTCTCTTGCTGCCTGTGTATTTCTTCCCTCAATCTACATTTTCCTGCCGTTATTCATCCAAGATGCTTCATTTGTATTCAGTTTTGCTCCTGTTTTTCAGCCGAATGAAAGTTTCTGGATTACTACTGCACACTTTTTTTTCACTGTTATTCCATGTCAATCTCTGACAAAATTGTGTCAATTCTATTTGCAAACATCTTTCCCCAAACTATACCATAAGCCTTTCTTCTACATTAATCCTTCTCAACTCTTATCCCATTGGTTCTGTTTCCAATGTGGACCCTCTTCCCACTTCTTTATCTGCTCTGGACTACTCCATTCCAACAGTGAATCCTCACATTAGGTATCTTGTAAACTGGCTGAGAAATAACTTGGTGCACACTGCCCACTACTCCTTACTCATCCACTATCCATGCAACTTATCTTCATGGTGGTAGAAATTTGCATCATTTTGTGATCTCTGTGCTTTAATAATCCTTAATTTTCTCCCAAATTTATTACCCGTCCTCCTAATTATATTTCAGGGATTTAGTATCTGCCATTTTTTTTAATTTTCATAGTACGAGACTACTTTTAATGCTCTTCCATTCTATACCTAATTGTATCTAAATGATCTTTTCCCTTTCTACTTTTATAGAATTCATGGATCAGGCAGCATTTTTGGAGAACATGGATACTGGATCTCCCATTTGCTAATGATTTTAATTCCCCTCCGATTCCCCTACTGATCTTCCTGTCCTGGTCCTTTACCATTGTTAGAGTGATGCCACATGCAAACAGGAGGAACAACACACTATATTCCGCTTGGGTACCTTACAACCCAACAGTATGAACATTGAATACTCCAATTTGAATGCTCCAGTCCCTTCTCCCTTCTTCATCCATCCACCCCCCTCCCCCCCTCCCCGGTCTCCCGCTCCTTCCCCTCTCCCCCTACATGGCAGCAGTCGAAGACACCAATGACTATGCTTGGCCAGACCGATCCTGCAACATTGTTAGGATAACAGGCCTTCATGTTCAGCTTAAGAACTCTGTACTTATAACAACGGATTTGAAAACGGCGCCAAACCTGGCAACTCATATACAGTCTCAGTGAACCATTTCTGCACAATTGCACTGTATCTAAGATGTGCTTATGTATAGTAATACTGTACAAAGGGTCCTGACCTAAAACATCACCCATCCACGTTCTACAGAGATGCTGCCTTACCCGTGAATTTACTCCAGCACTGTCTTCTTTGACTCCATTTTATCACAAATAAGTTCAGCCACTTTCCTCCCATTATATTACACTCTGCAATGTCTAATTCCAATAGTTGATTTCACTCCAGTATCCAGTTGCTTGCAAATATTATTATCTCCAGATTTAAAGATACAATTCTCCAATATTTTAGCATAAGCATCTAACCAGTACTGAATTACAATTTGGCAATTAGGCACAGATTAGCCGATGTAAACATCCCCTAAACAGTTTTCACTGAGTGTATTTGCAAAGTTAGAACAGCCTAGCCGGGAGTTCAAGAGCTGGAGGCTTCTGTTGTCATGCTGCATTTAAGGAGATCTGGAGCAGCTGCAAGACATTAAATGTTCAAAGTTAGAGGCAAAGCCAAATTTGCTGACAGACTTAAGGTAGCTCTGTTATTTTATGCATGTCGGAAATTGCTATGGATGGGAATTCTTTAGATCTACTGAATTGTCACCAGCTATGCATCAGCTCTGCATTGTTGTGATGTTCCATTTATTAAAATTTACAGCAACCCCACCTCTTTTCATACATCTAAACAAAAGCTTGGGATCGGTCTGATTATTTCTGCTATTACAGATCAAAGTTTGTAGTCAATGCTGAATGATACAAGCTTGGACCCGCATTTGCAAATGTACAGGATCACCAGTGTTCTGCTAAACTTCCAGCAAAGTAACAACTGTTGAAGAAATTCCATTTGTGTGTTTATTCACGGGTGATGGGATTCTCGCAATTTAACTGGACAGAGTTGTTGTTTATTCAAGTAAGGATTATTCACTATTATGTTTCTGCTTATTGAGCAGGAAAGGGTTATTCACTGTGCAATTACGCTGAGTTCCAGGGAAGTTAACCGCACCAGTTAGCCAGCATGCATCGCAGATGCATTCACACAATGCTCCAAATTATCGTTCACATTATTCCCATACAAACCCTGAATAAATGGTCCTCCACATCCTTGCTGGGATCACCAATTTTGGCTTGAGACACATCGTGGAAACTTACAGCGCGAGAGAGAAAATGTTGCACTTGGGCTTGTAACATGGCGGCAGACCCATAAAACATCCCTTCCTGGAATTTGAGACAGTATCACATGATATCACTGACAACGAGGAAAGGCAGATGGGGGAGAGGCATGAAGGAGGGAAAGAGGGGGAGAGGGAGTGCAGCCAGTGTGTAAAGAGAGTTAGAGTAGAAAAGGGGGAATTAAAGGAAGAGAGGTGGTAGAGAGTAGAGGCAAGGGAGAGAAGGGTTGAGAATGAAGAATAAGGAAAAGGCAGAGGGGAGAATGAGGAACGGCAGAGGGATGAAAGAAAGACAGAAAGTAAAGAAATACAACAAGCTATAGATGGAAAATCAAGTTCATCAAATAAAGCAGTGAGAGACGAAAAACAGAGATAAAAAGGTAGGGATAGAAAGTGTGAGATGAGGAAGTAAACATGGTGACTATTTGGTAACAGATAACGAAGAAGTAAAAGACAAAGTTCATAAGGCTGAAACACAAAGAGAGGATGATTGCACAAGAATGCCACAATGGCAACAGTGGAGAGAGACAGAGCTACCACAGTGAGAGTGACAGACAAAGCCCTGGTGAGGGTTGGTTCATGAGAGGAATTCTGCCATCCTGACCTGGTCTGAGACTCCACACCCAGCAATCCAGCAGTGTCATAACAATCTCCTCAGCTTAGGAACGGATAATAAATGCTGGCCTTGTCACAGACCCCGAGGTCAATTGCATAAACATCTGTTTCAAACAGCTGCCCCAATATCTGCTTGAATAATACCCAATTTAATGCCATGTTAAAATCGTGAACAGATGCTTGTCATCCGACATGTCAAAGAGCCCAGGTGAGTGCGACAGCATTGGGCAGAGAATAAACGGTATGAATTTCACATGGAGCCGGTGCCGTGTCTGACATAGGGAGGGAATCCCCTCTCTCAGTCACTGATGAATGATCCATTGGTATATCTGCCTGTTGCCACGATGGGCATTAAAATGATCCATGTCTACCAGGTATGTCCATGCATAAAGCTTTGAACAAAGCTTGCGGTGCTGGCTCGAAGGGCCGAATGGCCTACTCCTGCACCTATTGTCTATTGTAAGACAGTCATGCCTGCCCAAGACCAAGTGTCATGGGGAGCAGTGTGTTGTTGAGCAGAGGCCAAGTTGAAGCCCAGATTTGAAAGGGCTGATGGAGGAGAGATAGGGAATGGGATCAGGAACAGGAAGGACCAGCAGAGTGTGCTGATATGGAGGAGGAGTGCAGATGGAGCACTAGTAGCTGTTTGGGAGGGAGACAAGGGACCAGAAGGTTAGATATTGGAGCAGGAAGGAAAGCAGGGATTGGTGGATTGCTTGATGGAGGTATGAGTGGTGTTGGGTGGTGGTGGGGTATAGACTACCTGGTTGTTTGGAGGAGGTGCAAATAACAATTCATTGACCATGTAGGTTTACCAATTTGGCGAACTGTAATGAAGGTCCTCCACAACCCTAAGGCCCAAGTTCCATCAATGCTCCAAAAAAAGTGTTGCACAGCAAATGGCATCATTGTGTACCTCGATGATCTGGAAGATCACAAAGGTGACTGACAATAGTAAGTAACATCAGGGAGTTGGGGGCTATGAGGGACAAGAGCAGAGGAGTTGAGGAACTGGGGCAGATCAGCCATGATAATTTTCAATGGCACAGCAGACACGAGGGGCCGAGTGGCCAACTCCAACCCCTATTTCCTTATGAAATAGCCTTTATTGTGCTATTGTTTATGAAAACTTTTACCTTTCACTTTCATTGTAGAGAAAAAAAACAGTGCTATGCAATCAAAGTAACTAACATTTATGAAGTAAAATCAGAAAATACTTTACAGATCGACCAGCATCTGTGGAGAGGGAAACAGAATCAGCATCGCAGTTATAAAAATATAACTCTCGGTAATTAATGATATCTTTCAATTACACAAAGGAAGAGTGATCAGTTTATGAATCTAAAATAACAGCAGAAAAGTGGAAATACTCAAGAGGTCTTGTCGCATCTGTGGAAGAGAAACAAAGTTAAAGCTTCAGGTTGAAGATTCTTCACTGGAATGTCAATGAATCTGTTTCTGTGAAACATTGGTCGGAAGCGGGTCTCTCCTATTTGGATGAATGGATTTATAGCCTGACTGAACCAATGTCAATGACTTGCCACCAGGTGGCAGACTTACATCAATGGAGCACGCCATGAGAGAGCCTCTCTCTGAAGCCTTTTTCATTATCCTGTACATGTCCTTGGGGGCACCTTTCACCTCAAAGAATTCAGTGACTCCACCAGTGAAATCCTCCATGGCCTCTGTGGTATTGCCTCCTTTCAAGGCTTCGTAGGATCCATGCAGCCTGAATGACAAGCAAATGGGACATAGGGTGTAAATGTGACATCCCACGTGTTGACATCATCTCTTCTCCAGTTCATATGACTTGACATAGAAGCTATTTGACTCTACAAGGCTACACCAATTCCCAAAGAAATCCCATTCCACTAATCTTCCCTGCGGCCTATTCCCCCCACATTCACATCACTCCCCCAGATTCTACCATTCACCCACATAATGTTATTGAATTTAGAAATCCAACCTATCTGATTTGGATTCATTCCAACAGATAGCAGAAGTAGTTACCACTCTCTCCAATTTTAGCAATTGCTCTTTCTTATCAGTCTTATACAGACAATCCCCGATTTACGTAAGGGTTATGTTCCGTAAACCTATACTTAAGACAGATTTTACACGTCGCAATCACCTCACAACTGAAGAACTGCAGATGCAGGTTAATACGCAAAATGACAGAATGGGCAAAATGGAATAACTCAGCAGGTCAGGTAGCATCACTGGAGACCATGAATAAATGACGTATGAGGTCAGGACCCTTCTTCGACTGGGGCTACAACATGAGCCGTAACAACAGCCGCAGCAACTGAACAGTGCGGCAGCTGGTGAAGAAGGGCTCTCTGGTGGAAGATGTTGCCGACTCGGCCGGGCATTGCTCTCCACCTTGTTCTCTCTCGCCTTCCCAGTGTTGCATCCGTAAGTCAGAGCGTGCCTGCATACCTTTCATACCATTCATGGCAATATTGTGGAGGTATGGTATACAAATCCATATTGAGTGATTTTTGTGTATTTTCTGACATGGACAAAATTGACATGAACATCAGTAAGAATGAAACTCGTTCGTTGCCTGGTAACACTTTCCACCCTCTGTAAACTTTCTATGACCCTATCAACCAGTGTGCGTCATGTTAATTTTTAGTAATGGCACGGACTGCTGCTGCTGCTTCTTCACAATCAGAAGCCAAACCACTAGCTGAAAGTCAATGTTCTGTAAACAGGGTTCCCAAAAAGACACTTAGGACATTTAGGAGAGCAGTGATAACTCTGGAGAGCTTCAACAATGATCCATAGGTACTTGATTGATGACCTTAATCCATTGAGCCAAAATATACTGGAAAAGACCAGCAGTTCCAGAAAAAGCATAGCTCAGGAAATTGGAGGTTCCTGCAAACACAAGCGTCTGGCTGAGTTCATGGCGTGGAGAGGCACAGAGTAATTTGGCGGTAGTTCCTCAGCAGCAGGGATTGGAGATTCACCCATTGAACCAACGGCAGTTGAGAGGTTGCAGAAAGAGCAAGCTCATTCCCTTGAATAGGGAGGACCAGCTCAATGAGAGCGCAGGTTAATGGCCCGTGCTTCAATTGGGTTTATTTTAATGTGCTGAATTGTCTGGGATCACCTTGTTAATCTTTTTATAATAATTTTAATTATTTTGCTTTATAATTGATCTTTAATCTGTTAAATTTCCATGAAACTTAATTTTTTAACATCTACTTATTTATCAGATAAATTATCTTTAATGTCTAAATTGGGTTGAGCTTCCTACTTAAACTTATTATAATTGTTTTATTGTTTTAATGTATTAAATTATTTGAGTTTAATGTTTTATAACTGTGTTATTTTTGCGTTTATTCAATTTTTAATTCTTGGAATGTATTAAAGAACAGATGTTAAGACGTGTTAAACGTTTCCTGGGCAGAATTCATTCCGTGGCCCATTTCTAAATGTGGCAGCTTTGGATCAGGCAAAGATCTTGCACAGGTCCCCACCCAAGAAGGGACTCGACCCGAAACGTCACAAATTCCTTCTCTCCAGAGATGCTGCCTGTCCCGCTGAGTTGCTCCAGCATTTTATGTCTATCTTCTTGCACCCTGTTGGCTTTAGGCAGCCAGGTAACACTGGTGGAACAGGGAGCACAACATTGTGGTTAGTGTGCGGCGACCTCTTAAATGACACGGGAATCGGACGTAAACACATACATCAGCCGATCACAGCAGAGTCCACTGCGGGGAAACAGCACTCACTTGGCATAGGCCTTCTCCAGCAAGGCACTCCAGAACTCGTTCCGCTCGGCCGACTTGGTGAACACCAGCTGGTTGTTGAACGTGGGGATTCGATCGTCGATGACAACATCCACCCAGTCACCAAAACGCCAGAACTGCAAGGCAACAAGGAGATGTGCGCAGGGAGGGTGGGAAGAAGGTCCTGACCCTGTTGCCTCTGGCTGTGTGACATGGGCCCAAGATGCCCCAGTCCAGCTACCCAGCAACCCACGCAACACATGTAGCAATACAGGTGGCCCCTAAGCTGCGGTCGTTCATCCTGACAGAATGGACAAATCACTGCCCAATATATAAATTAAATTCACTCTTATGGAATTAATGTGGGAAAAAAATAATGAAAATTCATTAGAAATTAATGAAACAAACTCAAAAGAAACAACAAATTCAGTCATTTTTTTCAACTTGCATTCCTTGAGACACAGCTAATGTGGCTTTGATTCTGGTGCAGTAGGTTCAGTCACAGATTTCATCACTTCCAGTGATCTTCCTTCCACAGACTCCAACCTGATAGTTCCATAACCCCACACCGCCAGCTTCCATCTCCTACCTCAGAGCCACAAACAAGACTGCTCTGGTAGTCCATTGTTTCTGACTATTCTGAACTAATTCTTCATATCTTAACTCTACCCTGTCTCCCCTGGTCCAGTCCTTTCCCACTGCTGCCTGGGACACTTCACACACTCTACACCATTTACTACAACAACTTACAATTTATTGGCCCCCACCATGTCATCTTTACCATGGACGTTCAGTCTCCTTACACTTCCATTCACCAACAGGAGATCCTCAGGGTCCTCAGTTTCTTCCTAGAGCAGAGTCCCAAACAGTAACCTTCAACTAACACTCTCTGTTGCGGTGGAACTTGTCCTCACTCTCAACAACTTTTCATTTGATTCCTCTAACTTTCTTTGAATCAAAGGTGAAGCCATGGGTATTCACATGAGCCCCAGCTATGCCTGTCTTTTGCAAAATGCTAGAGGAACTCAGCGGGTTATGCAGCATCTGTGGAGGGAATGGACAGGACATTTTGGGTCGGAACCTTTTCTGCCCTCGGAGATTACGGCAGGTTCAGCAGTGGACACACCGACAATCACAGTAGGATGAACGGTCGTGATATATATTTTTATTTACAGCATTAAAAATGTCCACGACATGGACATCATTCATTGATTTATTACAAGGATATTATGGTGCAACACAATTTTGGAGTTAAATCTAATTACGGGTTGGGTGATGGGTGGGGAGGGATAGGAGGCTGGTATATCATCACCTTTGGTTTTTCTTTCTGTTTTTGTCCTTTTATTTCTCTACATCTTTCTTATTTATTTTACTTACTCACTCTTTGGCTGCACCAATTTGGTAGTCTAGGGGTTCTATCCTTGCACACCCACTTTTTCTCTTTCTTGCTTTTTCTCTCTTCTTTTCTCTTAACTAGCTAAAAATTAAAATTGAAGTTGTACAATAACTGTATTATGTCATATGCTGCTGGTTATATTTTTGTACACTGCTTCTAATAAATAAAAAAAATTAAAAATTAAAAAAATGTCCAGGAACGTATGGGGGGGCACTTTCCCTCACTGTCAAAGCCCATGAGCAATGACGCTCATAATCTCAGGGTTGTCCCGGCAACTCAGTCCTAGTCTTCGAAGGAGGAGCCATAACGATCTCAGGTTTCTTTGTGCAGTTCATCCTTGTCTCAAGAAGAAGTATTGACAGTCCATGTTTATTCCTGGTGGCTCAACTTTGGGCTTGAGAAGCAAAGCTGGTGGTCTCTGGACTAGTGCGGGTGTTCTCTGCGCGTGCGTGTGACTGCAGTCCCTCATTGTCTGTGAGCAGGAAGAAGTTCTGGCATCTCAGCCTTGCATCGGCCACTCAGTCTTAGCCTCAGTTAGAAGCACTGGCTGTCTAGGGCTTCTTTCCCAGCAGTTCAGTCTTGAGCGCAAGGTGGCCTCGGGTTTGTCTGAGTGACTCAGTCCTCCTTGCACCTGCGACATCGAACACAGGGCGGCGTTACACTTTGTCTTCCTTCCTCACTCTTTCTTCTTCTTTCACTCCAGCTTACCCTCTCCCTTCTTCCCTCTGGCTAGAATGCCTGGGGCTTATAGGGCATAGGCTAACAAATTTCAAATGGACACCAATATCAGCTAATTGGAACCAGCTGTTACCAATGATGTTGGGGATTGGCCTCTCCTGGTCAGTGAGCCAGTGATGGGGAAAAGAGCGACATCCAATGCAGGGAGCGCAGTCACATTCCTCCCCCCTCCAGCGATGATCTCAGATCTTCCACTTTTGTCTGTTTCTTGCAGTGTTCTATTCATATTTCCAATGACAATTGTCTAAGGTTGTTAAGCACTTCTAAACACAACACAAATTTACTCGGAGACCTCTGAAGAGGCAGAGATCTACTGCGAACACACCCATGACAATACGCTTGCGCAGCAGCAGAGATTGCGGCATCATTCAGTCTCAAGGTGATTTATTATCCAGTTTTCATTTTCAAGAGAAGTCCTTCAGAATGATACTCTGGCTACAAAATGGGGATAGACGTATGGAGTAACACATCCAATAAAAGGAGCCCAATCAACATCTGGAATGCTTTGGAAACAGAAACAATCCTCCATTTGAATTTATTCTTCCATCGTGTGAGTGGTCAGTGTGGTCTTGTCCACATTCTCCACCAGTGTGATGTCAAGGATGAGTTTGACAGTGAACACACCGATACTCAACAGTAGGATGAACTCACACGATATATTTTATTTACAATGGTAAGAAAATCCAGGTCCGCAAGGGGGCACTGTCTCTCACTGTGAGAACACATGTGTGATGACGTTGGTGATCTCAGGGTAGTCCCGGCAGCTCCGTCCTGGTCTTCGAAGAAGGAGGCGCTGCAATCTCAGGCTTCTTCCTGCAGTTGACCCTTGCCTCGAGAGGAGGTGCTGACAGCACAGGTTTGGACTTGAAGAGGCTACGCTGGCTGTCTCTGGATTATCCTGCAGCCAATCTTTGCCTCCATCTGTGTGTAGGTGGTCGCAGCCAATCGTTGACTGGGGACAGGAAGAGGTCTTGCCCCTGCCAATCAGTCATAGCCTCAGGCAGAAGCACTAGCTGTCTAGGGCTTCTTTCCTGGCAGCCCAGTCTTGACTACACAGTGGCACTGGTGGTCTCGGGTTTGCCACAGTGGACCTGCATCAGAGGAACACAGGTAGAACGGAGGTGGCGCCACTTTGTCTCCCCAACTCGCTCTTCTTTTTCTTTCTTCCTCTTTCACTCCTGCTTCATCCCTCATCCTCTTCCTTCTCCCAGCTGGCTAGAATGCATGGGTTCTATAGGGAGTAGGCCTACAAAGTTCAATTGGCCAACCAATATCGGCTAGTTGTTATCAATGATGCTGAGGATTGACCTCTCCTGGCCTGAAAGCCAGTTAAAGGGATCAGAGCAACATCCAAGGGAAAGGGTGCTGTGACACCTTCAGATGGAAGGTGCTGATCCAAATGTCCTCTGTCCATTCCCTCCAGACACTGTCCAGTTTCTTTCATCCTCCAGGATTCACCAAGTTCCCTTAAAAAACCACTGCAAAATCTCAAGGTATGTCTACTTTGAAGAAGTTCTCCTCTCTTCGATGTCTGAAGAGTCTGAAGAAGGGTCTCGACCCAAAACATCACCCATTCCTTCTCTCCAGAGATGCTGCCTGTCCGCTGAGTTACTCCAGCATTTTGTGTCTACCTTTGATTTAAACCAGCATTTGCAGTTCTTTCCTATCCACTGTGAAATCTCCTCAAGGTATGTCTACTTTGAAGAGGTTCTCCTCCACTCTTCGAGGAGAGTTCAGCAAAGATCAGTCTGAAAAAGGGTCTTGACCCGAGACGTCATCCATCCTTTCTCTCCAGAGATGCTGCCTGTCCCGCTGAGGTACTCCAGCATTTTGTGTCTACTTTCTCTTAAAAGTCCTTGCAGATCCTCCAGATCTTCCAACCTACCTCATTTCTATCCTTGCACTTTTTATCTGCACTTTCTCTGTAACTGTAATGCTATAATGCTGTAACACTATATATTCTGCACTCTGGTATTTTTCTCTTTGCATTACGTGTTGTACTCATGTATAGTATAACGTAACTGGATAGTAGGCAAAGTTTTTCCTTATACCTTGGTACTTATAACTAATATAAGTATTAATATAATTAGCAGCAATAAACTAATACCAATCTATAAGCATCATTTTGTCATTTATTCCTGCCCCTCACAATGCTCACAGGGTGAGCTTTCTCTGAGAATCACCCTACCTGGAAATGGAAGATCCCAGCATAGTTCTCAGTAAAGTATTGATCCTTGGGGATGACCCGGTAGAGAAGCTTCTCATTTAGGGTTAGACAAGCGATGGCAGCCAGGAACCAGCAGTCACCTGGTTAAAAACAAAGTGTCAGCTTTCAATGGCTGCGTTCCCAACCTGTAGAGGCACCAACATCCCAGATATGGCTAATGGTAAGTGTAAAATGTTTGGGAGGAAGGGTTTGTTTTGGACCTCTGCTTCCCAAAGATGACCAATTGAGGGGATTTTCCCCATCAATACAAATGGTGTAAACTTATTGATGGACATTGATTGCTACCCAGGTCAAGCATTTCATCAGTACCAGAATGATAAAAGGCAAATTATTTTGTCCAAACTGTGTAAGCCAGCTCCTGGTTTACACAAGATTTTTCTGTATTTGGAAATTACTTCACAGTGGACTTCATTGTCTTTACAGGTGCGGCAGAGTTTCACGTGCACCTCCTCCAACTTCATCTATTGAATCCGCTGCTCTAGGTGTCAGCTGCTCTACATCGGTGAGACCAAGCGTAGGCTTGGCGATCGCTTCGCCCAACACCTTCGCTCAGTTTGCAGTAACCAACCTGATCTTCCGGTGGCTCAGCAATTCAACTCTACACAACTCTGGTCTAAAGAGCACCCTTTCATCACTACTGTGCTTCCTGACATGCAGACAATTTTCTGCCCGCCTTATTGCAGTCTGTTTTATTCTTGATGACAAGTTAATTACATGACACTTTATCAATTGTTCATTTGAATGACAGTCCAGACACAACACATTAACAATATGCCCTCATTAATGACGTTACTAGTTAAAAATGAGTTACCCTTCATAAGTTCATAAGTTCATTTATTGTCACATACACCATTGGTGTAGTAAAATTTACAGGCCAGGTCAGTCATACAATTTAAAAAAGCAACATACTCAGAAAACACATTCTAACATAAACATCCATCACAGTGACTCCTGCACATTCCTCACTCTGATGGAAGGCGAAAATAAAGTTCCAAGTCCTTCTCTTGTTGTTCTCCCTTGGTCGGGGGCCTCGAGCCGGCGGCGTTCGGGCCCTCCGCGTCGAGGCGATCAACTCCCGCATCGGCGGGATGTCAGCTCCCCCGCGCCTGCCGATCAAACCTCGCGTCGGGGCTGGACGAACCTTCTGTGGCGTTGGAGCTCCCGACTAGCCTGTCCCGAGACTGTGAGTCCTTGATGGTAAGTCCGGTGTCTGCGGAGGGAGCAATCCCAGGCAAGGGATCCGCTCCGATGGTAAGTCCGCATCCCGCGGTGGGGCTCCATCGATGGTAGGCCGCAGAGCCCGGAGAATGTGATCTGAAACTTGATCACATCTCTGGGAAGGTAAGAACCTGAAAAAAAAACGTTTCCCCCCCCCCCCCCCCCCCCCCCCCCCCCCCCCCCCACACCCCCACATAAAACAAACCGAAGTACATTAAGACAAACTTTAAACAAATGCTAAAAATAACAAAAAGGATGAAAAAAACAAACAGACTGCCAGCAGGGCTGCCATCTCCCTCCTCCGGCACCTCTGACCCTTAATGAATATATTGCTTTCCCTAATGAAATCACCCATTGTCCAAGTGTTGGTTCTGATTATCATTTCCAAACGTTCCCTACTCTGAGGTCAGTATGGTTGATCTATGACTGTTGGTTTTATCTGACATCCTTATTGAGCAAGGGTGTAATGTTTCCCATACTCCAGGCACCACCCTGAGCCTATACTGTATACTGTTTGTTGGAAGATTCTGACCAACAGAGCGACACAGTAGCACAGCTAGTATAGATACTGCCTCACAGCACCAGAGACCCGGGTTTGATTCTGGCCTCGGATACTGTCTGTGTAGAGTTTACACACTCTTCCTCTGGATTTCCTCCATGTGCTCTGGTTTCTTCCCACCTCCCAAAGATGTGAAGATTTGTAGGTTAATTGGCCTTTGTAAATTTCCCCTAGTGCGTAGGGAGTGGATGCAAATGAGGCATAACATAGAACTGGGAATGGGTTGGCATGGACACGATGGGCCAAAAAGCCTATTTCCATGCTGTATCTTTCAAGTCAATTCAATTTAACATCTTCACAATTTCCCCCTTTCCCTACCTCAGCTGCAGGGAAACAACCCACCTGGAACAGGTGATTTATCCACGTTAAGTGCAGCTAACGTTTATGCCTTCTTATGCCTCCTCCTGTTTCAACTCTTCCCTCATTCAGAATCACATCTTCCTTTACTGAGACCATGTCCGCATCATCTGGCTTGATGTTCGTTCTTCTTTGAGTACCTCAGCCCTGTGTTCTGCCTCCATGAGTAAGTTTATTTTCTAGCACCCCAAGATGAAAGGTATTGAAGGAGTAGAGGAAAGAAGAGGTGAAGTCATGCTGAGCTTCTGTGAAGTGACCCAATGCTATCCAGTTCTGGGAACCATAATTTTGGGAAGGACTTTGGAGAAAGTACCTTCCAGCCTCATATGTCTTTTAATTTTGATCTGATTGTAATCTTTGCATTCCAATCTACGCTGAGCAACTTTTCACACACCTGCTTATCTATCAGCATCTGCCTCAAAAATGCTCAGACTCTGCTGCCACTGCCCTTCGAGAAAGAGTTCCAAGAGTCACAAGCTCTGAGAGGAAAATAATTACCCCATTTCTGATTAAAATGGGAAATTCCTTATTTTTAGTGACCCCTGGTTCTAGATTCTTTGACAACACCCTCTTCCTGTCAAGAACCAATCCTAGCCCCACAACCCAATATCTTGTATGTGTAAATTAGGTTGCCTCTCACTCTTGAAAAGAACCCTAGCGTTCCCAACTTTCTGTCATAAAACAAATTACCTATAATGAAGATTAGTATATTGAACCATTTACAAACTGCTTCCATCACATCAAAATCCTTTGTGACTGAAGGATTTTGAACGACCAGTCTTGTACAGTACTCCAAATGTGGTCTCGCTGTATACGTGAACCAGACCCTTCCTAATATTGAAGATAGATACAATATTCTAGAGTAACCCAGCGAGACAGGCAGCATCTTTGGACAGAAGGAATGGGTGACGTTTTGGCTTGAAACCCTTCCTCAGGGTCTCGACCCAAAACGTCACCCATTCCTTCTGTCCAGAGATGCTGCCTGTCCCACTGAGTTACTCCAGCATTTTGTGTCTATCTTCAATGTAAACCAACATCTGCAGTTTCTTCCTACACACCTCCCTAATATTGTATTCAATTACCCGAGCGATAAAGAATAACAGTGTGAATTTTCCTCATTATTTGCTGCACCTGCACTGAAGCCTTTTACAAATCGTGCTCCAGGACACCCAAATCCCTCATAGCTCTGCAATCTCTCACCAGTTAAAGAACATGCTTCATTTTTTATTACTCCTACCAATATAGTTAGATGAACAGAGTGAAGTAATTCAATTTATTCTTGTTGGAGCAGAGAATGGCTAAAGAGGTTTGGTGGTGCTGTTTAAAACCACAAAGTATTTAGAAAAAGCAAATGTGTTTCAAACTGCTTGAAGATCTGCAACAATATACATAGATCTACGGAAATTAAGGCATGGATTAAAGCAAAAGAACGGGAAGCTAAATAAAAAACAAAGACAGCCAGTCATCAGGGTTTGGAATTCACTTCCTGAAATGGCAGGTGTTGCAGGAGCTTTCAACAGGGAACTGGATAAATGATTAAGAAACAATAAATGTAGATTCAGCTTCCCATTCTCTTTACCATCTTTTGATTCTATGATACAACTTGGAGAAGAAAGCATAACTATTGAAGATGTCATGTAGAAGACGAGAGCTGATCCTATCATTGAGCTCAGGGACGTTAATTGTGAAGCTCCTGGCTGTTAAATTTGCAAGCCAAACCTTGAGGAGCAAACCATCGACAATGCCTACAGAGCTCTGATGGTCACAATCACGGTCATCCCCCCCTCACCCCGAGAAGACCAGCCTCAGGATCTGTGCAAGCCGTTTCTGCTGAGATATGCCACAGCTGATGCTGCTCTGCTGGATTGCAGAAATCGGGGAACTGTTTGGAGTAAAAATGGGGAACCTCACTTTTTGATAAATGGGACTTCTGCTTTCACACCAGAATGGGCATTTGGCCATTGTTAAGGGCTTAGAGACGTGCAGGCATTCACTCCAGGTCTGGTGATGGTACAACAGTTAAATAGCTGGACAAGTGATCCAGAGACCCGAGTTCAGATTCCACCATGCCTGCTGTGGAATTTAAATCCTTTTAGAAATAGTCTGAAATGATCTGAAGCTACTTACTATGATGATACTATGCCCAGTAAAACCCAACTGGTTCAGTACACCAGAGGAGGAAACCTGACCATACCCAGTCCAGCCCATTTGTGACTCCAGACCTCACCAATTGTGACTGACACGGAAACCGTCTTGCAAGCCACTTAAGATCACGAGCACTTAGGAACAGATAAGAAAAGCTACCCTTACAGCTCATGCCCAGACTCAGAAAAATGCCTGGCTGAAACCTATTTTACTTCGGAGTCACGTGAGTGACTTCGTGAAGACCCCGCCAGCACGCATGCGCGGCATATCGTCGCGCGTATTTGCATCGGCAGGCTGGGGGGGGAGTGCGCTCTCTCCTCCGGCTCCTTCATAAAGGCCGGCAGGTAACTACTTGCCTTCACTCCACAGGATGGACAAGGGCAAGAGGAAGGCGACGCTGCATCGACCAGCCAACGGCCCTTGTCCCCGGAGCTGCAAGCACCACCGGCAGCTTCGAGACATGTGGGGTCAAGAATGCAGAAGTTGGGCGCTCCCGTTACTTTAGCGTCCGACTCATCTCCTGAGTGGTTTGCCGCCCCGGAGCTGGATGCAACGGATCCAGACTTCGAGCCCCCTTCCCCCAAGAAAAGAGGGGGGAAACAGGTACGTGCCAAGGGGCCTCGCTCATCGCAAGCGACCTCACCCCGGGTTCCAGTAGACCCGAGGGGGCTGGGCCGGGGGACAGCTGCACGACAGGGCAGCCCTGCAACTGTGCACCACCACGTACCACTGCCAAGGAGATCTGCCGTAGTGCAGTCTGGCAGCTCTACTGCTGCGTCGAGTAGGCCTGCAGGAGCAGATACCGCTGACAAAACACCCTGTCAGGCTGCGGTCAAGGGCGGAGGTGGCAGCAGTATGCGGTCGGTCAGCTCAGCTCTGGGAGCGGCCGACCATGCGCCTCCACGCCAAAAAGTGGGCGATTGTGGAGGTAAGCCTGCACGGACTCAGGGGAGCCAGGTTCCGGGGGCCGGCGCCGATCCAACTCACCTGCCTTCGTATCAGACAGGTGGGCCGCCACAGTCTGGAAGAAGACAGACTAGCGGAGAGTCCGTGCGGGAGTCGTATGAGCCTACTCGGGCGGTAGGTCACGACAACCTGCCATTGGACCCTAGACAGCACCTTACGGAGGTGTGGTCCGATGGTGGAAGCCCCAGTGAGTTCGCAGGGCCTGGGGAAGTCGGCTTGTCCGCTGCAGATAGCAGGGACGGTCGCATAGAGCGGTTGGAGCTCTTAGTGGAGCAACTCCTCCAGCGGGACCGGGAACGGGAAGAGCGGGACTCACGGGCATCCACTAGCCGTGCGAGGAGTCCGCTCAGCATCTCATAGTCACCAGCCAGAAGTGCTAGCAGTTGCCCAGCTGCTGTGTTTGAAGACGACCCGGGACAGCCAGTGACCGCTGAGCCAGAACATGAGGAGGATATGCTGGATGTGGTGGGCAAGTTTGCCGCTACTACACAAACAGGGGAACCCCTGCACCACAAACTGGCGGGCACCATTGATTACCTGACTACTGACCAACCTCAGAGTCAGGTTCTCAATGATACCATGGAGAAAATAAAACCGCCCGAGAACTGCATCAACCTCAGTGTGCCCTTGGTTAATGCCCAGATCTGGGGACACTTGAGTACGGCCACCAGGATGCAGGATGTCCGCCTCCAGCGTATCTTAAAGGTTCTCTCCAGGGGCATAACGGCGTTTGCTAGGACCCTGGACGGGGATAATGTGTCCAGTGATCAACAAGATGCCCTGGCACTCCTATGCAACGCCCAGTACGAGATCAACTGCCTGCGTAAGAGCTCCATTAAGCCCACACTCAACCCCAAATTCGCGGGGTTGTGCCGTCCATCAACCGCTCCACTGCCTCATCAATTGTTTGGAGACCTGTCCAAACAGGTGAAGAAACTGGACGAGGAGGCCAAAACAGCTGGCCTCATGAAACCTCCTACGGCCAGACTTCACCCATACCACCGGCAACAGCCAAACACAAACTGGAAACCACGACTGCCGGACAGGACACAAAGGACCTATCCACCTCCACTTCCCCAAACACAACGACCTTTTTTAGGACAAGGCCAACAACGGCCTGCATGGAAGATGCGGCCGCCATCCCGACAACCTCCACAACGTCCACCCAAAACACCATACGTAAGGAACCGTCGCTAACCATGGAGGTAAGGGGGCCTGGTTCCTCTCACGCTGTAGCATCCCCTCCTGCACAAATTGGTGGGCGATTGCGGGGTTTTGTGGAAATATGGAACACTGTCACTGCAGATGAGTTTTTTTTACAAAGTGTTCAAGGCTATGTTATCGAATTTATTGGTGGTATAAATCCCCCTACCCAGCATTCGCCTCATAGGAAATTTACACTATCTCAAAAAGAAGTGGAGGCAGGACATGCTGAAATTATACGGCTAGCAGAAAAAGGGGTAATTGGCAAATCAACGCATGAACCTATTGAGTTTGTGTCCAACATTTTCACCAGAATTAAAAAAGATGGGGGATGTCGGATTATAATAGACTTAACTGATCTGAACACTTTTGTACAATATACCCATTTCAAAATGGATACTTTTGAAACAGCCAAGCAGATGCTTTGCCCAGGGTACTTCATGGCATGCATCGATTTAAAAGATGCATACTATACGGTGCCCATCTCTGAGGCTCACAGGAAATTCCTAAAGTTTGTCTGGAAGGATCAATTATGGGAATCCAAGGCATTGCCCAATGGAATCACCACAGCCCCTAGGCTGTTTACAAAATTAGTAAAACCTATATTGGCTCATCTCCGACAACAAAATTATATGGTTATGGCATATTTGGATGATATCCTTATAGTAGGTCAGACCCTCCAATTGGCTACACGGGCAGTGGCTGCAACTAAGGCTCTCTTCGAGAAGTTGGGATTTGTAATCCATCCAGACAAGTCAAAGTTGCACCCGGTATGGATTATGGATTATTTGGGGTTCACCCTAGACACCAACTTAATGAAGATTACCATCCCAACCAATAAAGCTACTGCTATAAGAGAAGAGTGCCACAGTCTTGCTTGCGCCAGGGTACCGACTACCCGGCAAACAGCAAAAGTAATAGGGAAATTGGTAGCTACATTCCCAGCTGCATAATTCGGACCACTACACTACCGAAATTTACAAAGAACAAAGATCACAGCATTAAAAGCAAATGCTGGGCACTTTGATCGGCCAATCGGGTTACCAGCAAATGCTAGAAACGAGCTCCAATGGTGGGTTGACAATATTAGTGAGTGTCACAGACCCATCGTAGAGAGCAACCCAGATGTGGTGTTACAAACTGACGCAAGCGCACACGGCTGGGGAGCAACTGATACGATGTCCAGTTGTGGTGGCAGATGGAACTCTCGTGAGTCTACCTTCCTGGAGTCGCACGGGATAAATTATATAGAAATGCTGGGGGCGTTTCATGGACTGCAGGCTTACTTTACTAATTCACGGGATTTACATGTCCGCCTTCAAATAGATAACACTACAGTGGTGGCTTACATCAATCATATGGGTGGTATCAGGTCACTATCTTGTGATGAATTGGCAAACACAATTTGGCACTGGTGCATTGAAAGGAATATTTGGATTACAGCAACCTATTTGCCAGGGAAGCTTAATACAGTGGCGGACACCAGGTCACGAGTATTCAATGACAACATCGAGTGGATGTTGAACCCCCAAATTTTTGGAGACATTATAGCTCACTATGGGACACCAGATATTGACCTTTTTGCGTCCAGGTTGAACCATCAGATACCAACGTATGTGTCTTGGGAACCAGACCCTGGGGCAATAGCAATGGATGCGTTTTCTATCCATTGGGGGAAATGGTTTTGCTACGCATTTCCCCATTTTGCCTCATCAGTCGGGTATTGCAGAAAATTAAACTGGACTCTGCAACTGGCATATTGATCATTCCCGACTGGCCTACACAACCATGGTACCCGATGGTCGTTAAAATTTTAAAACAACCATGGATGTCGATTGGGAAACACCCCAAATTGATTACTCACCCCATTACGGGGGATAGTCATCCTTGCCATGGTCACCTAAACTTGTTGGCCTGCAGGTTCTGAAAAGACCACTCATCCAGGCGGGCATCTCAACACGAGCCATGGAACTCATCTCCGCATCATGCCGAGAATCAACTCGGAAACAGTACCTCACGCAAATCAGAAAGTGGGAGGCTTTCTGTGCTCGGACCAACAAGACTTCCAACACAGCAACGATACCTGATGTCCTGGAATTCCTAGGTGGCCTCCATTTCAATGCTGGCCTTAGCTACAGTGCCATCAACAGCGCCAGGAGTGCGCTGTCCTCATACCTGGGTATAGGTATCAGCTCCAACCACCTGGTGTCTGAACTCATGAGGGGAGTGTTCAACACCAACTCTCCGCGACCCAGATATACTTTCACGTGGGATGTGGGGATCGTGCTGACCCTGCTGAGGAGCTGGGCTCCAATGGATGAGCTACCACTCAAACAGCTCACCCTCAAGGTGGTGATGCTGATGGCAACGAGTCCAGACGTTACAAAAACTGCGACTGGATAGCATGGTGGCCACCCCTGGTCAAATAAATTTCTTCGTCCAAGATTTATTGAAGCAGCACACGCCAGGGGCGCATGGGCTGCAGTTGGAGTTTCGGGCATACCCTGTAGATGCCACTCTCTGCATAGTCACCCATCTCCACCACTACATCAGGATTACAGGAGCCATCAGGATGAAGGAACAAGGGCTCCTCATCAGCCACAAACCTCCGCATCATCGGGTGACTGTACAGACTATCGTCAGGTGGCTCAGGGTGGTGCTGGATGCAGCAGGAGTTGCTACTAACATTTTTAAGTCTCATTCCACCAGGGCTGCATCCACATCAGTGGCGAGGGCCATGGAGGTGCCCATGTACCACATCCTCGCCACCGCGGGCTGGGCCAGTGAAAAAACTTTTCAACGGTTCTACAACAAGCCACTGGTCGCCCCTGCGACATTCGCAGAAGCTGTCCTGGGAACCGCTCAGTGAACGTCTGTCCCCGAATTAGGGGTTATTTGTTTGTTTTATTGATTAATAAATTGTGTTGATTTTTCAGCCAGTTTCGACTGAACTGCATTAACAGCATTCCTCCATCAGACTTGCGACAGTGTGATAAGCATGGACGTTGTCCAGGGCGTGAAATCACAGAGCTTTGAAATCTTCACAAAGTCACTCACGTGACTCCGAAGTAAAATACTAAGATTAAACGAGAACTTACCAAGTTTGAAGGTTGATCTGTATTTTACGAGGAGTCGCGGTGAGGGATTTTGTGCCCCCCGCTCCCACCCTCTATCATAAGGTCAACTAGGAAGTTCTACGTTCTTCATCTTACTATTTTTAGTCATGATGCGTTCTGTGATTCCACACCGCTGCTTTGAAGGATGCCGCGCATGCGTGCTGGCGGGGTCTTCACGAAATCCCTCACCGCGACTCCTCGTAAAATACAGATCAACCTTCAAACTTGGTAAGTTCTCGTTTAATCTTACTATTTTAGTTCAGAATGAAATTGTAGGGTCCAGTTGCTGAATGGTCAAGATAGATTTTTTTCTTGCAAAGGAATTCAATATATTTATCGTGGAGAAAGACATGGATACTAGGGAGCTCAGGGAACTTAGTGATGCCTTGAAGAGAATCCACATTACAGAGGAGGAGGCGCTGTAGGTCGTCAAATACATTAAGGTAGTTAAATCTCTGGGACCTGATTAAGTGTACCCCAGCCTCTATGGGAAGTTAGGGAAGAAAATGCAGGGCCACTGGAAGAGATATTTGTACCATCAATAGCCATGAGCGAGCTGCTGGAAGACTGGAGGGTAGCTAATGTGTCTCTGTTTAAGATAGGCTGCAAGGAAAAGCTCAGGAACTATGGACATCAGTAGTGTGTATCAAAATTGGAGTGGATTCTGAGAGGCAGGATGAACATGAATTTGGAAATGGAAGGAATAAATAGCGATAGTCAGCATGGCATTGTGCGTAGGAAATTGTGTCTTACACATTTGATTGAGTTTTTTTGAAGAGGCGACCAAGAAGATTGATGAAGGCAGTGTAGTAAACATTGTTTACTAGGTTAATATCAAGGTCTTTGACAAGAGACCACATGGTAGGCTAATGTGGAAGGTTAAATCACGTGATATCCAGAGCGAGCTAGCTGTTTGGATTCAAAATTCGCATGAAGGTCAGAAAGAGAGGGTGGTGATAGAGGATTGTTTTTCACAATAGAGGTATATGTAACAAGTGGTGTACCACAGGGATCGGTGTTAGCCCCATTGCTGTTTGTTATTTATATTAATGCCTTGCATATCAAAATAGGTGGCATGGTCAGTAGGTTTACGAATTATACTAAAATTGGTGGCATTGTGGACAGTGAAGAAAGATATCTGCGATTATAATGGGATCTTGATAAACTGGGCCCATGGGTTGAGGAAGGGCAGGTGGATTTTAATTCATATATATACGAGCTATTTCGGCAGGACAAACCATGATAGAAATTGCACGCTAGATGATAGGGCCCTGTAAAGTGATGTACAACTGAGAGATCAAGGGGTTCAGGTATATAGCCCGATTAAGGTGATAAAAAAGTGAACAAGATGGTGAAGAAAGCGTTTGGCACATTTTCCTTCATCAATCAGTGCACTAAGTACAGCAGTTGGTACATCATGTTACAGCTGTACAATATATTGATTTAGTTTAGTTTAGTATAGAGATTGAGCATGGAAACAGGCCCCACCGAGTACACTGACTTTTGATCACCCATGTACACTAGTTTTATGTTATCCCACTTTCTCATCCCACTACCTGCTCACGGGGCAATTTGCAGAGGAAAATTAACCTATAAATCTACATGTCTTTGGGAGGAAATTAGATCACCCAAAGGAAACCCACGCGGTCACAGGAGAACATGCAAACTCCACACAGACAGCACCTGAGGTCAGAATCAAACCTGGGCCTATGTTGCTGTGAGGCAGCAGCTCTACCACTAATAAGGCCACATTTGGAGCACTGTGTACAGTTCTGGTCCACCTGTTGTAGGGAAGATGTCACTAAACTGGAAAGAGTTAAAAAAAAAAAGATTGACAAGGATGTTCCCAGGTCTGGACGGTTTGAATTATATAGGGGAGACTGGATAGGTTTGGTTCTTTTCCCTGTAGCCTAGGAGGCTGAGGAGTGACACTCTAGAGGTTTATAAAAGTAGGAGGGATATAGATAAAGTGAATAATCACAGTCTTTTTCCTAGGAATCGGAATCTAAAACTGGAGAGCATAGATTTAAGGTGAGAGGGAAAGATTTAAAAGGATCCTGATGGGCATCTATATCATACAGAGCGTGGTACGTACCCAAGAGATCACAGTATTCTTGAGATTCGGTGTTCCTGAGTGGGTCACAGTACCCAAGAGGATCACTTTACTTTGGAAGGCAAGGTGCCCTTGAGGGTCACAAAAGAAGGGATAATTTGGCTGTTCATGTGAATATGTTAAATTATGGTAAAAGGTTCTAGGTACCGTCGAGAATACTGACATCCTCTCAGATATACTGACCGTCATGAATATGTGACCATCTGCGTAAAGAGATCCTCCAAGGGCCAGGGAGTACCCAAGAGGCGAGGTGTCCCCAGGATGCAAGGTGTCCCCAGGGTGCAGGGAGACCCCAGGGTGCAGGGTGTCCCCAGGGTGCAGGGTGTCCCCAGGGTGCAGGGAGTCCCCAGGGTGCAGGGTGTCCCCAGGGTGCAGGGTGTCCCCAGGGTGCAGGGAGTCCCCAGGGTGCAGGGAGTCCCCAGGGTGCAGGGTGTCCCCAGGGTACACAAAGTCCCCAGGGTGCAGTGTGTCCCCAGGGTGCAGGGAGTCCTCAGGGTGCAGTGTGTCCGCAGGGTGCAGGGAGCCCCCATGGTGCAGGGAGCCCCCATGGTGCAGGGTGTCCTCAGGGTACAGGGATCCCCCATGGTGCAGGGTGTCCTCAGGGTACAGGGATCCCCCAGGGTGCAGGGTGTCCTCAGGGTACAGGGATCCCCCAGGGTGCAGGGTGTCCTCAGGGTTCAGGGATCCCCCATGGTGCAGGGTGTCCTCAGGGTACAGGGATCCCCAGGGTGCAGGGTGTCCCCAGGGTACAGGGAGTTCCCAGGGTGCAGGGTGTCCTCAGGGTACAGGGAGTCCCCAGGGTGCAGGAAGCCCCCATGGTGCAGGGAGCCCCCAGGGTGCAGGGAGTCCCCATGGTGCAGGGTGTCCTCAGGGTACAGGGATCCCCCAGGGTGCAGGGTGTCCCCAGGGTACAGGGAGTCCCCAGGGTGCAGGGTGTCCTCAGGGTACAGGGAGTCCCCAGGGTGCAGGGTGTCCCAGGGTGCAGGGTGTCCCCAGGGTGCAGGGTGTCCCCAGGGTGCAGGGAGTCCCCAGGGTGCAGGGAGTCCCCAGGGTGCACGGAGTCCCCAGGGTGCAGGGATCCCCCAGGGTGCTGGGTGTCCCCAGGGTGCTGGATATCCCCAGGGTGCACAAAGTCCCCAGGGTGCAGGGTGTCCCCAGGGTGCAGGGTGTCCCCGGGGTCTGGGGAGTATCCGAGGAGGAGTCCCTAGGGTACAGGGACTCTCTATGGTGCACAAGGTCCCCAGGGTGCAGTGTCCCCAGGGTGCAGGGTTTCTCCAGGGAGGACTCCCTAGGGTGCAGTGATTATCCTGGGTGCAGGAACCCTCTAGGTTGCAGTAGTGTCCAGGGAGCAGGGAGTACCCAGGATACAGGGAACCACCAGGGTACAAGGAGCCTCCACGGTGAGGGAACCTTGAGGGTGCAAGTTCCCCAGGGCATGGACCGTGCCCAGGGTGTAGGGAGCCTTCATGTTGCAAGAAGCCTCGAGGGAGCAAGGAGTCCCCAGGGTGCTGGGTGTCCCAAGAGTGCAGGAAACCACCTAGGTCCAGTAAACTGAGTGTACATATTTACATTAATTTATATATTCTTAGAACCTTTCACACCATAACTGCTCAAGAAGCATAACAAAATAGGATCATGCTTTGATATTTATAGATCAGAATTTAGATTTAAATCAATTGGAATTCGTCACATTATTTATGCTGCCCTACAGCCTTTCTTCTTAACCTGCCTGACTCCATAACAAAACAAGATTAAGACAACCTTGATTACTTTATTTCCATCTTTGGCTTGATTGGGATTATTTAACTACGCAGGTAAATACAGACAAACCTTAGATTAGTTACTGTGCGAGTTTCAGAGGCCATAGTGATCCAGAGTCCCCACATGTACGGCATGCTTATATATAGAGGTGTGCGAGTTTGGTCATTGCCATTAAGTTCCATGCACATTCCAACAGGACTTCTGCAGAACTCAGTTGCTGACCGTATGTAGGCACAGACCAGCAGACCACGAGACAGATGAGCTCAGCTTCACAAGGAAGCGGTCTGATCCAGTTAAGGGCCAGGGAGTCTGGAGCACTGCTGATCATTAACAGGTCACAAAGCTAAAACATGTCCCGCACTCCAACCACTTACCACCTGCTGCAGGGGAACTCCAGAAACATAACCCCTCCAATCATATCCCTGAATTGTCCATAGCACCGCCCCACCCCCCTGTCCATTTGATCAAATCTTCACAATCGTTGTGACACCATTGCCCTCCCTACACTTTACCTAAACTCTGCCTCTCTTCACATCATTTATTCTGTTCACTACCATGATACACAACTACCGGCGTTCCTCCGTTAGCTCTTTATCTCTGGAGGAACCGTCTTTGTGTGCACATTGTGCAAGACCTACTCTCATGGACCTGCTCTTGTGAGCGGATGGTCATGCATGAAGCATGTGTGCATATGTGTGTGTGTGCGCGAGCATGGTGTAAATATTTTATGACTGTTTTGTTTTCAGTTTTAGGACTGAACTGTCTCATTAATTTGATTCAGTTGTTTGAGAACTAAGCAGATTGATTCAGGCAGGGCAATAGACAATGTCTATTTGGACTTTAGTAAACCATTTGACATAGTTTTGAATGGTAGGCTGGTCAAGAAGATTAAAGCACATAGGATCCAAGGAAAAGTGAGTAATTGGATCTAACATTGGCTTTGTAATAGGAGGCAGATTGATGATGGAAAGATGTTTTCTGATTGGACATCTGTAATTAGATTATTACTATAACCTTAACACAACCAGATGGACAAAAAAAAAAAGAGGTAAAAGGATGAAGATGAGAGGATGGAGATTTAAAGGGGACGAGGGGAAGTTTGTCTTTTACACAGAATGTGGTTAGTTTCTGGAACAGGCTAACAGAGTAGGTGTTTGAATCAGATACAATGAGTGCATTTTAAGGACCTGTGGCATGACATGGGTATGGACCTAATGCAGGCAAATAGGATTAATGAAGATGGGCATAAAGGTTAACATGACTGTGGTGGGCTGAAGGGCCTGTAACTGCGCCATGTGACTCCATGGCTCTATAATTCCCAGAAGTGCAGACATTTCTAGCACAAGAATTGGCCTTTTGCCGCATTGCATCCAATCTGAGGAACTGATTCAGTCTATTCCTACAGCCCAGCTTCCGGTCACAGCGGAAACTACATTTGACCAGGTAACTTGTAAATCTTTGCCTCCACCTCCATTTCTGACAGTGAGTTCCAGACTCCTACCACTATCTGATGAAAACCTCTTCCTTCAACTCTCTTTTTACCCTTCTTCTAATTACCAAACATTGCAGCAGTAGGAAAGATATCCTTCCTGTGCATAAAATCCTTGATTAAATAGCTTCCAGGATTCCAATCCCTTCTCTTAAAAACTATAATTAGCCATGGTAAAATCCTTCAGAATCTCCTGTGCACCCTCGCTCTGCCACTGCAACCTTCTGTGCCGAGCACAATCACAAACATTGAATGGCAAAACTAGTTGTAAGTAATAAGGTAGACAGAGATGACAGTGGTAATCCTACTCAATCAAACATGAGCGCCGTTGCCAAGATTGGAAATTCTCATATTCTCACAATATACAAGAATGCTCTTCAATCCTCTTCATCCTCATTGATCTACTGTTCTACAATACTCTGCTTGCAAAAAGGATGAATAGAGATCCCTATGTGTTGTCAATAAAAGTGTGTTTTAATTGCCAGAAGCAGAAGTTGTTGGGAAAAAGAGGGGAAAGCAGGGAAGCCACATGAGATTGTGTTTAGAATATTACTTGTATTAAGCACTCCATTTTGTGGTTGGAAGACAGCGACAGAAACAGCTGAAATAAGCAGAATCTGAAACACATCCAAAGTCAAATCAGCTGTCAAAGCTTTTTATAGCTCATATAAGCTTTCACTAACAGATATCACTGACACAGCAAGCCTATGGTATGCTGACATGTCAATGTAAACCATGGATGAATCGCAATAAAGATAGATAACATTTAGGACTTAAACTGCAAGTAAAATAACCATACAATTTTAAAGTCAGATGGCTTGCGGAAAAAGTCTGAGAATTGGAAATCCTATTGCAAAGGGATGTCTGGAAAGTGGGATGCTTTTAACAGTGTGATAATGATAATTCAAGGTTCCTATAATTGAAGGGCAAGGCAGGTAGGAGTAAGGAACCCTGGATGATGAGGGAAATTGTGGGACTGCTCATGAATAAGAAGGAGGTATGGGTCAGTGTAGAGGTACCCTGCGAGGGGTAGGTGCCGAGAGAACGAGTGACCCGGGGTGGGGGAGGCGCAGAGAGCAAAGACGGACCATTAGAACCACATTGAACACTTTGCAACGTTGTCAACACCCTATACGTGGCGACTGTCTGCAATGCAAAACAATGAATTTCACTGTGACATGTCACGTGATAATAAAGTATCATTCATTCATTCATTCAGAATACTGAATGTGTCTAATGTTATGCATCCATTTAAGAAAGGTTGCAAAGAAAAACATGAGAATTATAGACTAATATCTGCACTAAAGTATGTGGTATCACAGACAGTGAAAATGGTTATCAAGAATTACAGTGGGATCTTGATCAGTCAGGCACGTGGGCCGAGGAATGGCAAAAGGAATTTAATTCAGATAAATGTAAAGTTTAGCATTTTGAGAGGTCTTCAGTGATCGGTAGGATCCTGAGGACTATTGTAGGACAAAGGGATCTCGGAGTACAAGTACCTGAAAGTGGCGTCACAGGTAGATAGGGTGGTGAAGTTGGCTTTTGGCATGTTGGCCTTCATCTGGCAGGGAAGTGAATATGGTAGTTGTAACATTATGATACATTTGTACAAGATATTCATATCGTATTCAGTTTTAGTCATGCTGCTATAGGAAAGATGCAATTAAGCTGGAAAGAATGCAGAAATATTTTACAAAAATGCTGTCAGGCTTCAAAGGCCTGAGCTATAGAGAGAGTTTGGGCAGGCAATGACTTTATTCCTTGGAGTACAGGAGGCTGCGATGATCTTACATAAAATCATGAGATGAATGCACAGAGTTTTGGTCGTAGGGTATGGAATCAAGAATTAGAGGGCATAGGTTTAAGATGAGAGGGGAAAGTTTCAATAGGAACCCAAATGGCAGGTTTTTACATAGACCGTGTTAGGAATGTGGAATGAGCTGCCAGATGAATGGATGGAAAATGATTAGAGTGAAATGGACCAAGTGCAGGCAAATAGGATTAACTTGACATGGTATCTTGGTTGGCATGAATGAGTTGGGTTGAAGGGCCTGTTTCTCTGCTCTGTGACTCTATTACTGAGCTGACTAACTATACCAAGAGATCTCCAACCAGGGTTTGCAGGCTCGAGTTATTGGGAGAGATTGTACAAGCTGGGACTTTTTTCTTTGGAGCGTAGGAGGCTGAGAGCTGACACTGAGGTTTACATAATCTTGAGGGGCATGGATAAAGTGAACACTCACAACTTCTTTCCTAGGGTAGGGGATTCTAATCAACAATTAGGAATATGTTGCCTCTAATACCAGTGGGAAATAATACATTTCCAGATGGTACGGTTTAAATGGTTGAGAGAGAAAGAGGATTCACGGGTAACTCTGTGGCAGGCACGTGCCGTGAGTAATTACTCAGGGTAGGCACTCAGTCCGCTAAAAAAAATATTAAACCGCGCATGTGCAGATTGTTCGCTCCCGTTAAATAAATAAATAAATAAAAACAGTGACATTTCAATTAGTCCTAGTCCTAGACCAATTGGGGGAACAGTTCCTTTCACAGCGTGTGGAGAGTGTGTCAGGGGTAAAGTTGTGGGGAGGGCACGAGTGTTGACAAGGAGGGTGTCGGGGATAATGGCAGAAACTTACTCACTCACCGCCGCCGCAGCTCTCTGGGCACGAAGCCCCCGCACTGTAGCTGGGGATAGAAGCAGCTCGGGTAGCTACGAGCGGCCGCCGGTACCCGACAGCAGAACTGGCCGCCACTTCAGCGCCTTCTGCCAGCCCGCTCACCTCTGGCAGTGCTCTGCGTCGGAACACCTGTCACCTACCGTTCACCGACTTCGCTCATGTCAGCGGCCACCCGAGCTACTTCTCTCTCCCCCCCCCCCCCCCCCCCCGGCCTCAATGCGGTGGCATTCCACGCCTCCGTGCAAGGAGCGTCGCAAGTGGCATTATCCCAATCCCCTCATTCATAACATTCGTGCCCTCCCCGCAACCTTACCCCGGGCCAGACTCCCCAAACACTTTGAAAGGAGGTCCCCCCCCTCCCCCTCACACCCCGGGAAATACAGTATTTAAAAACATAAACACAAAATGTACTTACCACATTATTGGTACATAAGCTCCATTCTTCTCTCTTTGTTACCTAACATACACTTAAAATATTGACAAACCATATTGGAAAACCTCGCCAAGAAACTTGCTCTGCGCATGCGCAGTAGACCGATGTGCATGCGCAGTAGACCGATGCGCATGCGCAGTGCTGCAAAGGCAGAATTTCTGCTGCCTTCAGCCCCGATTATCATTGACGTCTTCAGGCAGCGCTGACGGCACGTGGGTTGCACAGAGCTTCCCGTGTCACAAGCGCTGTGGATGAAAGGCATGGAGAATTATGCCTACCTAAGAGATCGATCTCTTACATAGGCATAATTCTCCCATGCCTTTACTATTTATATTTAGTTATAACCATGTTATAATTTTAGTCCGGGTAGGCAGTGCCTACCTTTCCTACCCTGACGGCACGTGCCTGCTCTGAGGGCATGACAGATCACATGGTCACCTTCATACTCCATGAGTATAATTTTAACAACATTTGATGATAGCTTCAATCCCAATCTTTTGGGAGAAGGGCAACATGTTCTTCTGATGTTCCACTCGCTCAGTAAAACATTGTCTTTGCACTCACTGGGTGGGATCACGTCGGAAAGAGGGCCACTGGACAAGGTTCTGTGGCCATGGAATCATTATCAAGCAGCTGTTAAAAGCTTCAACAGACGAAAAGCTGTAATTGTTAAGCCTGGTAAAGGCTCCTAAAATTGAAATGGAACAATGAAACCAGTCCAGAAGGAACTGAGAGTGCGGGGCAAGTTTGCATCTTTAGATTCCACCCAGCAATGCACGGGAGGCCATTAAATCCACGTGGGAGTAATTGTACAGTTGCCTTTTAGCTGCGGTGCCATTTAAAATCAGCAACAGCTTGTCTGTTAGGATTTCTCCTAATATTAGAAACAGCGTGAGATCACCTGGCACAAGGAAGGCAAGGATTGAATAAATCCATAAACTATTTAAAACCTCAAGCAGAATAAAAGATAGTTAAGAAGTCTCGAGCATTACCAGAGACTGAAAACAAAGTGGTTTGTTAATGTTACAATACAATAGCAAGTTTCTTTGCTACACCATGTGCTGTTTATCCTCCACACAACTGCTTCTAATTCTGAACTGGGCATCCAATGATGAACTCAGACCTCACATTAAGGAGGGTGGTTGTGGGGGTTAATCACCCCAGTGCTAGGCTATCATTATGGACCCAACCATCTTCAGCTACTTAATGCATAACCTTCTTTCTACTATAACATCTGAACTGGGGATGTCCATTGATGAATGAACATTGACCATCACCAGTCAGGGCACGGAGTATAGAAGTTGGAATGTTATGTTCCAGTTGTACAAGATGTTGGTGTACTTGGAGTACTGTGTTTAGTTTTTGTCACCCTGCTAAAGGTTGTCATTAAGCTGGAAAGAGTGCAGAGTAGGTATACGGAAATGTTGACGGGACACAAGGGGCTGAGCTACAGGGAGAAGTTGGGCAGACTGGGACTTTATTCCTTGGAGCACAGGAGGCTGAGGGTTGATCTTATGTTTAGTTTAGTTTAGTTTAGAGACACAGTGCGGAAACAGGTCTTTCAGCCCACCGTGTCTGCACCGACCAGCAATCCCTACACATTAACACTACCCTACACACACTAGGGCCAATTTACATTTATACCAAGCCAATTAACCAACAAACCTGTACGCCTTTGGAGCGTGGGACGAAACCGAAGATCTCGAAGAAAACCCACGCGATCAAATGGAAAACATACAAATGGGACTTGGATGATTGGCCTGGATGGGCCAATAGACCAATTTCCATGCTGTCTATAGGTATGTTACAAAACGTACCTTCAGCGGCGCTGCAGTTCTGTCAACTGGCAGTAATAAGTGCGCGACTTTGGCGGCTTTGAGGAGGGGGGTGTGGGGGGGGGGGCGTTAAAATGCGGTTTTCCCCTGCCATCCGGAATTATATTTTCTCGGAGTGCGAGCTTTTGCTAAAGATTCGTTCCGACTGCCAGAAAGTTAAAAAAAAATTTTTTAATCGCCCGACTATTTCAACGCTTCAGTAAAATACAAATTAGCTCCTAATGCCGTGAACACTGACAATGGGGACGGATTTTATGTAGGGGACAGGTAAATGAAAGCTGTTTATTTTTTCATATAAACTTGCTTGTTTAGATGACCTTAATCAAACTTTCATGTTGCAAAACGGTGATTTATTCCCCATATGAACCGGCAGTATTTTTCCTGCCGATATTGGGTTTAAATTCATCGCAACTGCAACGTTCCAATCCATCGCGTTCCAGAAAATCCCACTCGTAAGCTGATTTAAATGGTCATTAATTTATGGGCATTAAACACTAAATTCCTTCAATTTGGCCTATAAATTAATGATAATTAGATTTAAAAATCATGTTATATTGTGAATTCTTGTGTGAATGTTATTTGGACACTTAGGCTTTAAAAAAAATGTTAATATTTTCTTAAGAAATGGATAAATGTTTAGATCTAGTAATTGAATGTTGTAATTAGCTACATTTGGGTAACTAACGAATTATATGCTTTAATTTCAGGTCATCCAAGTAAGATTGTTTCATATTTGTTTCAGAATGTTTCCATCTATAATAACTGAAAATTTCTTTTAGTTCTTTTAATTTTTAAGAAAGTTATGGGCTTTTGACTGTCCTCGATCACAACTTTTGTGTTATTCAATGGAAAAGCAACAAGGAACAAGATGCTAATTTCCGAGTATGAAAATGGCCATAACTTTTTTAATACTGAAGATATGAAAGTGAATTAGGTGTCAAATTAAACGTCTTTTAATGCTCTATCTGATGGGATAAATTGCAGACTTGATTTTTAAAATCTCAAAATTTTGTAACATTGCTACTGTATAACTCCAGGATTTTAAGTAATATTTGCACCAGAAAAGTTCCAGGCATTAACCATCTCACTATTTAACCTTGACATTCCACACAATATCGTTACCATTTCCTGCACCATCAACATGCTGAATATCACCATTTTTTTAATCGTTTTATCATTAATGTCTTATTATTATTAATGTTTAGTGTTTTCTGAGTCATTCGTAACTGTCACTCTATGTCATGTTGTAACTTGTGGCCGGGCACCAAGGCAAATTCCTTGTATGTGAATACTTGGCCAATAAACTTACTTACTTACTTACTTTCTTAACCAGCAGCAAAAAAAAATCTTCCTGACATCCCTAAGTATTTCTACAATTAAGTCAGGGATATGCATCCGGGTTGTCCAGCAGCTCATCTACCACCCTAGACATTCATTCAAATGAAATTTTGTTCAAACTTTTGTTTGTTTGAATGACAATAAAAGGCATTCTTCTATTCTATTATTGATGACTAATGCACAGCAGCTTTATTGTGTCATCTGCAAAATGCACTATTTCTCCTTGTCGAGGCTACTCTGAAAGCATCTCCCAGTCCTGGAATGTCTACCACCAAGAACAGGAGCAACCAACACATGAAACTTGCTTTAAGAATCCCCACAAAGTACACACAACCCCCGCATGCCAACATATTGTCAATCCTTCCTGGTAGCTGGGTACAAATCTTCGACTCCCTACTCAGAGTAACATGGGAGTACTTTCAGTACTAGGATTCCAGAGATGCAAGTAGGCAGACCACCACCTTTACAAATGCAATAAGAGACAGCTTTGCAAGCAATGCCCAGACTTTGAAAATGAATTAAAACAATAATGCCACGAGCAGTAACAGGTTACTCATAGAATCCATGGAAGGAACTTTACTCTGCCTACAGCTGTGCTGTGCCAATCCCAAGAGAGCTTGACATAAATACTGAGCAATTGAAATTGGATGAGTGAAATAAAAACATAAAATGCAGGAATCACGCTGCTGGCAAAGCACCGTCTATTGAGAAAGAAACAATTAAAGTTCCAAGTCTGGGACCCTTTAATAGAATGGAGAAAGTGGGAAAATAAGTGAGTTTTTCACTTGTAGAGAATGTAGAGGGATAGAGGGAGCAAAGGGAATACCTTCCAGAGGATGAGACTGAACAGGTTAATGTGGCAATTGGTAGCATACTGTGCTTTGTCGTCTGCCTTATGTATCTTTGCAGCCCAGTTCTTACTAAAAGAGAGAGAAAACCACCAGTCAAAATCACCAGTTAATGACTGGCAAAATAGCCAATTTTGATACAGACCGAAAGTGCAGGTTACCTAAAGTTGGAGAATTCAATATTGAATGCAGAAGGCTGCAACGTGCCGGTCAGACAAGGTGTTATTTGTCAAGCTTGCTTTGAGCCTTGTTATAATATTGCAGGGACCCATAGACAGATAGGTTAGAGCTCCATAGTCAAAACACAATGCAGATTTAGCCCAACTTGTCCAAGCTATCCATACTCGTCACACTTGTCTGCTCATTGCCTCTTATCACTCCAAAACTCTCCTATTCATATACCTGTCCAAATGTGTATTAAATACCATGATTGTTCTACCATTTCCTCTGACAGCTCGTTCCCACCCTCTGTATGTTGCCCTTCAATTCCCTTTTAAATATTTTCTCTCTCACTTTAGATCTATGACCGTTACTTCCCAACTTCTCAACCCTGAGGTATAAACTGTGCTGTTCACCTTATCTTGTGCCCTCGTAATTTTATATACCTATATAATGGTACTCCCGCATTCCATTCTCTGGGGAAAAAAAGACTGCCTATTCCAGTCGCTCCTTAACAGGAGACACGTCAACAGCCTCGGAAATCTATTTTGCACCCTTTCCGTTTCGATAACATCCACATAGCTGGGCCACCAGAACAGTACACAGTGCTCCAGAGGTGGCCTTACCAACATCTTGTACAGCTCCCAGCTCCTGTATGCAGTACAATAACGATGACGACAAGTGTGCTAAACATCATTTTTCCACCCTGTTCACTGGATTGCCACTTTCATGGAATCAACCCTAAGTCTCTGCTCTACAACACTCCCTCAGGCCCTAGGAATGGGACAGGGAATTATATTGCCAAAATTGGAAAAGGTTTCCAAAGACGCATATTCATCAGTTACCTGACTATAAATATTTGCATAGTGAAAGAACCTAGCTATCTGTCCCTATCTTTTGCAGCTTATCAGTACACTAACATCCTGCTCCTTTCTGTATACATTGAATCACCCCAGCTGAAGAAGAGGCGTGATATCATGTATTCACAATTAAAAAATGTTCCTGGAATTCCATAAGGTCACTCCCAGGGACAAGCAGATGGTAAATCCAGAGTGGCTGAAGCTTTGGCAATCCAGCAAGACAATCCCAGCCTGGATTATTAGGACCAACTCTTTTCAACAAAGAAGAGTGTGGGTCTAAAACTGACTGACTGCAACATTGGTAGAGTCACCACATTTAGTAAGTAACTAGTTGACCACCTGATATGCCTAGACTGTGAACTGGGAATAATCTAATGGGAGGGGGTTGTAAAAGAGGTGGGGGTGCAATTCGAGAAAACATCATGGAGGACACATCCAGTGAGGGAATATGGGTAGAGCTCAGGCATAAGAAGGGTGCAATCACTCTAATGAGGTTATTATGTAGAAGGGTTTTGGCCCGAAACGTTGACTATCTCCTTCGCTCCATAGATGCTGCTGTACCCGCTGAGTTTCTCCAGCATTTTGTGTACCCTCGATTTTCCAGCATCTGCAGTTCCTTCTTTAACACTTATTATGTAGAACCACTGGCTATCAGGAAATATAAGAACAGATATGTAGACATTTCATGGAAATGTATAAAAGCAATAAGGTTATATAGTGGGTAATTTTAATTTCCCCAATATTGTTGGAATTGCTTGAAGCCGACTCCATAGTTCCTTGAAATGGCAAACCAGCGGATAAGGTGTTAAAGAAGCTTTATAACATGGTTGTCTTCATCAGTTGGGACACTGAGATATAAAGTTGGGATGTCATGTTGCAGATAAATAAAAGTTTGTTTAGACCACATTTGGAGGTTGTATTGGACATTCCCTGGATTAAAGTGTATTAGCTGTATGGAGAGGTTGGGCAAATTTGGATTGTTTCTTCTGGAGCATCAGAAGTGGGAAAGTGTAGAGGAGATTTGCAAGGTTTAGTTTGCACAGAGAGTAGAAGGTGCCTGGAACACACTGCTGGGGTGGTGGTGGAAGCAGACACAATAGCAAGGTTTAAGAGGCATTTAGATATGACTCATGAACAGGCAGGAAATAGACCACAGTGGTTGGTAGGAACTAGACCACAGACCACATATATTTTGGTCCTTTGATAAATCAAATATGGAGCCTGTGGCCTGGTGCAAGACCTCCTCCAATTCTGGGCACCCTTAATGTCACTGCAGCTGGAAATACCCAGTCTACATGCAGTAACAGGAACCAAAGCATCCAACAAGGGCCGCACTCACAATAGCTTACTTGAATAATCAAACTACGTGGGCTGCTTCTGCCATGTAAAAGTCACCTCTCCTCCCACTGCATCTTCAAACTCTTCACATTCATGAGTCATCCTCCATAATATTTCAGTCTCTTGACTACAACCCTCTTGTTCCTGGGTGCTGCTTTCCACAATCCATGCACAACATGCTCACTCTTAGGCACTCCTCCCTGCCATTCAGAGGAAAGAACATGTTTAGTAAGAATGAGGCTCAGTATGTAACAGCTGCCCGATCTTGCTTTGGAAGAATTTATGTATTTCTAAGTTGTCCTGCAGCCTGATTAGTTTGAAATGGCTGATTTTACTTCGGAGTCACGTGAGTGACTACGTGAATAGAAGCCCGTACAGCGTTGGTGCGTCATGACGTCAGACGCTGGTGCAGTCGGGCGGTTGGAGCAGCAGCGCTCCTCCGAGCGGTAAGTTTAAAAACGGAGGTAAGGTTTTAAACATTTTACTACAGGTCATTTTCTGCGACGGTTGGGAGTTCTTAGAGAATGTTGCAGAAAGTGAAGAAGGTGTCGGCGAGGCGCTCCGGGGGTAGAAAGGAGAGTGACCAGGAGAGTGTTGTGGATGGAGGCCCGTCTGGTACACCTGGTCCGGTGCTGGCTACACAGCCAGTGGTTGCGGACCCACTGCCGGGGGGCAGTGAAGGCTTGCCAGTAGGGCGGAAGGCCACTGGCAAGTCTGTCAGGCCCGTAGATGAGTCGGGCCAGGAGGTTATACCCTCCTTAGGAGAGTCCGTTTGCTCACGGCTCTCCAAAGTCGAGATTTTATTGCAAAGAATGCTCGACAGGGACCAGCTCCGTGAGGAGGAGTGGTGCCCAAGCCAGGCTGATGGAGAGCTTGTGCTAGCAGCACCTGTTTCAGAGCTGCAGAACTATCCTGCCTGTGAGGAGGATGTTCCATCAGTGCAGTTTGCTGACACTGATTCTATGCTGGAGGAGGGCAGTAAAGAAGTTCGGTTGGAGATAATTCCGAACATTGCTGGGAAGTTTGCTCAGCCTAGAGAGGCAGGAGAGGCGATTGATGGGGAATTGGCTGAAGCCATTCAGTATATGCTCTCCCACCAGTTACAGGAGCTAGCTATGGAAGAAGCAGCAAAAAACTATAAAGCTCCTGTTAATTGTGATCTCCTGAGGGTACCGGTGGTTAATCACCAAATTTGGTCACAGATGGGTATGCCTGCTAGGGCCCAGGAGATGAAGTTCCAAAAAGTGCTTAAACTGTTGTCAGCAGGTATTACAGCTGTGGTGAAAGTGATTGATCCAAGCAATGTGGTTGAAGCACACCAGGACGGACTGGGATTCCTGTTAATGCGTTTTTTGAACTCAATAACATCAGGAGGGCCGCTATTAGGCCAGTGCTTAATCCGAATTTGGCAAGTTTGTGCAAACCAACCAGTGTACCACCACAAAATCTGTTGTTTGGAGGTAACCTTGCGAAAAGGGTCAAAGAGTGTCATGAAGATGTTAAAACTATGGCCCTCATTAAGCCGGCTGGTAAGCAGGGCAAAAGGTTTTCTCCGTATTGGAAAGGAACTAATGTGGATGCAGGAGAAGGAACGAGCCGTTCAAGTCTTCAATTTCGGAACTGGCAGGCTGCCAGCATGAAGGGGAAGGTGCCTTTCTCCACAAGAGGTCGAGGACAACAAGGTCCGCAAGGAAAGATGCAGGTAAGGAAAACATCAACAGACGATGAATTAATTGATGTTCCTGTTCAAATTGGGGGAAGGTTAAAATTGTTTCTCAAACAATGGCAGCAGTTGACATCAGATTTGTTCATACTTAGTAGTATTGAAGGGGTGAAAATTGAATTTTACTCTAAAGACAGTCTACCTAATCGAACATTTTCCTAGTCGTAAACTTAGTTTTTCAGATGAAGAAAATGTGCTTATTCAAGCAGAGATTCAGTCGTTACATAAGAAAGGGGTAATTGAGCCTTCTGTCTATCAAAGTCGACAATTTGTGTCAAATATATTTCCCAGATCTAAAAAGACTGGGGGGTGTAGAATTTATTTTGGATTTATCGAGCTTGAACAAATTTGTTTGTTATAGGCATTTCAAAATGGAAACCTTTATCACGGCCAAACATCTAGTGTCCAAAGGGTGTTATATGGCAACTATTGATTTAAAGGATGCGTATTACTCAGTGTCTATTCATGAGGATGATAGAAGATATTTGAAATTTATTTGGATGACTCAGCTGTGGCAATTCAGGGCATTGCCGAATGGATTAACTTCAGCTCCTAGATTATTTACTAAATTGGTAAAACCTGTGTTAGCGTTACTTAGAGCTCAGGGGCATGTGGTAATGGCCTACTTAGATGATATTCTGATTGTTGGAAAGACTCATGCTGAAACTCAATTATCAGTTTCAGTTGTTAAAATCACTTTTGAACAAATGGGATTTGTGATTCACGCAGATAAATCTAAATTATCACCAGTCCAAATTATTGATTATCTGGGATTTACCATTAATTCCAATCACATGTTGGTAACTTTGCCCAGGGATAAATTGAATCAGTTAATTGAGGACTGTGTTAATCTCGTTGGAGAACAAAGGCCTTCGATTAGACAAGTAGCCAGGTTAATTGGGAAGTTGGTGGCAGCATTTCCAGCTGTGCAGTATGGTCCTCTGCATCATCAACAATTACAACGATCAAAGGAACAGGCACTGAGAATACAAAGGGGTCCATTTTGATAGGCCTATGCAGTTGTCAGCTGGGGCGATTGCTGACATACAATGGTGGATAGCAAATGTTTCAACAAGTTTTAGGAAGGTTTTGGTGGAACCACCGTCATTGATATTACAGACTGATGTAAGTGCACTGGGTTGGGGTGCAACAGATATGTCTTCTAGTTGTGGAGGCAGATGGAATGTGGATGACACATCGCTTCTTCAACTAAGAGGGATTAATTATTTAGAGTTGTTGGGCACTGGTATGGGCTCAAAGCTTATTGTTCTACAAGGAGGGATCTGCATGTGCAGGTTCAGATTGACAACACCACGGCAGTGGCATATGTAAACCACATGGGTGGAGTTAAGTCACAGTCTTGTGATAGACTGGCTAACCAGATTTGGAGCTGGTGTATTGACAAAAATATCTGGCTTTCAGCACTTTATTTGCCAGGAAGGTTCAACACGGTAGCTGATACTAGGTCACGTCAGTTTAATGACAACATTGAATGGATGTTAAATCAGGATGTATTTAACCAAATGATTGTTCAGTATGGATTGCCAGATATTGACTTGTTTGCATCTCAATTAAATCATCAGTTACCTAGATATGTTTCATGGGAACCAGATCCTGGGGCAGTAGCAATGGATGCGTTTTCGCTGCATTGGGGAGGAATGTTTGTGTATGTTTTTCCTCCATTCTGTCTCATCAGCAGATGTTTGCAAAAGATCAAGGAGGAATTGGGTATTATCTGGCACTACCAATACCCGCTTCAGGGGTATTGGTAGTGCCAGATTGGCCTACACAAGCATGGTTTCCCGTTGTATTACAAATGGCTAGGGAGCCTTACATGCTTATTCCCAAGAATAAAAATCTACTGGTAAATCCAGTCACTGGGGATCAACATCCTTTATATGATTGTATTGATCTGTTAATTTGCAGATTTTAAGGAGGCCATACCTGGGGAGAGGACTGTCTCATCGGACTGTGGATGTTCTCACGCGGGCTGCAGGGATAGTACACAGCAGCAATATATCACCTATATAAAGAAGTGGGAGCAATTCTGCCTACAGCAGAATATTGTATATCACACTGCAGGGATCACGGACGTATTGGAGTTTTTGTCAACTCTTTATTTCGAACCAAAAATTAAGTTATAGTGCGATCAATTCAGCCAGAAGTGCTCTGTCTTCTTATTTACCTATGAATGCAGAATTACATACCGTAGGGACACATCTGTTAGTTTCACGATTCATGAAGGGAGTTTTCAATTCTAATCCTCCTAAACCCAGGTATGCCGGGATTTGGAATGTGAGTGAGGTTCTTATGGTTCTTCGCCAGTGGGCTCCGGTTACAAGCCTATCTATAGCCAAATTAACTATTAAGGTGGTTATGCTTATGGCGTTGGTTTCAGCTCAACGTGTACAAACGTTGCAAAAGCTACGGCTGGATAGAATGCATGTGTCGGCAGATGCCATTATATTCTATGTCGATGATTTGCTTAAACATAATAGAAGAGGCAAGACAGGATGTAAGATTGTGTTTTCAGCATACCCCGCAGATGATCGATTCTGTGTAGTCTCGCATATTATCACGTTACATTGAGATTACTCAACCTCTGAGAGGAACAGAGTCGGCTTTGTTTATTAGTCACAAAAAAACACACAGTAAGGTGTCGGTGCAAACAATTTCAAGGTGGCTAAAGCAGGTCCTGGCAAGTTCTGGAATTGATACTGATAAATTCAAATCTCATTCCACCAGGGCGGCATCAACTTCCGCGGCAAGGGTGATGGACGTGCCAATAGACCATATCCTCGCGGCCGCAGGATGGTCCAGTGAGCTAACTTTTCAGAGGTTTTATCACAAGCCGATTTCAAGGCTCGGGGTGTTTGCTGATTCTGTTTTGAGTACTGTTACATTTTCCCCTGAGTTAGAGGGGTTTGTTATGATTTGTTTGTAAATAAACTGTTATTCATTTAACAAATGTATTACTGATGCATGATTGATTGTTAACGACTTTTGAGTCAATCCAGGCAGTGTGAACGCCGGATTTCGGTCTGCGGCGTGAATTCACAGTGCTTTGAAGTCTTCACGTAGTCACTCACGTGACTCCGAAGTAAAATAGTAAGATTAGAACGAGAACTTACCAGTTTGAAGTTTGATCTTTATTTTATGAGGAGTCGAGTTGAGGGACTACGTGCCTTCCGCTCCCACCCTCATAGATCTCATCTGGTAGTTCCAGTTTTATCATCTTACCATTGTACTTCAGTCATTGTTAGCTGTGAATTCATTCCGCTGCTTTGAAGATTGACGCACCAACGGCTGTACGGGCTTCTATTCACGTAGTCCCTCAACTCGACTCCTCATAAAATAAATATCAAACTTCAAACTGGTAAGTTCTCTTTTAATCTTACTGATTTTATGGTTCTGGAATTGTATGGTGTTAGCCAAGGAGAGGAGAGTGAAAATGTTTTCAGGGCAGTTATTACTTCCAATTTTCCACAATTGACAAAGAAGGATCAGACTGCTAAAAAAGGGTAAGGAATATGGAGTAACAAACAGTAAGAAAAATTAGCCTTGACCACAACATGGGTTTGACTGGATGATTGGCCTATAAGCAAGTAAAAGTCGATTGATTTCAGTTGGAGTTGTATAGTTGTGGAAGGGTACATTCACTTCAACTTATTTTTATTTCATGTTTTATTTATTTATTTGTGTTTTAATTACTTTTTATTTAATAATTTTCTAAATCCTTAACTTATTTATTTTGTCTTTTTTAATTATTTATTTTATTAATAATTTATTCCAAGTCTACATTCCTTCTTAAGTCATAAAGAAATGAGTGCTCAAAATGTTTTGCAACTTACAAAGCAAGGGCAGGGTATTGCCAGTGGCACTTTAGTGATTGGCTTCCACACTGCACTACCAGAGATCCCAGATGCCCTTTAGACCACAGTGCTGGCGTCTGAGATGTTTTCAGGCAGAGATGAAGCCTCCACATCAGCATCTAGCCAATACTGGGCTGAACAGACCATAAAATACATGGTCTGAAATGACAAAATATGATCTGGAGAAGGGTCTCGACACGAAACGTCACCCATTCCTTCTATCCAGAGCTGCTGCCTGTCCCACTGAGTTACTCCAGCATTTTGTGTCTATCCACAAAATGCAGAGCTTGAACACTGCAGGAGGACCAGGCCCCGACCTGTGTCTACCTACTGTATGTGCCACAGCTTAAAAATAAATTATGTACACTAACTCATTAATGTATGAAACAGCTGTTTAGCTGAACAGGATTCACTTGAAAAGATTCAGTGTGATTCATGATGGGCATTTTGGTTCAGTTTATTCTTATACCTGGAAACTGGAGTACGATGGTGAGAAACAGGTTCATAAATCAATGATACGTACCTAATGGCTCAAAGGTGTTACAGCAAAAAATGGTAAATCGAGCATTTGTAAATCAAAACATTTCCGTTTGCCTGCTTTACACAGATTGTTACGTGACTCTTATATTTAAGATTATTTTTCTGATAGAAACCCAATGCTTGCATTGATTTTGCCTAGGAAAATACACACCACCCTGACCGCATTCTCCTTTTGCTGCTATCTTTGGAAATAAAGTACAGGAGCCTGAGAACTATGACCTCCAGGTACAAAAACAGCTTCATCCCATCACTACAAATCTCTTGAACCACTCTGAACAACATTAGACTCTATCTACTACCTACAAGCACTGAAGAATTTTGTTTTAATAACTATGACCTTTAGCTTGCACTTTCATCATGTGGTTTACCTCCTATAACAAGCTATTTATGTATATTAATGCACTGTTGTGTTTAATGCACCTGTAAAGGTGCAGCAAGGAAGAATTTCATTGCTCTGGAACCCCCTTGACTCTTGAAGAACCAGGCAAATGGGTGATGCGATTCATCGAGAAAAGTGCTTCAAACTGGCTGCAAAGGCCCTTTTGGCTCTATGTGTGATCCTAGACCTCACTTAAGTTTATGCCCTCACTTAAGTGTTTATACTTTGTGCTCCATTTCAAAGACCTATTGGTGATGCCGATTCACAGAACACCAATCTGTTCATTATTCCAAGCACTAGCCAAACCAATTTTATTTAAAATAGCACGTGAGATGATACATGAGCCACAGAGTGTAGATCCCATTTAATCTTCTGAATAACTATTGGCTTTGGAAAGGGTAATAAAGGCTTACCCAAATCTCCTTGACAGATATCCGTTCTTGAGGCTCCACCAATGATGAACTTTGGATTCTCACAGATTTCCTGCCAAGGAAACAAAACTTGATTAGCTTGGCCCATCAGCAATGAAAATATTGACTTCATTCAATGATTAAAAATCGCAGATTTGGTAAATTAATTTGCTACTTTAATTTACTTTTGATGAAACTGGACCAGTCAGGAGAAGGTAATGTAAATACTGAACAATAAGTACTGGAGGTTGAGATTGAAAGAAACTCTTGTACTACCACAGTAGACAGGACTCCAGGAATTGGGGAATCGGGGATTCCTGGAGTCATGAGGCAGCAGTTCATGACTCCAGTGTGTCACTATGCTGTTCTTTTATCCTATTTGAATCCCACTTTTTTAGAATAAACTAGGATTGACAATCATGAGACAAATACCACTGGATTTACTGAGTAGACAGGTCATGTTTGTGCTGTCATATAGTATATTAAATACTACCAAATCAACTAATAGTGCTTAATGAAAATTGAAAAAAACCTGCACATGCTGAAAATCCAAAATGAAAAGAGAATATGCCTGAACCACTCTACAGATCGGGCAGCATCAGAAGAGCAAAAAATAATTAATATAGCATTTCCATTGGAAATGGAGAGGTGGTCACTGATGGTGGTTGGGACTGGGAAATGTAGTTTCTGGGGCCGTTGACTGGCTTTCGACAGACACGACTTTAAGGTATGACTTCAAGCGGAAACCTTCCCCTTGATTCCCAATGAGTTCTCGACCGCTGCCTTAAGCTACATTGTCAGACGTTGCCCTGATGCCATTCACCCCCTCTGATCTCTTCCTGAGGATCTCAGGTCATAGAGTTACACTGCACCAAAACAGGCCCTTTGGCCCAACTTGCCCATGGCGATCAAGATACCCCACCCGCTTGCATTTGGCCCATATTCCTATTGACCTTTCCTATCCATGTACCTATCCAAATGTCTTTTAAATGTTGTTATCTCACCTGCCTCTACTTCTTCCTCTGGCAGCTTGTTCCATTTACCTAACACCTTCCGTGTGAAATAATTGCCCCTCAGATTCCTATTAAATCTTTCGCCTCGCACCCTAAACTTATGTCCTCTGGTTCTTGATTCTCCTACTCTGGGTAAAAGACTCTGTGCATTCAACCGACCTATCCTCGTCATGATTTTATTCACCTCTATAAAATCACCTCTTAGCCTCCTGCGGTCCAAATAATAAAGTTCTAGTTTATCAAACCCCTCCTTATAGATCAGGTTCTCAGGTCCAGGGAACACCCTTGTAAATCTATTCTGCACTCTTTCCAGCTTATTGACTCCCTTCCTCGGGTCGGGTGACCAAATATTCCAAATGCAGCCTCACCAACGTCTTGTACAACTGTAACATAACATCCCAACTTCAATACACTTGACTGTTGAAGGCCAATGAACCAAAAGCTTCTTGACCAACCTATCTACCTGTGATTCATTTATTTCACGTGACAAAAAGTAGGGGATGTGCACGGCACAAACAAAGGCTGATCTGACATAAGCCTGGCTATAGTGTCCAAAACATGTGCTCCAGAAGTGCTGTTCCAGTACAATTACTGTACATTCACATAGCCTTGTGAAAACTGCCTGTTTACAAAAGCAGAACATATTCAATCTGGCCATTACTGGCCCATCTTCATACTACAGCCAGTGATGGAGAAAGTTTAATCATCAGTACAATCAGACAGCGTTCATTCATTCATCACATGCACGCTTTTGATGTGCCATTCAATTACATTAATCAGGATGGCCTGACCCCAAACAAACACAAAGAGTTGTTCTGGGTGAGTGGAAACAAGATACTGATGATGTCGTTTAATACACAAATGGACACAAAGTGCTGGAGTAACTTATGTCAGGCTGCATCTCTGGAGAACATTGATAGGTGAGTTTTGGGTCGAGACCCTTCTTCAGACTGGTGGTGGGGAGGGGAAGGCGGGGTGAGAGTAGAAAGCTGGAAAAGGGAGAGGCAGAACAAAGTATGGCAGATAATAGGTGGACACAGCCAAGTGTTTTTTTGATTTTATGGAACAAGGTCCATAGATAAACGCAGAAGAGGTGATAGCTGATACGGGTCTTAGGATGCTTTCCAAAGGCCTGGGAAGCGAGTTTGAAGGCCATTCACAGCTGCTAACCTTCCCCTTCACTTTCCACTTCCTCCAACTTGGATGCTCTAAAGTCATAAAATTGTGAAGCTAGAGGGAGGAATGTAGCAGCAGGGGGAGGGGGTGAGGAGAAACAGATGGAAGTCCGGGTGGGGCACAGGGGAGGGGGTGAGGGTTGAGAAATGGGGGGTGTGGGGGAGAAATGGGAGGTGTGGAAGGGTTAATGAGTTAATTAGAATTGGATAATTAAATGTTCATACCGTTGGGTTGAATATGAAGGTCAGTATGGGAATGGGAAGGGAAGTTAAAATGGTTAGCAGCCGGGAGACCCAATCGGCCTTGGCAGAGTGAGCACAAGCGTTCAGCAAAACGGTTGTCGAGCCTACACGGTGTACAGGAGGCCACATCAGCAAAACTGGATGCAGTAGATGAGGTTAGAAGAGGTGCACGTGAGCCTCTGTCTCACCTGGAAGGGCAAGAGCTTGCCCTTGGCATTACCCAGAGATGCCAACCCTAAATTTAGTTCACAGTAACATTCAACCCATTTGTCCGTAACAAATGGGGGTAAATGCATTTCTCTCAGTAACATACTACTCACTTGGGGTTGTTGCCGGCGGCTATGCGCCTGCGCACTGGTGCAGATCAGCGGGCTGCCGGCGGGCGGGTGCGGCACATGCGCACTTGGCAAGGTTGCCGGCGGATCTGCGCCTGCGCACTGGGTGGGGGTGGGGGTGGGGGGGAGGCCCGGTGATGGGGCTGCCGCGAGCGGCCGGCTGGCGGCAAGAAACGTCGCCGTGTCGCTGATCGCGCGGGCCGGCGCCGCCCGGGCTCTGGGCCGGGCGTGGCTGCGAGCTGCCGGGCTGGCAAACCGGGGGCACATGGCGCCGGCGTTCACCACGGGAGGAACACCGGCGCGGCGGTGTTCCGTAACAACATGTTTGGCTGCCGGAACACCGTAATATGGTTATTTCGCTGGGACAAAATACGGCGAATCCGGGACACTTGGCACCTCTGCATTACCGCAGCATTCAACCTATATCACAGCGGGTTCCCTGTGAAATTGAAATCAATGAGGATTGAGGGAAGCTCCCAATTGCCCCCAGTCAGACCCAGCAAAAGGCAGCGTACGCTTGCATACCCAGCTAATCACTGCTGGTGATCCTCAAGGGAGCAACTTCAGCTGCTTCATCAGCAACCATTCCACCATCCTGTAGTCAGAAGTTGCACTGGTCAGCAACAAACAGAAGGTAATCAGCTTCATTCACAGATCCTCTAAAAATGACCCAGACCGTGCCAATGTGTGGAAAATTTGAATAACATCACTGGCACAAAGCATTCGCATTGCACATGTCAGGTGATGAACATCCCCTAGAGGAGAGGCGTACAAACTCCTTATGAAATGATTACCATCATTGAGTCCTGCACCGAGTCCTGAGCTGGGACCACTACTGATCAGAGATAGAACAAGATCAGACCACATTTAGAAAGTCATAAGATGCCACAGCAGAAGCCTTCTAAAAGCCTCTCCACTACCAACAAGGCTCAAGAGCCAGGGTGACACTTATGAGGAATAAACTGAACTGAACTGGCTGGTAGAGGAGTGATGGAGGACACCGACAAGATCATCTGGCCAGGCTGACACTCCAACTCCAACCCAGTGCCACCATCAGGAAAATAGGTATTTTATGGCCAAATTTAAAATTAATATTTCTAACAACTTTGAACTTGAAGGGTAGAAGATGGCAGATAGCAAGATTTTTTATGAATTGTATGCAAATAAAGGATTTCACTGTGCCTTGATACATATGACAATAAAGCACCATTTAACCACAGTGCCACCAAGTGTGATATTGGGAGTTGCTGCATGGACACAGGATTAAGTTCCTCTCCAAGTAAGGACAGTTCCTCTTTGATCACCATTAAACTCATGAAACGCCTCATCCACCAGCACTCAGGGATGACCCAAGCCAGTGGCACTGATTTATTTCCAGATGGCCAGTGTCACCATCTCAAGGCCACAAAGTAATGCTGCTCCCAGTCTGACTGCACAGGCTTGGTTTTACCTTCAATACTTGCATGCAACCCAACCAATATTCTACCGCACATATTGTGCTTCACCCACACTAACTACACTTGTCCCTCCACAAAGTTCAGCCCCCACATCACAGAAACATCCACTCTCAGTCCAATTCATGTTCACCACAACATGATTGCCCTTACATTAACCTTTGGGCGAACAATCGCCACCTGGCCGACAGTGATGGGCACGGCTCCTTCACCCTCCTGCCACAGTCCACATAATGCCATTTGCTCACTATCAATTCGCCCACCCAAACACAACTAGCATCCTCCACATCACAAAAATCTCTACTCTCAGTATAATTCATACTCATCATGAACAATGCCCTATTGTATATACCATGTTGACCTTGAACGTTCCTCTGCCCTAAAGTAACTGAGTCCTCACCGTCCCCAACCTCACCCCAAGAGCGCGGTCTGCCCATGCCCAACAGCCACTGGGAGCAATCCCCCTTCATTCACAGAGAGAACAGTCTGCCCCAGGCCCCACTGTGAGTACTCATTCTTTTCCCCTTCAGGAATACGGTCTGTCCCTTCTATATAGTAATTAGGTTTACTCCCCCCTTGCCATCCTCACAAAGTGCAAACATTAAGCTTCCGAGACAGTGACAATCATCTTACCCCAACCTCAGCCTGCCCTTTAAACCAAGCGGCTAGGACTTGGTTTCCTTCAGCCCCTTCTTCCTATTCCCCGACAGAGACTGCCCAGCTCTTACGTACGTCTGGGGAGCCCTCTCTCTCAGACAGAGTAGAATCGAGCATCAGCTTGCGTCCTTTCCATTACCTTGGGCCTTTTCCACAGAATGTTCTTCACCTTGCTGGATTTCTGTCCCAGTTCTTTGTACCCAAGGGCCTCAGTTGTGGCTGGGAATGTTCCATCTTCAAACAAGGTCTTTCTCTGCAGGCAGTCCTGCTTCAGCTTCACGAAGTTCTGCTCAAAATATTTGAGGGGATTGTGGAACGACCCTTCCCCGTCCCGCCTCTGCCTCTCGCGCACGAGGCGGTCGCAGGAGTATCCCGAGGCCATGTGAAGCATGGCTCCCATGAAACAAGTTCACTCCGATCTCCCCCAGCTGTTCCAAAAGCACCCTTGCTCAGGGAGCAGCGTGATCCCAGGCAGCTCTTTACAGTATCTTCAAAGACCAGAGCACCCCTGGCATAAATCCAGGCCGATCGCTGCTGATAGGATGGGTCCCCAACAACGTCACACCTGCGGAACTGGGTTAAAAAACAAAGCTGATCCTCCCTCGGGCCATCAATCAAGAAACAATGCAGAGAGTAAAAGACAAAGCCTCAGACCTTGAGGGGCTGCTGCTCCACAACAGCGAGAGAGACCTGATGCACAGAGAGCACTGGTGAAGAATGGGAGGGTGACGAGAGATACGCATCACATTTTTTCTCCCTGTCCAAAGAACTGAAAGAGGCCCAGTCTGCCTCAGCAAATGACATTCAAGTTTAAAACTGCATTGAATGGGTATTGTGTGTGACATACTTTGGGCTTTAATCCAAGAGAGACAGAGGCCCATTGACCGCAAGTCCCACAGCCCTGCCTGGGCTGCAGTTCAGTCTATGAGTACAGGTGATTGAATGTTTCTCCCCATTAACTCCACTCCACTCACCTCCCAAAACCTGCAGGCGCAGGTGGTTGGGGGATTATCAATTTTCCTTTGTATTCACATCGGTTTAAGCTTCTGTAATTCAGAACATATAAAGCCTAGTTTACATTAATTTCATCAGTCTAAAGAAGGATCCCAACCCAAAATGCCCGCTGCCCATTCCCTACTGCCTGACTCGCTGAATTCCACCAGCACTTCATCCTTTGGTTTTTGTTTAGTTTAATATTATAATCATGTGTAACGGAGATACAGGAAAATGCTTCTTCTGCATGCTATCCAGTCAAATCATACCACACACAAGTACAATAGATCCTCTTCTGGAACAGCACGTAGAAAACCACCACAGTCCGGTGCCATCTAGAAACTTCCAAGTTTTTGAAATGTCCCATCTTAGCCAAAGCCAACGTGGATTTATCTTTTTTCTCACTTCGCATCTTGATGGCAGTGGATCGATAAAGTAGAGGTCAGCATGGCGCCGTGTGATGCCGTCTATCGCCGTTCCGTGCAGCTGCCATAGTCTGCACTTGATCTACTTACTCAGCTGCCTGCTGCAAGGCCTCCTGTGGCCGCCTCTACCAACACCACGATCCATCACCTCCAGCATCCACCCCTCCATTGCCTGTGCCAGGGCCGCCATGCCCCACTTCTCATAGCTGATAACCGACCTTAGGATAGAAACATAGAAACATAGAAATTAGGTGCAGGAGTAGGCCATTCGGCCCTTCGAGCCTGCACCGCCATTCAATATGATCATGGCTGATCATCCAACTCAGTATCCCGTACCTGCCTTCTCTCCATACCCTCTGATCCCCTTAGCCACAAGGGCCACATTTAACTCCCTCTTAAATATAGCCAATGAACTGGCCTCAACTACCCTCTGTGGCAGAGAGTTCCAGGGACTCACCACTCTCTGTGTGAAAAAAAAGTCTTTTTCATCTCGGTATTAAAGGATTTCCTCCTTATCCTTAAGCTGTGACCCCTTGTCCTGGCCTGGATGCATTCCAAAAGCCTGGGAAGTGAGTTTGAGGGCCATTCACAGCTGCCAACCTTCACCTTCACCTTCCACTTCCTCCATCTTGGATGTTCGAAAGTCATACAGCGATTTTGCACGGAAAAATAACCAGCCCAACTGGTAACCAAAATGCCTACCAGAGCTAGTCCCATTTGACTCCATTTGTCCCATATCCCTCCAAACCTTTCCTATCCATTTATGTGTCCAATGGCTTTTAAACACTGCAAATGCACCAGTCTCAAACACTTTCTCTGGCAGCTGGTTCCATATATGCACCGCCCTGGGTGTGGCGAAACTCACTCCTTTTGTCCCCTTTGGATCTTTCCCCTCTCACCTTCAACCTACCCCCTCTGGACCTTGTAAACCGAGGAAAACACTGTGATTAGCTATGCTATCTATGTCCCAGATAATGTGACTCTGCCAGATCTCACCAGAATTATCCAAAACTCACGATTCTGTAGAATACCAAATGTCCAGTCATATCCATCATGGTCAAAACAGAGCTCACCAACCTAAGATAGATACAAAATGATGGAGTAGTTCAGCGGGACAGGCAGCATCTCTGGAGAGAAGGAATGGGTGATGTTTCAGGTTGAGACCCTTGTTCAAACTGAGGGTCAGGGAAGGTCCAAGCCCCCACTCCCTCATCTATACTATCCTCCTCTCACCAACCTAAGGCCACCTTCCAGCACTGGGTCTGTACATTCACGCAGATTTACTGTTTAGGAGGTTCCTGCTTCCAACATCATTTCCGGCAATGCTTTCCAGACCCCACCATTCTTTGGGTAAAAACAATTTTCCTCATTTTCCCTCAGATCCTTCTACAGGTTTCTAATTTTTTGCTGAAGGAAACAGCGTATCATAGAACATGGAACATTATAGTATAGGAACGGGCCTTTCAGCCCATGTTTGTGCCAAACATGATGCTAAGTTAAACTGATTTCACCTGCCTCTACATGATCTAAATCCCAATATTTCTTGCACTTTGATTGATTAAGGTTTATTTAAATAGGGACAGATACAAAAACATAGATACACTTGAAACAGTCATCTGATGTATGCATCATAGTATTTTTAGCCAAAGCTAATTCGCAACACTTGTCCCTAGTAGGGATTTTGGTTAAAAATGATAATACAGATTAACATTATTAAAAATAGGGAAATGAGACAAAAAATGGAAAAGAGAAAAAGATTATGTCTTTTTCTCTTTTCCATTTTTTATGGAGAGAGAGCACAGTGTAAAAACTAAATATGAGAACTAGATTGTTGTTGAATTAGCCACAATTTTGTGTTTCTTTTGAATGTGACATATGTAGGGATACATTTCAAGTGGTCTGGCAGTGAGTTCCATAATTTTGTCCATTTTACTGAAAAGGCAGTTTGGGCAAAAGATGTTCTGCAGAAGGGGATACTACAATTGCCTTTTGACGCAGCTCGGGTGGTGGATCTGGTACCACTTTGCAGTCTTGCTATTGTTTTGCACAGCAGCTGGGGAGCAGCGCCATTTAGGCACCTGAAGACCAATTCAACTAAATGTAAGGAAATAAAGTTAGCAAAACTTAGGATCTTATATTTGCCTAGAATTTGACAGTGATGATACCTTATTCTTTTTTTGTCCAGGACTTTCAAGGCTCGGTTATAGAGACACTCTATGGTCTTAATTGATGACTGGTGAGCCTGGGACCATGTGGTTAAGGCATAAGATATATGTGAGAGAATCATAGAATTCATGAAAAGAAAAGCACAGTTAAAAGTCAAACAGTTTCTTATAATCATAAAACAGCCCAAGTTTTCCTTAATGGTTTCACACATTTTCTTAATATGACTTTTAAAGTTCAACTGATTGTCTATAATTATTCCCAGATGCTTTACTTCAGGTACTTGTTCAATGAGCTCACCATTGATTTTTATATTGATTTTCATATGCTTATCTAAAAGCCCCTCAAAAGCCTCTACCACGACACCTGGCAATGCGTTCCTGGTCCCATTACTCTCTGTGTAAAAAAACTTGCCCCACAGATCTCAATTAAACTTTCACCCTATCACTTTATAGCTATGCCTATGTCCAACACCCGTAGTGTTGGACATTTCCACCCTGGGAAAAAGCTTCTGCCTGCCTACCCTATCTATGCCTCTCATAATTTTATATACTTCCATCAAGTCTCTCCTCAACCTCCGAATTTCTAGAGGAAAACAATCCAACTTTATCCAACCTCGCCTTGCAGCTGAAACCTAATCCAGGCAACATTCTGGCAACTCTCCTCTGCACCGTCTTCAAAGCCTCCAGGCTCGAAAATCGCTCTCAAAACATGGGGGGGGACACAATTTCTTGGCAGCCGCACGCGCATGCGCACACACGCACGCACACACAATGCTTCGGCCATGGACCCCGTGGACGGTAACATCAGGAGCTGACCTGGTTAGTGACTGACTCCGAACTCCAGCAACAGCAGCTTCGACCGCCCCGAATTGTGGGGCTTCAATCGGCCCGTTCGCGGGAACTTCAACATCGGGAGCCTTGATCGCCTTGACGCAGCAATTTGACTGCAGGGCGGTGGAAGATCCCATAGCCGGCTGCGCGAGGCGATGAAAGGCCCCGCGAACAGGCCAATTCAAGCTTTGCTCCATGGACGTCTCCCTCCTCCAATCACCGTGCTCTATCCTCAGTCCCACACCCCTACTTCCGCCTCTGACCGACACCTCTGTCCTCCAATCATCACGCTGAATCATCATGGTCCCCCCCCACTGCCTGCTGACCAACGACTCTCTCGTCGAATTGGCGCCCTCGATCATCAGTCCCACCCCCACTGTCTGGCGGAAAGTGGAGATTTTTAATAGCTTTTTTTTACCGAGTTTTAAAATACAGATTACAAATCATGTGGGGGGGGGGGCGTCGTCCCCCGCCTCTCAAAACATGGGGGGACGTGTCCCCCGTCCCCCCCGGGATTTCCGCCACTGAAAGCCTCTACATCCTTCCTTTCATGGAGCGACCAGAACTGCACGCAATATTCCAAATGCAGACTAACCAGTCTTATTTCACCCGCATCATGAGTTCCTGACTTTTACAGTATATTCAATGTCGCTAGCAATGAAAGCAAGCATTCCATACGCCTTCTTTACCACCCTATCTACTGGTGCTGCCACCTTTAGTGAGCTATGAACTTGGAGTCCAAGATCCCTCTGCATATTAATGCTGTTAAGGGTTTTGCCATTAACTGTATACTCACCACTTATAGTCAACCTCCCAAATTGCAGCACCTCACACTTGCTTGGATTAAACACCATCTGCCATTTCAAACCTATTTCCGCAGTTGATTTATATCTTGCTGTATCTTCTGACAACCTCCCTCACTGTCTATAACTCCTCCAATTGTGGTGTCGTCAACAAACGTACTGACCAACCCATCTACTATTTACATCCAGCCTTTTATATATATCGCAAAGAGCGTAGGTCCCAGCACAGATCCTTGCGGAACTCCACTAGTCACAGACGTCCAGCCAGAATATCTATCTTCTATGAATAACACAGTTCTGAATCCATATGACTAATTTACCGTGCATCTTAATCTCCTAGATCAGCCGACCATGAGGTGCTTTATCCAAAGGTTTACAAAATCCATGTACAGTGGCTTGCAAAAGTATTCATACCCCTTGAACTTTTCCACATTTTTTCACGTTACAACCACAAACGTAAATGTATTTTATTGGGATTTTATGTGACAAAGTGGCTCATAATTGTGAAGTGGAAGGAAAATGATACATGGTTTTCAATTTTTTTTTACAAATAAAAAACTGAAAAGTGTGGCGTGCAAAAGTATTCAGCCCCCTTTACTCTGATACCCCTAAATAAAATCCAGTGCAGCCAATTGCCTTCAGAAGTCACCTAATTAGTAAATAGAGTCCACTTGTGTGTAATCTAATCTCAGTACAAATACAGCTGTCTGTGAAGGCCTCAGAGGTTTGTTAGAGAACATTAGTGAACAAACAGCATCATGAAGCCCAAGGAACACACCAGACAGGTCAGGGATAAAGTTGTGGAGAAGTTTAAAGCAGGGTTAGGTTATAAAAAAATATCCCAAGCTTTGAACATCTCATGGAGCACTGTTCAAGTTCTTCTTCTTCTTGCGTATGAGTCAGTTACACAGTTTGATTCAGGCGTCGCAGCCAGTTCACTGTGTCAGGATTGGGGTTGGTCAGGTCGATGGTAGTGGTATCTGGTGGGCTGAGGGTGGGACAGTCGTGGATTACATGGTGTGCGGTCTGGTCGGGGTGTCCACAAGTACAGGCTGCTGATGGGCGCAGTCCCCAACGTTTCATGTTATGATTGAAACGCCCAACACCAGTTCGCAGACGATTCAGTGTAACCCACTCTCTGCGGACCAGTTCTGCACCAGGTGGCAACAGTGTGTTTGGGTAGACGGTCATTTGGGCGGGATGTTGGGTGTCCTGCCAGCAGGCTCTCCATGCTCTTAGCATGTTGAAATTGGAGCTACGAAGAGATGCAGCATGACGAGAGAAGGGGCGCCGGGAGGGCAGGCGTTGACGATCCGGGTTGGAGTACTGGGCAAGGTTGTGTAGGGTATGATTTGGGTCCATTGAGGCTTTGTTCACCAGGCTGTGGGTTAGGTGCTCTCTGCGCAGGGCTGCAGGTGCTACGCCAGCTAACACAGGGAGGAACTCTGATGGAGTAGGCCGCAGACAGCCAGTGATGATCCTCAATGTCTCATTGAGTCAAGCTTGCGTGTGTGTACACTCCTGCACCATGCTGGTGCAGCGTACTCGGCAGCACTGTATACCAGGGCGAGGGCTCCGGTGCAAAGGGTAGATGCGTTGGCTCCCCATGATGACCCTGCCAGGCGGCGAAGGAGGTTATTTCTGGATGATACTTTGGCTCTCATGACTCAAGGTGATGTTTAAATGTCAACTGCCGATCTAGCTTTACCCCGAGGTATGTTGGAGTAGGGTTGTACGGTAGTGGTGACCCATAGAGTGTACTGTGAGTTGGCGGTGAGCTTCCTTGGTGTTGAGATGGAAGGCTGTGATGGTAGTTTTAGCCGCGCTCAGTTTCAGCCTCCATGTCTCCAGGAAGGTTGCTAGTTCTGCCATGTCCTTCGTGAGTACATCTTCTACTTTGGACCAACATCTGTCGGAGAAGAGAAGAGCAAGGTCATCAGCGTAGCCATACTTCTGTGATGTTGTTGAAGGTAGGTCGCTGATGTAGATGTTGAATAGCATGGGGGCCAGTACTGAACCCTGGGGGACTCCGTTCCTCAGGCGTCTTGGGCGACTAGATTGTCCGTCGCTTGTCTTGAGGATGAAAATGCGGTTGGCTAGGGTGTTGGCAATAAACCGCACTAGTTGACGATCGGGGATAGTTCTGAGAAGTTCAAGTTGTCGACCTCCCCGTGGTGAGCCCTGGTAACTGATCTATCAGGCGAACGACAACAACCAGAGTCAGCAGCAGCAGCAACTGTTCAATCCATCATCCAAAAATGGAAAGAGTATGGCACAACTGCAAACCTACCAAGACATGGCCGTCCACCTAAACTGACAGGCCGGGCAAGGAGAGCATTGATCAGAGAAGCAGCCAAGAGGCCCATGGTAACTCTGGAGGAGCTGCAGAGATCCACAGCTCAGGTGGGAGAATCTGGTCCACAGGACAACTATTAGTCGTGCACACCACAAATCGGGCCTTTATGGAAGAGTGGCAAGAAGAAAGACATTGTTGAAACAAAGCCATAAGAAGTCCCGTTTGCAGTTTGCCACAAGCCACGTGGGGGACTCAGCAAACATGTGGAGGAAGGTGCTCTGGTCTGATGAGACCAAAATTGAAGTTTTTGGCATAAATGCAAAACGCTATGTGTGGTGGAAAACTAACACTGCACATCACCCTGAACGCACCATCCCCACTGTGAAACATAATGGTGGCAGCATCATGCTGTGGGGATGCTTTTCTTCAGCAGAGACAGGGAAGTTGGTCAGAGTTGATGGGAAGATGGATGGAGCCAAATACAGGGCAATCTTGGAAGAAAACCTGTTAGAGTCTGCAAAAGACTTGAGACTGGGGCGGAGGTTCACCTTCCAGCAGGACAACAACCCTAAACATACAGCCAGAGCTACAATGGAATGGTTTAGATCAAAGCATATTCATGTGTTAGAATGGCCCAGTCAAAGTCCAGACCTAAATCCAATTTAGAATCTCTGGCAAGACTTGAAAATTGCTGTTCACAGACGCTCTCCATCCAATCTGACTGAGCTTGAGCTATTTTGCAAAGAAGAATGGGCAGAAATGTCAGTCTCTAAATGTGGAAAGCTGGTAGAGACATACCCCAAAAGACTTGCAGCTGTAATTGCAGCAAAAGGTGGTTCTACAAAGTACTGACTCAAGAGGGCTGAATACTTTTGCACGCCACACTTTTCAGTTTTTTATTTGTAATAAAATTTGGAAACCATGTATCATTTTCCTTCCACTTCACAATTATGCACCACTTTGTGTTGGTCTATCACATAAAATCCCAATAAAATACATTTACGTTTGTGGTTGTAACGTGACAAAATGTGGAAAAGTTCAAGGGGTATGAATACCTTTGTAAGCCACTGTACACAACATTCACCACCCTCCCTTCATCCATCTCCTTCGGCACATCAGCGCCTCTACTTCCTGAGAAGATTTCAGAGAGTCGGTTTGTCAAGGAGGACGCTCTCTAACTTCTACAGGTGCACAGTAGAGAGTATGCTGACCGGTTGCATTGTGGCTTGGTTCGGCAACTTGAGCGCCCTGGAGAGGAAAAGACTACAAAGAAGGGTCTCGACCCGAAACGTCGCCTATCTCCTTCGCTCCTTAGATGCTGCTGCACCCGCTGAGTTTCTCCAGCATTTTGTGTAACCCAAAGAGTAGTAAACACTGCCCAGTGTCATAAGGTCATAAGTGATAGGAGCAGAATAAGGCCCATCAAGTCTACTTCGCCATTCAATAATGGCTAATCTACCTCTCTCTCCGAATCCCATTCTCCTGCCTTCTCCCCATAACCCCAGACAATCATACTAATATGTGAAAATGTTGTTCCTCCTGTTCTATTAAATCTTTGTCCTCTCACCTTAATCCATGTTATTCAGTTATTGATTTGCATACTCTTTGAAAAGGACACTGAGCAATCATACTATCTATCCCCCTCACTACTATAAGACCACCCCTCCGTCTTCTATGCTCCAACGAATAAACTCAATGCTGAGATCAGATAAACGTTTTCACGCAAAGGGAAGAGAACTTGTGCAATTCTCTACCACAGAAGGTTACAGAGATCAAGTTATCGAATAGACTTAAATGTGGTGCTAACTGTGTAGAGTTTGCTTGTACTCTCAATGAACATGAGTTTTCTTGAGATGCTTCAGTTTCCTCCCACATCGGTTTGGTAAGTAATTGGATATTGTAAATTACTCCTACTCTGCGGGTAACTGCGGATCATGGGGAAGTTGAAGGTAATGTGGGGGGAAATAAATGTTGGATTATGGAATCAGTGGGCAAAGGGTCTGTTCATGTGCTTACATGACTCAGCATATTTCTAGAGACAAATGCCATCAAGATGGAGCAGGAATATGATCTGGAAATAGATGATCATTTATGATAATATTGAACGGTGGAGGGGGCTTGAATGGATGCATGGCCTATTACTGCTTCTACATTTTACATTTCTACCCCTGACTCACTGCAAACAGTGCTTATGGATTTCAATGCTATCTGACTTAAATGCATGCTGTTTGGGCTCCCATTGGTGATTTGAATGAGGGAAGGCAGTTATTTGTGATTATACGCAAGCATGAATCAGCATCTTCATTCATAAAGGGCAGTGTGCCAAAGCCCTATTGTGTTGCACCAATTTGCATGACGTCTAATATGCAGCAAATTTCCAATCCGACTACTTTGGTTTAAATGGAAATGGGACACTTCCATAGATGCAGAAAGTAGTCACCTGAAAACTGATAGTCAGTGGATCTGATCCCCAGGTTATTCCATTTGTAAGCCTAAAATGGTAAATAAGAGGCTCTTTCTTTGGTTTTGGTACTGGTATTGGTTTATTATTGTCACTGTACTGAGATACAGTGAAAATGCTTCTTCCACCTTGCACTGTGAAGGTAAACAGTAACCACATCTTTCAGGCCTTGTTCCATTTTCCCCATTTCCCTTGAGACCAGCCCAACAGTTCACTTACTTATTATGACATAGGGGAAGCCATTCAGCACGTTGGATCCATTATGGTTCCCAGAAGAACGATTGCGTCCATCTCATTCCCTTGTAACCCTGCAACCCTTTCTCCCTCACATGCCCTTCAGCTCTCCTTTGACTCTTTGCCATTTTCCTGGGGGTCAATTTACAGTGGCCTGTTGAGTTACAGTACCTGCCTGCACATTTCTGGAATGTGGTAAGAAACTGGAACAGCTACATGGTCACAGGGAGAGCATGCACACTGCTTACACACTGAGATCAGGGTTGAATGTTGAGGTTCAAGGAAGTGGTATTAACTGTACCGATTTTTTACTTCCTTATTTTATTAATATTGGACAGAAAATCTGTGAGAACACCCTGTCGTTCCTGTTTTTGAAAAGTACTGTGAGGTCTTTTACATCCATGTGACAGATAGCCATGTTTTGTTGTTACCCTGCAACTCAACCCATCCCAGTTTCACCGATTGTTACTAACATCGCCCCCTTCCTGAGATCATTTAGGTCCATTTGTTACTTCCTGTCCTTAGGCTTCCTCCATTGCCAGAATGAGGCTAATCGCAAATTGGAGAAACAGCATCTTATATTTCGCTTGGGCAACTTACAACCCAGTGGTATGAATATTGATTTCACTAACTTCAAGTATTCCCCCTTGCATTCCCTCTCTCTCCATCCCTCCCCCACCCAAGTCGCACAACATTCCCATTCTCATCTAGCAAACAGCTAACAATGGCCTGTTTCCTTTATCTTTGTTACTTTTTTGAATATCTTTCATTCTTTTGTTCTGTATCTCTCTACATCACTGCCTATATCTCTTGTTTTCCTTCCCCCTGACTAGTCTGAAGAAGGGTCTCAATCCAAATCATCCATTCCTTCTCTCCAGAGATGCTGCCTGTCCTGTTGAGGTACTCCAGCATGTTGTCTATCCTTGGTTAAAACCAGTATCTGCAGTTCCTCCCTACTCATTTTGGTCTTGCCTGAATGTTTGAAGGTCTATTTTTACTGAATGTTTGAAGGTCTTACTTTTACTGAATGTTTGAAGGTCTATTTTTGTAACATCAAGCATGGGAGATCGTGTCTCATGAATATGATTTTAGTTTTTTGAAGAAGCAACCAAAAAGGTTGATGAGAGCAGAGACAAAGATGTTATCTATGTGGACTTCAGCAAGGCCTTTGATCAGGTTCTGCATGGTAGGCTATTCTGAAAGGTATGAACACATGGGATCGGGTGCTAGCTAACTAGATACAAAATTGACATAATGATAGGAAGCAGAGCATAGTGGTGAAAGGTTGTTTTCAGAATGGATGCCTGTGACTAGTAGCGTGCCTCCAGGTGGCTGCTGGGCCCATTGCCCTTTGTCACCTTTATCAACGATTTGGATGGCAATGTACAAGGCATGATTAGTAAGTTTGTGGATGACTCTAAAATAGATGGTATCTTTGACAGTGAGGATGATTATCAAGAATTACAGCAGGGTCTTGGTCATCTGGGTAACTAGGTTGAGTAATTTATTTCACAAAACTGTGAGTTTTTGTATTTTGAGAAAATCAGGTGCTCCAATGGTAATACGTACTGAGAATGTATAGACCTCTAGCAACGTGAGACTCAGATACTTTTGTTCCCATGAGAGGGCTGAAACCTGTTGCCCAGGATCAACCCTGAAGCATCCACACCATAAACAGAGCACATTCCATAATGGGGAAAAAAATCCAAGACATTCCTCGAGGGAAAAAGTCTTGTATCAAATGACTGCTGAAGGAATTTGAACGGAATTGCGGATCAAACGGTGAGATAGATTATAGTTCCAACACTGTGCGATTCAGCCTTGCTCGGTATTTTGATTTCCACAGTGGAAGTGTGTTTGAGATGGGCTGTGGGGGGATTAGTGTGAGATCCCTGCAACTCATTTTGGGCAGGGGAGCATGAAGTGAAGGCTAGCCTGTAAATGTTGCCATGTATTCAGTCTATGGAAATCTTTCATTCATTCTGACTGTGCTGATCAGAAAAAGAGATGCTGGCAGGCTGGTGAAGCACATTCGGCTAACACAACAATCGCACATGACCAGTCAAATGTCAGACTCGCCCACACTGAAAGACAATGAGACCTTTAAATGTTTTGACTACTTTATAATCTCCTAGACCCCACGGAAAATATGAAAATATTCTGTGAAAATATTTTTCCTATGTTCAACTCAAATGTTTCCACAGTTACAGATTAATTTGCCACCTGTGAGTCTGATAGCTCCTATAGGGGAAGAAGCTGTTCTTTAATCTGCATATCTGCACTTTTAATATCCTTTGTACATTTATATATGTGTCTGAATCATGCAGAAGCCTCTCTACATCCTCTCATGTCTGCAATGGAAACAAATATCAGCAGCGTAATTCCACCCAGAACTCCAACATCACAAACTAGAGGGGAACGGTGGGAACGAAAAACAGAAGAGCTGAGATATTGGCTTAAAAGTAGAAAACAGAGACCAATTTAGAACGTAGAAAATAGGTGCAGGAGGAGGCCATTCGGCCCTTTGAGCCAGCACTGCCATTCATTGTGATCATGGCTGATCGTCTGCTATCAATAACCCGTGCCTGCCTTCTCCCCATATCCCTTGTGTCCACTAGCTCCTAGAGCTCTATCCAACTCTCTCTTAAATCCATCCAGTGATTTGGCCTCCACTGCCCTCTGTGGCAGGGAATTCCATAAATTCACAACTCTGGGTAAAAAAGTTTTGTTTCAGCTCAGTCTTAAATGACCTCCCCTTTATTCTAAGACTGTGGCCCCTGGTTCTGGACTCACCCAACATTGGGAACATTTTTCCTGCATCTAGCTTGTCCAGTCCTTTTATAAATTTATGTTTCTATAAGATCCCCCTCATCCTTCTAAACTCCAGTGAATACAAGCCTAGTATTTTCAATCTTTCCTCATATGATAGTCCCGCCATCCCAGGGATCAACTCGTGAACTACGTTACACTGCCTCAATCACAAGGATGTCCTTCCTCAAATTAGGAGACCAAAACTGTACACAATACTCCAGATGTGGTCTCACCAGAGCCCTATACCACCGCAGAAGAACCTCTTTACTCCTGTACTGAAATCCTCTTGTTATGAAGGCCAACATTCCATTAGCTTTCTTCACTGCCTGCTGTATCTGCACGCCAACTTTCAGTGACTGGTGTACAAGGACACCCAGGTCTCGCTGTACCTCCCCCTTACCTAACCTAACCCCTTTGAGATAATAATCTGCCCCCTTGTTTTTGCCACCAAAGTGGATAACCTCACATTTATCTATATTATACTGCATCTGCCACTCATCTGCCCACTCACTCAACTTGTCCAGGTCCCCCTGCAACCTCCTAACATCCTCTTCACAGTTCACACTGCCACCCAGCTTTGTGTCATCCGCAAACTTGCTAGTATTGCTCCTAATTCCCTTTTCCAAATCATTTATATATATGGTAAACAGTCGCGGCCCCAACACCGAGCCTTGCGGCACTCCACTCGCCACTCTCTGCCATTCTGAAAAGGACCCGTTCACTCCTACTCTTTGCTTCCGGTCTGCCAACCAATTTTTTATCCATGTCAACACCCTACCCCCAATACCATGTGCTCTAATTTTAGTCACGGGACCTTATCAAAGGCTTTCTGAAAGTCTAGATATACTACATCCACTGGCACCCCTTCATCCATTTTACGTCACATCCTCAAAAAATTCCAGAAGATTAGTCAAGCATGATTTCCCTTTCATAAATCCATGTTGACTTGGACTAATCCTTTTACTGCTATCCAAAGGCTCCATTATTACCTTGTTAATAATTGACTCCAGCATCTTTCCCACCACCGAAGTCAGGCTAACTGGTCTGTAATTCCCCGTTTTCTCTCTCGCTCCTTTCTTGAAAAGTGGGATAACATTAGCTATCCTCCAATCCACAGGAACTGATCCTGAATCTATTGAACATTGAAAAATTATCACCAATGCATCCGCTATTTCTAGAGCCACCTCCCTGATGACCCTGGGATGCAGACCATCAGGCCCAGGGGATTTATCATCCTTCAGTCCCATTAGCCTACCAAATACTATTTCTCGCCTAATGAAAATTTCTTTCAGTTCCTCTACCCCCTTAGATCTTCTTCCTCCAGTACATCTGGGAGATTGTTTGTGTTCTCCTTAGTGAAGACGGATCCGAAGTACCTAATCAACTCTTCTGCCATTTCCTTGTTCCAGTTTGGAAGGTGGTAGACAGATGCCCAAGGCTCAGTGCTTGGTCACTGATTTTATTTGATATTTATTAATAACCTAGACCTAATAACCTAGACAGAATAACCTAATAACCTAGACGTTTCCTAAACCAATACATAACCTAAACATTGGTCTATTATTGTTACGTGACCCGAGATACAGTGAAAAACGTTGTTTTACATGCTACCCAGGCAGATTATTCCATACATAAGGTAGAGCAAAAGAGAAAAATAATCAGAGTGCAGAATATAGTGTTACAGCTACCGGGAAAGTGCAATACAATTAACGTGCATGAGCTGCAATGAGGTCGATTGGAAGATCGGGAATTCATCCTTATCATAAGAGTGTGATAATAACGGGGAAGAAATTTTCTTGAATTTGGTGGTATAAACTTTCAAGCTTTTATATCTTCTGCCTGAGGGTAGAGCGAAGAATTGGTAATAACCAGGATGCAAATGGTAGTTAATTATGTTGGCTACTTTTCAGAAGCTGCCTAAAGGACAGGTAAGGTATAAGTAACTTGATAGGTGGACTGGTTTGCATGATGGACTGGGTTGCGTTCGCAACTCTGCATTTTTCTGCAGTCTTGGGCAGGAAAGGATGTTTACTATGGTGCATTGTAGAAATAGCCATTGGAACCATGATAAATTTCCTAAGCCGTCTGCAGAAGTAGAGGCATTGGTGCACTTGCTTAGCTGTAGTGTCAATGTTGTTAATAGTGTTGGAGCTGAGCTTACCATTGTGTAGTATCTGCATCGGAGAGTGTGGAATGGCCTTGAGGAGTCAGGAGATGAGTCACTCACTGTGGGTACAAAGCCTCTGATCTGCTTTTGTTGATGCACTATCTGGGTAATCAGTCCAGTTAAAATTCTAGTCTAGGATGTTGATGGTAAGTGGCCAGAGGAGGGTACATATGCTGAGGAGTTGCAAACAAAATTGAACATTGTGCAATTATAAGTGGCAGCGTTGTTGGCTGAGAGAGGGTGGTGAAGACTTTACAGATTATCTTTGTAGAGCAGATGTAAATAGCAGATGAATGAATAGGCAGACGACAGAAAATAAGAGGGCAGAGCATGCAAAGCTAGAATTGTGAGATCAAGCTTGGGAAGCAAAATACAGTTTAAACAAACCGCTGGAGGAACTCAGAGGTCAGGCAGCATCTGTGGAGGCAGAGGATAGTCCACATTTTGGGTCGAAACCCTGCATCAGGTCACAAACCTTTAAATGCTTCTCTGCTTCTTTAGGTGCTGCCTGACCTGCATAATTCCTCCAGCAGTTTATCTTTTGCCTCAGATAACAGCATCTACAGTTTATTTTGTCTTCAAAATACTGACATTTCAGAAAATTGTAAGTAAAGCAGAAGGTGCTGGATATCCTCAGCAGATCAGGTAGCTTTTGTGAAAAAAAGAGAGGGCAGCAGTTGATGATCTTTCTGCAGAACTGTTAAGTTCTGGCACAAACTGGAAAGGCTGGTCATCTGAAATTGCTGAATTTAGTGTTGGCTTCTGCGGGCTAGTAGGAAGATGAATTGTTACTCATTGAACTTTCCTTTGGCTACCTTGGGACAGTGGAAGAAACCAAGGAACGAGAACAGTCAAAATAGCATGATGGAAAACATGTTCTCTCCATCCCTCCCACTTCTAGGATGTTTTTTTCCAATCCTGTTAAAGGCTCATCGACCTGAAGATTTAACTATTTCTCTCAGCAGAAACTACATGACCTGCTGATTATCACCAGCACTCTCTGTGGCTTTTTAGATTTTTCAGGAATTTCTGGTCAAGTGACCTTTCTGACAGAGAAACAGTGCTGCCCAATGTAAAGCACACAGAACGAGAATGAAATACCGCAAATCATGTAAGATGCCACTGAAATACATCCAGGAACCCACACAACACTCACCACAGGTCTTTTCCACTCCAGCTTGAAGGGCAAAAGCTGTTTGTAAAATAAAGAGGAGTCATCAGCGGGGAATTCCAGATCTTCAAACAGGACACCTTTCCTCAGGCATTCCCTTTTCAGGTTCTGGAAGACATCGCTCTTGGCTTTGTCAACATCTTTATTGCGGCTGATGATGGGATACAGGCCAGCCTTACCAGGTAGGAGTTGGCCAGCTGGCGATTGCTTCGCTGAGCTGATACCTTGAGGCATAACAACTGTGGCACAGGTTTCACAGCGAAGGGAAGATGTCTGCAGGGAAGAGAAATAGCTGCTGACCTCAAAGGCTGGAAGCTTTCACAAATGGGAGAAAAGGCACAGACTGTCCGTTTGCTGCCAGTTTTAACGCCAAACAAAACATTTCAAGCAGCTTGCTCAAAGACGGGTGTACTTCAACAAGACATACCCCGTGACTAGGTGTCCTACCACACGCAATCTTCAATTGGCATGAGGATCATTAAACCAGACTGCAGGAAAGGTTGTTTCCTATGTTCGCAGCTGACTTCCACATGGTTTTCACTTCAATAATTTAATTAAAATGACCCACTTGTTGAGTGAAATGACATGTCTCCACTCCACTCCTGCTCCACTCTTGCGCAATTTCCAGCTGTTCTGGTTTCCTTGCAGTAACGAAGCCAGTAATATTGAACACTAAAAATAAACCCTTGGAGGCTGTGTGCTCAATGGTCACTCTGTTTATTTCTGCAAGTTCCTTATATGGGGTCACATTGAACATATCAGATTTGCTTTTATTCATTTCCTCTACTGAAGACTATAATATGGTGGCAACCTGGCAATATTGATGTACATTTCTAAACATTATGTAGTCAGACAACTAAATATTACAGACATAGGGGATCAAAGGCACACCTATAATGGGGTGTTTATAATTAGACTAGGTGGCAAGACAAGTGAGTGAATAAGTAAGGCATGTGGGTGACTCAGCGGCACAGCTAGTAGAGCCATTTCATCACTGTTCCAGAGACCCAGGTTCAATCCTGACTTCAGGTGGTGTCTCTATGGAGGTTGCATGTTCTCCCTGTGACCACGCGGATTTCTTCGAATGTGTTCTAGTTTCCTGCCACGTGCCAAATTCATAGGGGTTCGGAAGTTAGTTGACTGCTGTAATTCGTCCCCAGTGCACGAACAGGTGAATAGAATGGAATGAGAGAATAAAAATGGCCCATCATAAATTGTGAGTGGCAGAGTCTTGGATGTATTGGTGGGAATATGAAAATAAAATAACGTAGGATTAGTGTAAATGGCTGGTTGACGGTTAGAATGGACTTGGTGGGCCTGTTTCCGTGATGTGTCGTTCAGGAGGCTGAATAGAGCAGCAGTGGGGCAGTGAGAGAAGGATTGTTGAGGATGTGGCCAAGGTGAATCAGCTATTTGGGAAGGTGGGGAGGGCAGGTGAAAAGGTGGGCAAATTTGAGCTGTCGCAATTATCATTGGTTTATTATTGTCACATACCAAGATAGAATGAAAACCTTTGTGTGCTATACAGTCTAAGCATACCACACAATCAAGTCATAAGGTTGTGCAAAGAGAAAAATAACCAGAGTGCAGAATATGGTGTTACATTTTGAAGAGTTACAGATACAGAGAAAAAAAGCGTGCAGTAGTAGGTTGGGAGATTGGGACTACACCCTTAGTTTATGAGAGGACCATTCAGTATTCTGAAGAAGCTGTTCCTAAATCTGATGGTATGTGCTTTCAAATTTTTTTTATCTCTGCCAAAAAGGAAGAGAGAAAAACTGGGGTACAAATGGTCCGTCATTATATTTGCTGCTTTTTGAGACAGTGGGAAATGTAGATGGAATCTGAAAGATCTGAAACAGGCACAAGTGAGGCAGGTTTAAGGAGCTGAGAGGCGTACTCCGCCCCTATTTTCTAACAGTTGCAAGAAGCTTGTGGAGAAATTTCAGTGAACATGACAAACTTCAACATTACTCTGTGAAATCTAAAGCAACTTCTGCATTTCCCATTATGCAGATGGTTGGTTTTTGGTAGTTGTTTTTCCCCCCACTTTGCAGGCACACTGTTGTGGAAGACCAAGGTTGTGACAACTCTTCACTTCTCACCGTGGAGAATCCACAAACCTCACTTTTGTTGATTCCAATGGAGGGCAATAGCTACCAGGAGTCCAAATTATCTAAAAATGTTAAGATAATTCTTAAATGTTTTATGTTTTAAAATATTTTAAGGTTCTATTTAAAAAAAAAATTGTTTATCACAGTTAAAATGGTTTTTTTTTTAATAGTACTCAATTATCTTTTTGTATTTCTGAATGTCAAAAGCACACACAGTTCGGAGCAAGAAGGGGACTTGTCTTGGCTGGAACTGTCAATGGTACTATTTGCTGTCAGGGTTTATTCTTGCGACCCCCACAAGAGGAAGCTAAAATGCAGAAAGCTCTGTCTTCTCATAGACCTCTCACAACCTATAGATCTGGTTCCAGACTGGAAGTTTGATGAGAATAATAATGCAAGTTAGTTTTGAAATTTATTAGGAGTCTGTCGTGAACACGCACCCCAAGAAGATGATTTCTGAAGGCATATGCTATGGTATGGTATGCTTGCCTTCATTAATCAGGACAATAAATGTAAGATCAGGAAGTCATGCTGCAGGTTTATAGGACTTGGGTTTGGCTGCATTTGGAGTATTGTGTGCAGTTCTGGTCGCCCAAATACAGGAGGATGTGTAGGCGAAAGAGGGTGCAAGAGAAGTTTAGCAGAATGCTACCTGGATAAGAGGGTATTGGTTACAAAGAGAGATTGGACAAACTTGGATTGTTTTCTCTGGAACATCTGGAGCATGAAGGCAGACGTGATAGAAGTTTACAAAAGTATAAGAGGCACTGATAGGGTGGACAGTCGGAATCTATTTCCCAGAGTAGAAATGTCAAGGACAAGAGGCAATTAGCTTTAAGATGAGAGGGACAAAGTTTAAAGGAGATGTGCGGGGCAAGTTTTGTTGGAGAGTGGTGAGTGCCTTGAATGTGCTACCAAGGGTGGTAGTAGAGGTAGATACAAGTGACAATTATGAGGCTTTACAATAGGCACATCAAAATGCAGGAAATGGAGGCATATGAGTCATCAGAAGGCAGAGGAGATATGTTTAACTTGACATCATGATTGGAACAGTCATTGTGGGCTGAAGGGCTGTTCAGACCACATGGTGTGTGATGGGTTTATCAAGTCTGTGTACTCCAAATTGGTACACTTGGGTCTGGGAGCATTGATGGATAATCTCTGCATTGTTGATACCTAATTATATGTCCACCACCAATTTTCCAACACCCTTGGTTCCAGAGCCTTGCCCAATTATCCATTTTGCTGGAACAACAGAGGTCAATGCCTCCAAAAGGAGTCAAACAGTGCTGGAAAGATCCACCTAGGTCACCAGGGGTCAATATTCTGGCATGAAAAGTCAGCCTAGGAAGTTGGCTATGGGAATTGATCTGCTGGCTCTGGCAGGGCCAAAGTTTTAGAGCCCTGCTACAGGGGCAAATTCAACCTGCAGATTTGAGGTCTGGCTGTGGAAGTATGCTATGGGAATGGATTGGGCCAGAGTTCGAGAGCTCTGCCAACAGGGGGCAAATAGGATTGGCCGATCTGAAGACCAGCTGCAATGAGGCGAGATCGGTCACTTCACCACATTTTCGGGGGAAATTTCATAGGATACAGGCGATGGACCATCAGAAGCTGGAAAATCAGTGGTGGATCTGTACTCATAATGTTAAAGCTGCCTGGAGTGAACAACAAATATTGCTCAAGGCCCACACCAATCCACACTAGGAAGCTATTCCTACCAGCTTCAGAAAAGGGGAGAAATGGATGAAAATCTAGGTGTAGTTTAGGAAAGAACTGCAGATGCTGGTTTAAATCAAAGATAGAAGTCTGAAGAAGGGTCTCGACCCAAAATGTCACCTATTCCTTCTCTCCAAAGATGCTGCTTGTCCCACTGAGTTACTTCAGCATTTTGTGTCCACCCAGGTTTAGTTAAGCTTAGTTTAGAGATACAGCGTGGAAACAGGCCCTTCGACCCATCAAGTCTGCACCTACCAGCAATCCCCTCGCACTAATACTGCCCTACACTTACTAGAGACAATTTACACTTATACTAAGCCAATTTACCTACAAACCTGTACATCTTTGAAGTGTGGGAGGAAACCAAAGATCGGTCAAGGGGAGAAAGTACAAACTCAGTGCAGACAGCACCCATAGTCAGGATCGAACCACGGTCTCTGGCACTATAAGGCAACAACTCTACCTCTGCACCACCGTGCTACCCAGGGACACAAGGAAGAGGATGAAAAAGGAGGGAGAAGGGAGGGGTGGGGTTGTTAGTAAGTTACATACTTAAAATTGAAGAATTCAGGTTCATACCATTAGGTTGCAAGCTACCCAAGCAGAATATGATGTGCAGATCCTCCAGTCTGCATGTGGCCTCAGTCTGGCAATGGAGGCAACCAGGACAGGAATGTCAACATGATGATGGGAAGGGGAGTCAAAATTATTAGCAAATGGAAGATCCAACAGGCCTCAGCGCAATGAGCACAAGTGTTCAACAAACCAGTCCTATGAGTTGACACTCGCTGATATAAAGGAAACCACTTCAGGAAAATTGAACAAAATGAGGTTGGAGGAGATGCACGTGAACCTGTGTCTCACCTGGAAGGACTGCTGGGGTCCCGGCGTAGATGCAAGGGAGGAGGTATAGGGAAAGATGTTACATTTCCTGCAATTGCAGAGGAAAGTACAACAGGTGTGCATATGTACACATACTCACATATACATATATACTAGACTAAGTGGGACCCATTGGGTCCCATGGTCACATGGGAGGGATGGGCCCCCATCGCAATATTCCACCTCTCTGCCAATTCCAATATTGTTGGCCAGTGGGGGGGGAAGGGGGCTTTCTGGAGCGCTAGTATGGGTGTTGTGGGCTGAAGGGACTGAATTCCAGATGGCTAGTATGGACATTGTGGGCCAAATGGATTCTTGGGATGGCAGCTCAGTCACTCAAGCCTGATGTGCTGGCAGCACACACATGGCTGGTGGGCTGCCAGTTGACACGGCTATTCCTTGAAATTCCATTTCAAGCAGGGTGCAAGGCCACCAAATGCAAGTACAGTTCCATGCCACTTCAAGCAGGGTGCAAGGCCACCAAATGCAAGTGCTGTTTCATGCCATTTCAAGCAGGGTGCAAGGCCACCAAATTCAAGTGCAGTTTCCGACCACTTCAAGCAGGGTGCAAGGCCACCAAATTCAAGTGCAGATTCGTACCACTTCAAGCAGGGTGCAAGGCCACCAAATTCAAGTGCATTTGCAAGGCACCAAATTCAAGCAGGGTGCAAGGCCACCAAATTCAAGTGCAGATTCGTACTACTTCAAGCAGGGTGCAAGGCCACCAAATTCAAGTGCAGTTTCATACCACTTCAAGCAGGGTGCAAGGCCACCAAATTCAAGTGCAGTTTCATACTACTTCAAGCAGCGTACAGGCCACCAAATTCAAGTGCAGTTTCATACCACTTCAAGCAGGATGCAAGGCCACCAAATTCAAGTGCAGTTTCATACCACTTCAAGCAGGGTGCAAGGCCACCAAATTCAAATGTAGTTTCATACCATTTCATGCAGGGTGCAGGGCCACCAAATTCAAATGCAGTTTCATACCATTTCATGCAGGATGCAAGGCCACCACATTCAAATGCAGTCTCATATCATTTCAAGCAGGGCAAAACCACCATAAAACCACACAAAACTCCCAAAACACCTCATACAATACAATACAATACCGTTTATTGTCATTTGAACCTCAAATGAAGTTCAAATGAAATTTAGTTTCGGCAGTCATACAACACGAAAGGAACCAAGACACACACCGACACAATTTACACAAACATCCATCACAGTGAATGTCCTCCTCACTGTGATGGAAGGCAAAGTCTTGTTTCTCCCCTGCTCTCCATTCTTCTCACGATGTCAAAGTCCCCGGCGGGCGATGGTAAGTCCTGCAGCCGCTAAGGCAGCGCTGACGATGTAAGGCCCCGATCCGGGTCTTAATGTTGGAGCCCCCCGGCGGGCGAGCGATGGTAAGTCCCGCGGTCATTAAGGCAGCGCCGGCAATGTAAGGCCCTGCCTGGGTCTTGATGTTGGAGCCCCCGGTGGGCACTGGCAAGTCCCACGGCCGTTAAAGCCACGCCGGGCGATGTAAGGCCCGCTCCAGGTCATTTTGAACCCCGCAATTCGGGTGGGAGAAGTTGCCGTTGCGAGAGCTCCGAAAAGCGGTCTCCCACTAGTGACCCGTGAGCTCCCGATGTCACCGTCCACCGGACCTGCGGCTGGAGCCTTCGCACTCTGGAGTCGGGCCGCAGCAGCATGCCACCACAGCTCTCCATGCTCCGAAGCCGGCCAGCCCCACGATGGTAAGTCCACAGGCTCTGTGACAGGCCATTCCGGCTGGAGGCCGCTCCATGGTGCAAGCCCCAATGGCAATGGAGACCCGGCAGGGAAAAGGTCGGGTTCCCCATACAGGGAAGAGATTTAAACGTTCCCCCCCCCCCCCCCACACATACACATATAATAAAAAACCATTATAAACTATACACTCAACGGGAAAAAAAAAGACAGATGGACTGCAGAGGCCGCTGCAATGTCGGTCGCACCACCTACCACTGAACACCGTCTAGCGGACCTGTCACTCACAGTTCAGTAGACATTCACACTCACAGTTCATTAGACATTAAAAACCACACTCACAGTTCAGTAGACATTCAGTGTGTTCAGTTGATTCACAGCTCAGACAGAGTCGTGACCTCACCCTCCCCATTCTTGCAGAGACTGAGCCACACCTACACTTCCGGGTTTTATAAACCCCCCTCCCACCGGGAGGGGCGTGGCCTTCATGGCGTGATTGATAGGAGAGAGATTCTCATCATTTTTTAAACACTAATAACATTTTTATTTTTCATTGAGCGGAGGTAGACTGAATAAGATGGCAAAAATCACAGCCATAAGTGGTAGCGTTTTATCTAAAATCAATATACAGTGAAAACAGGAAGTTGTCAAGTTTAGACTTTTAATCATTTGCCATTTCGAACCAACCACCACCAACAACCATTTGCAGTGCTTTATTTCAAACGAACCACCACCAGCAACCATTTGCAGTGCTTTATTTCGACCCAACCACCGCCAGCAACCATTTGCAGTGCTTTATTTCGACCCAACCACCGCCAGCAACCATTTGCAGTGCTTTATTTCAAACTAACCACCACCAGAAACCATTTGCAGTGCTTTATTTCAAACAACCATCGTCAACAACCATTTGCAGTGCTTTATTTTGAACCAACCACCGCCAGCAACCATTTGCAGTGCTTTATTTCGAACCAACCACCAGCAGCAACCATTTGCAGTGCTTTATTTCAAACTAACCACCAGCAGAAACCATTAGCAGTGCTTTATTTTCAAACAACCACCAACAACAACCATTTGCTGTGCTTTATTTCAAACCAACCACCACCAACAACCATTTTCAGTGCTTTATTTAAAACCAACCACTATTTGCAGTGCTTTATTTCAAAACCACCATTTGCAGTGCTTTATTTCAAACAACCCACCATTTGCTTTGCTTTATTTCAAACCAACCACCACTAAACCATTTGTTTTCCTTTATTTCAAACCAACCACATTTTCATTTTCAAACACATTAAGGGCATTCAAGGTCAGTAAAAACCACTCACAGTTTAGTAGACAATGATGAGACATAGAGAATGCTGAAGACTCAACCGTCTGGGTTTTATAGTCCGTCCGAAGGGGTGTGGCCTCCAGGAGAGAGAAACCTCAACATTGTTTAAACACACTAATAACTCTGTTATTTTTCATCGATGGAAAAATCCTCTTGTCCTGCACAGTGGAGGGGCACTCTGAGTAAGATGGCCAAAATCACAGCTGTAAGTGGCAGCGTTTTTTCTAAAATCAAAATACAGAACAGGAAGTGATTCAGACTTTTAGTAATACAGATATACTAGACCGACTGGGTTGGGTCCCTTCACTCGGGAGGCCTGGTTACCCAATGGCCCCACTCAACCCGGAGGCGTAGCTCCCCTTCCTCCCCAGCACTGACTTAAAAAAAAAAATCCAATTGCACTTCCCATTGCAATACCCAATTCATCCTCTCCCTCCTGTCCTGCCAGGAGCTGGAGTGGGTGTTGTCTGATGGCAATGTTGTTGGAAATGTTGACATCCCATGAAAGGTGGAGGAAGCACTTTTAGTTCGTTGGAAGGATGGCAGGAAGGATTTAACAGTAAAAATCTTGTTATTGGCTTTTTTTAAACCTTGAAATATCAATAACTGAAATATGACATCAAATGTGAAGAAACGATATGTGACTAAATTCAAACCATTTTCACGCTATTGTGTACCGTTTTGGGTAGCTCCGAGAGATTCACAGAAAGACGTCAAGACTTTTAGTAGTATGTAGATATGTATTCATATAACACACACACACACACACACACACAAACATTAATAATGCAATTTATAGCAAAGTGTTTAATAGCCCATCTGTATGTAGTTCACAAATGAGTGTGTGGCTAGATGGAGGCAGTGACTCCGGTAAATCCCTTCAATGGTCAAACCCATGACAGTGGGCAGTGTTCACAACTTTTTGCCATCTTCTGATTCAAGTTGCTGAACCAAGAGTGATGCAACCAGTCAATATGCTCTTACTGTACACTGAAATTCAAGATAATCCTCTCTGGCTTACTAAATCTCTGCAATCTTCTCTGGAAGTAGAGCCATCGATAAATTGAATCAGTGTGTGGGTCCAAAAGATCTACTGAAATATGCACGCCCAGGAATTTGAAGCTTGACCCTGTCCACCATCGTCTTGTCGATAAGAGATTGAAAAAAAAGAAAATAGAAAAGGATCCTATTCTAATAACTTTATCATCCGTCACCCGGTTTGAACCATTTAATTTCTAAGGTTTGTTATGTTGCACCATATGCTTATAAGAAGTCGATAAAAGGAGACCAAATCTTTAAGAATTTTTACTTTACTATCTCATAAGATGTAGCGTCCGACATATTTGAAATCCACATTTTAAATGTTGGCGTGAGTGCAAAATTTAAGTATAAGGTTTTTGCTGTTATTAAACCATAATTTAAAGGAGAGCTTCTTAGAATGTAGTTAATTTACGTCCTCTCCAAGCTATTTAATAGCAAAAGGATAACGAGGGATAAAATTGGAATTAGAGAACCAGAATGGACAGCTATCTGCAGAGCCAAGAGATGGGGGAGATATTGAACAATTAGGTATTCACCAAGGAGAAGGATATTGAACTCTGTGAGTTAAGGGGGAAAAAGTAGAGTAGCTATGGAAACTATGAGATTCAAAGAGGAGGAAGTACTGACACTTTAAAAAATATAAAAGGGATAAGTCTTTATTCCCTAGACATAGGAAGTAAGTGTAGAAATAGCAGGAGCTATGACAGAAATAGTCACGGGAATAGTGTTGCCGTACTGCGATGTTGTTCTTCAAAGAATGCAATTATAGTGGTGGGCAATTAATGGAAAGGATACTTAGAGATAATCATCTGGAGGATGAATTTTTCGCACTATATGATTTCATTTGACATATGGAAGGTTGGTTACAATCTTTGGGAAGCAAGATGGATTCAACAGGTGAATGGGAGATGTCAAAGAGTAATGGTGGATGGCTGTTGTTAGGTTGGAAGCCGTGACCAGTAGGGATCTGTGTTGGGTCCACTGTTGTTTGTCATGTACATCAATGATCTGGATCAGATGATACTAAGATTTGTTGTGGATAATGAAGTAGATTTTCAAAGTCTACAGAGAGATTTGGGCCATTTGGAAAAGTGGGCTGAAAGATGGCAGATGGAGTTTAATGCTGCTACATCTTGGCAGGACAAATCAAATAGGACGTAGGTAAATGCTGAGGGTCTAGGAATAACTGTGCATAGTTCCCTGAAGGTGGAATATGTAGATAGGGTGGTAAAGAAAGCCTTTGGTGTGCTGGCCTTTATAAATCAGAGCATTGAATATAGGAGTAGGGAAGTAATGTTAAAATTGTACAAGGCATTGGTAAGACTTCTGGAGTATGGTGTACAATTTTGGTCGCCTAGTTATAGGAAGGATGTCAACAAAATAGAGAGAGTACAGAGGAGATTTACTAGAATGTTGCAGGGTTCCAGCAACTATGTTACAGAGAAAGGTTGAACAAGTTAGGTCTTTATTCTTTGGAGTGCAGTTTTGATTGAGGTCTTTAAAATGATGAAAGGGATAGACAGAGTTGACATGGATACATTTTTCCCATTGAGGTAGGGAAGATTCAAACAAGAGGGCATTGAGAATTATTTCGGGGTAACGTGAGGGGAACTTCTTTACTCAGAGGGTGGTGGCTGTGTGGAATGAGCTTCCAGCAGAAGTGGTGGAGGCAGGATCGATTTTAACATTTAAGAGTAAAGTTGATAGGTATATGGACGTGAAGGGAAACAATTGGTCGGCACGGACTGGAAGGGCCGAGAGGGCCTGTTTCCGTGCTGTAATTGTTATATGGTTATATGGTTATATGGTTATATGATCCGAAGATAATCAGTTCTGTATTGGGGTTCAATTTTGTGTTGAATAGTTTTGTAAAAGTTCCAAAATTTCATTCCAAAATTTATGAAGTTTTGTACAGGAGACAAAGGAATGTGCCATAATGGCATTTTGAGTTAGACATTTGTCACAATGGGGGAAATGTTTGGAAATATTTAATTCAATCTGGTTTTCGAGTAACATAATCTATGTAGAATTTTAAATTGAATTAAGTTATGCCTTGCATTAATCGAACATTTATGTACATATAATAGGTCATTTTCCCATCTGTCTTTTGGGATTTTTATCAATAACTCTTGTTCCTAGTCCCTTCTAATTGCCTCTGTTGTTGGTGTTTCTATATTTAAAATTATATTATATAAATATGATATTAATTTGCTTGATTCTGCCCTTCTGTTCATTCCTTCCTCTAATAAATCTGTGGTTAGAGTTTAATATCCTTGTATATATTGTTTCAAATAATCTTGAATTTGAACATATTTGAAATATTGGTTACTTTTCAGATTATATTTTAGTTGTAGTTGTTGGAATGATAGAAGTTTTCCCCATTTCATACATATCTCCAATAATTTTAATTCCTATTCTTTCCCAATGGATAAACGTTTTATCAATAATAGATGGTTTGAATGAGGGGTTGTTAACTATTGGGGAAAGAAGCAATAAGTTTCTTAATTTTAAAGTTAATTGTATTTGTTTCCAAATTCGTATTATGCTGTGAATAATTGGATTCTTCTTATATATTATATTGTTCAGTTTCATCGGAGAAAGAAGAATCGCTCCTATATTATAGGGGGAACAATCCTCTTTCTCCATTCTTATCCAATCTACTTGTTGGGCAGAACTGTCCAACCAGTAAATTATATTTTTAATATTCACTGCCCAATAGTAGTACAACAAATTAGGGAGTGTCAGTCCCCCAAATTCTTTAGATTTACACAGATGTTTCTTTTGAATTCTATGTGATCTATAGTCCCATATGAAATTTGTAATATCAGAGTCTAGTTTTTTTTAAACTGTTTTGGTAAATATATTGGTAATAATTGAAATAGATACAGTGAGTACATAGCCTTGAGGTGCTCCCGTACTGATTGTTATTGAGGAATAAGTGTTTTTGCTAATTCAAACAGACTGTGGTCTGTTGAACAGGATCCAGTTGCAGAGAGATGCTCAGAGACTCACATCCATGAGCTTGATAACTAGCTTGAAGGGGATGATGGTGTTGAACGCTGAGCTGTAGTCTATAAACAACTGTATGTATTTTTATTGTCCAAGTGATCCAGTGCAAAGTGAAGAGCCAGCAAGATTGCATCCTCTATTAACCTGTTGGGGTGGTAGGCAAATTCTAATGGGCCAAGGTTCTTGTTGAGGTAGGAGTTGGTATGCACCATAACCAACCTTGCAAGGTACTTAATCACCACGGACGTTAGTGCCACTGGTCGATAGTCATTGAGGCATTTCACCTTCCTCTTCTTGGGCAACGGTATTATTGATGCCCTCTTAAAGCAGATGGGAACCTCAGACCTCATTAATGAGGTTGAAAATGTCTATAAAATCTCCAGCCAGTTGGTCTGCAAAGGTTTTGAGAACACGACCAGGTATACCATCAGGTCCAGACATTTTCTGAAGGTTCACCCGCCCTGAAGGATCTTCTGACATTGGCCTCTGTGACTATAATGCCATCAAGGCTGTGGGGGCTCGGGAAAGCACATCAGTGTTCTCACTATCAAAGCGTGCATAGAATGCATCGAGCTAGTCAGGGAGTGATGTTTCACTGTCGCTTGAGCTACCCCCTGATTTTGTCTTGTAGGCAGTGATGCCATTCAAGCCCTGCCACAGTTGCCGAGCCTCTGCCTCGTCCTCCAGCTTAGAGTGAAAGATCCTTTTGGCCATTTTGATGGCCTTATCAAGGTCATATCTGGAGTTCTTGTACAGCTTTGCATCGCCAGACTTGAATGCTCGGGATCTGGTCCTCAGAAGAATGCGGATCTCCTGGTTCATCCAAGGCTTCTGGTTAGGAAACACTCGGATGTTTTTCGTTGGAAAACGGCCCTCCACACATTTCCTTATGAAGTCTGTAATGACTGTGGCGTATTCATCAGGTCCATTACCGTGACACTGAACATTTCCCAATCTACTGACTCCAAGCAGTTTAGTAGTTGTTCCTCTGCCTCCGCAGACCAGGTATGTGCAGTCCTCACAACTGAGGGTGCGCTCTTCAGTTGCTGCATGTATGCAAGAAGCAGCAGCATGGCTGAATGTTCGGATTTCCCGAAGTGAGGGTGAGGGATGTAGAGCGATAGGCATCTCTGATGGTCGTATAGTAGTGGTCAAGGGTGTTTAACCCTCTGGTGCTGCAGGAGACATGTTGGTGGTAGATTGGAAGTGATTCTTTCAGGTTGGCTTTGTTGAAGTCCCTGGCTCTGGTGGTAAAGGCTTTGGGGTATGCTGACTGGTATTTGTTGACCATGGCGTACTGCTCCTCCAGTGCTAGGCAGATGTCTGCCTGGGGTGGGATGTTGAGCACTGTCAGGATAATGGAAGTGAATTCCCTCGGGAGGTAGAAGGGGCGACATTTCACCGCCAGGTGTTCCAAGTGTGAGGAATAGGAGTTAGAAAGAACTGCCACGTTTGAGCATCACGAAGAGTTGACCATGAGGCAGATGCCTCCGCCTCTCCCTTTCCCCAATGCCTACATTCGAGCCCGTACGAAGAATGGAGAAAATTTTGGGCTGGATGGTTGAGTTTGGGGAGCTGGTGGTGAGCCATGTCTCTGTGAAACAGAACACACAGCATTCCCTCACCTCCTTTTGGTAAAGTAGCCTTGACCTCAAGTCCCCCACTTTATTTTCCTGTGACTGAACGTTGGCCAGTAGAATGGTAGGGAGAGAGGGTCGTAGTCCCCTGTGCTTCAGCTTGATGTAGTCCTGCCCATTGGCCACATTTCCACACAATGGAGGCCTCCCCGGTGTTTCCAGGTACTGGACTCACTATTCCTGCAATCCGTCGCGAGGTCGGGGATTCCCCTGTGATCGGAATTCCCTTACAGTCGGCAGCTCCATTGCATTTAAAAGCATTAGCAGCTTGTTAGTGACAGCACTGATTTGTGTGGTTTCTTTCATGCAAGTAAGCTACTATATTTTATGATTTTCTGCTGTGCTGCTTGCAACATGTCACCACAGACAGGTGCATTTTAACATTTTAAATTTTGCATGTGATGCAAATGATGAAAGATTGAAACAGATATTACACTGCTGTGTAGGATAGAGCTATAATGATTCAGCACAGAAACAAGCTCTTCGGCCCATTGAATCACCCATATACACCAGCCATTAATCACCCATTTACACAAATCCAATGTTAATCCCGCTATCAAAAAATTCTCCCTACATTCGTTCACCTTCATTTACCACTCACCCATGCTTCAAGAATGTTCCTAACTTACCTCTCCTATTCCAAGTTTAGCCCTGCATCAAAGATCTGCAAAAGAGTCCTTAGAAATGGAAATTTTCTCTAAATGTGATGAATTGTGTCTGTTAGTTGACAACTTCTGAAAATTATGTAGAAAACTCAAACAGGCAAGTAACACCGTTGTCATAATAAAGCAACAATTTATTATTCCTCAACATACCTTTGGTGAACTTGTGAGGAGTACACAAAGACAAATAAAATTCTAGACAGAAATATTAATGTACATTGTGTGACGTGTGCAGGAATATTTGAGAGATTTTACATCCTTACTCTGTGGTAGGAAATGGACTTCCACCCAAATGTCACTGCATGCAAAAATGTCCATCATTAAGAACATTCCAATTAATCCAATTGTTGTATTCTAGGTCCCCTGAACAAAGTTAATGAGATGCTGAAGGATACTTAGAAAGTAATCATAAATTAATTAAATTGAATCAACATTCAATCTTCTGAGCGCTCAAAATACTAATTGTTAATGTGTAAAAGAAACTATTCTGATTCCAACAGTAATTCCAGATGCACCATCATGTAAAATTCCACAAACCACGAACAATTTTGTTACTCATGTCTTGTCATTTTTTGAACTTTCTCAGGCTTCACATTAAATTTCCATTATTTAAGTTTGCTCTAGTTCAGAAATTACTTCTTTAAAAAAATGTCAAACATGAAATATCAAATATGACCCCACCGCATGGCCGCACACTTTATACCAGTCAATGGGCATGCACTTTTCAACAGAACTTCCTCAGTCATGGTGGAATGTGCAGCCATTTATTCCCAACATTCAGGTAGTTGTCCTTCTGTTAAGCGCAGATAGGATTTTGCCCAACATTAACTACTGTGAGGGGTATAATGGATTTAAATTATGATCTTGTGCAGCTCAGAGCAGACATAGGGACAGAAGTGGAAGCCTTGGGTTCTTAGATGGAGCCAGCTGCAGTGCACATTCTGCTGTATGTAATGAAGATAGTTCAGGAGACTCACCAAAACTGGTTACCCCCAGCACTTTACAGTACTGTAAAACTCTGAATCTGCAGAAAAACTGCAACAGAAATAGAAGAGTTGATTGAGTATATTTCAACACGGGAAGTGCTCAAGCTCACGTTTGATAGCAGCATTGTCAAATATATAGGTTTTTTTAAAAAACCTTTTTGGGGATGATCTTCCTACTTTGCTTCTTCAAAGGATATGTAAGATAGTACATTGATTATCCCTTGGCACAGTCTGCAGCAACAATGACAACTCCTATCAAAGTAACGTGTTCAGCCATTTAAAAAAATAATACAGTAGGTGATTACAAGCTTGGCAAAAGGTACAGTCTTTAAAGCAATATCTTTTTTTTTTTTTATATATATTTTTTTATTAGAGTATTTAGACAGTGGATTAGCAAACATATATTATGATAGAAATATTTCATGTTCAACAAGCATACATTATTAATATTATCAGTTGTATCATTTTGACTCTAATAGGTTTTTTTTTAATAGAGAACAGAAAGAAAAATAGAATAATAATCTATATCAAAGAAGAAAATCATAAAGAAAGGAAATAATTTACTATTAATACATCGTAGGAGATAAGATCAAAGAATAAAAGATATAACTTTTCATCTATTCCTAAATCCAAGTTTCAGTTAGGGTTCCCTGCCGAACCATTCTACCCTTTTAAGTAATCAATGAAAGAAGACCATGTTCTAACAAAAACTTCTTATTTGTCAATAAGGCAAATCTGATTCTTTCCAGGTGTAGGGTCTCCGACATTTCCATAATCCACATTTTAATTGTGGGGGATATAGGGCCTTTCCAAAATTTTAATATTAATTTCTTCCCAATTATTATACTGTAGTCTAGGAAATTTCTTTGGCTTGTTGTAAGAGTTAAACTTTGTTCTGATGTTCCAAGTATTATTAATTTTGGGTCCGGATCCAGTTTAGTATTAATAACTTCAGAAGTTATTTTAAAAATCTCAGTCCAGAAATTCTTAATTTTTATACAATTTGCAAAAGTATGTGTTAAATTAGCCTCTAGATGTTGACATTTATCGCAGGTAGACGATATTTGTGGGAAGATTCTATTTAGTTTAACTTTGGAATAATGTAATCTATGTAAAACTTTAAATTGTATTAGAGCATGTCTGGAATTTAGCGAGCATTGATGTATGTATTGTAAACTTTTATCCCATAAATCTTTCGTTATAGATTGATTTATTTCATTTTCCCATGTGTTGTCTATATGATTCCGTTGATGGTATCTCACTATCTAAAAGGGTGTTGTAAATACAAGTTATTAATTTTTCTGTATTAGGATGTTTATTCAGACATTCATCTAAGATTTCTGGTTCCCTATTCATATAATCTTGTGTATTTGACCTAACATAATCTCTGAGTTGTAAGTATCGAAAAAAATTATTTGAGTGTAACCCATAAATCTGTTGCAGTTCTTGAAATGAGAGATAATATCTTTAAAGAGGAAATTCTTTATCTGAAATGAGAGATAATATCTTTAAAGAGGAAATATAAAGCAATATCTTTAAAGGGGAAATTCCCAGAATCAGATGCTCTGCAACGCAAGGCATATTAGCTGAATATGCAGCAATTACATTTGGGAATTATCTAGAGGCAGGAAATAAATATTACGGAGGATAATGAAAATGAATATTATGGAGGATAATGAAAATAATTAGGGTTTGCTTCTCATCCTAACTCACATGGTCTATTGAATCTGCAAACACCAGAGGATGCAACTGCTGTAATCTTGAGCAAAATACAGAATACTGGCAAGACACAGCAGGTCAAGTGTATCTGGAGAGGGAATGGACAGGCAACGTTTCAGGTCGGGGCCCTTTTTCAGACATGAATCTACAAAAGGCTTTTCAACCCACAGATCAATTCTGCTCTCACCTGACATCTACTGTACATACTCGGCTATACAGTGCTCACTGCAGGGTGGTGAGGAGAGTGTATTTGGTAAATCCTGTTGTATCCTACTGTGTTACGCTGATTGACACCACAGACTGAAGGGCAAATTTGGAATATTCCTGTTCTAGTGTGCCCTATGTCTCACGGCTTGTATTTTAACAGTGGATTTTTTTTTTTAAACCTAATAAAGGCACAACATAAGACAATCTGATGACTACACAACAACCAAACATGTAATGACAGAACTGGACAATCTCACTATGACTGATCTACGGTCCTACTAATTTTGAATAGTGAAGAATAATTAAACAGCTAGTGACTGAGGAGGCTTCAAGAACATCTGCAACCCTCAACACCAACAAAACCAAGGAACTGATTGTGGACTTTGGAAGGATGGGGTAGGATGGGGACCCACAGACCTGTTTACATCAACGGGTCGATGGTAGCGAGGGTCAAGAGCTTCAAATTCCTGGTCGTGCATATTTCTGAAGATCACTCCTGGTTCGTGAACACTAATGCAATTACAAAGAAAGCACACCAGCGCCTCTATTTCCTGAGAAGATTACGGAGAGTCGGTATGTCAAGGAGGACTCTCCCTAACTTCCACAGGTGCACAGTAGAGTGCATGCTGACGGGTTGCATCGTGGCTTGGTTCGGCAACTTGAGCGCCCAGGAGCGGAAAAGACTACAAAAAGTATTAATCACTGCGCAGTCCATCATCAGCTCTGACCACCCTATAGAGGGGATCTATCACAGTCGCTGCCTCAAAAAGGCTGGCAGCATCATCAAGGACCCACACCATCCTGGCCACACACTCATCTCCCTGCTATCTTCAGGTAGAAGGTACAGGAGCCTGAAGACTGCAACGTCCAGGTTCACGAATAGCTCTTCCCCACATCCATCAGGCTATTAAACTCAACTGAAACAAAACTCTGAACATTAATAGACCATTATCTGTTTATTTGCACTTTATCTGCTTATTTATTCATGTGTGTATATATTTATATAATGGTATATGGACACACTGATCTGTTCTGTATTCATGCCTACTATATTCTGTTGTGCTGAAGCAAAGTAAGAATTTAATTGTCCTATCTGGGACACATGACAATAAACTCTCTTGAATCTTGAACCTCAGCAATGACACGGACCAGCTAACAGTGCGAACGTATTCACAACTCTGTTCAGCCAGAGGCATTGAGTGGATGATCCATCGAAGTTCCTCCTGAGATCCTCACTATCCCAAGAGGCGGTCTCTAGCCAATTTGATTTATTCCATGTACTATCAAGAAACAGCTGTGAACAACAAGTAAACCAAGGTTTATTGAACCAACAATGGCACCTCCCTGACAATGTGGAAAATTGCCTGGATGCCAACTGTTGACAGAGGGGAACAAATCTAAATCAGTTAACTATCACTCAGTCTTCTCAATCATCAGCAAACGGATGACTGTGTTGTCAACAATGTATCAAGGGAAATTCACTGACTAATAACCTACTCACCAATGCCCAGTCAGTTTGATGATTGCTAAGACCATTTGATTCCCAACTTTCTCATGGGCAATTAGACTTGGGCAAGACATACTGACTTTCCCACAAATGTCCAGATGCCAAAAATGAATTCTATAAAATATTTGAGTTGACCCATTCTAAAATATACCTATACATATCTATATAAATATTTCTACTACAGCAAAATAATATGCTGATCTAATAAAGAAAATGAATACTCAACAGAAAATAATGAGAAAACCTGACATGACCTTAAATACATCTGAATGTGAACACCACGTTTCAATGGCGTACTTAGACAGCTGAATATCCACCCCTCAATATTTAAGCCTCAGAGTCCAGTCACATCCTACATTAAATTGTAGGTTTTCAATGATTAATAGGCACTTTTCCAGATTGTAGTTGAATTGTACTGGAATCTCCTGCATATCTGAAGAGGGAAATAAACAAAATTATCATTACAAACAAGAAATGACAGAGTGGCAAGAATCAAGGAACATACCAATGAGAGCAAATTAGACTAAATCTGACATCAAACTACATAAAGAAATTATTGGGGCACAAGAATAAAAGCTGCATCACAATGATCGGGTTTTAGGACGTACACCAAGTAAGTATAGAGGCAGAGAGGTATAGTGACGAGATTACAAAGCTTAGAGTTTTGTTTGTAGTTAACAAGCTGACAATGTGAATCAATTGCCATTAGTCAAAAGGGGTTGTTCAAAGGGCCAGAACTGGAAATATGTGGATCTCTTAGTGGGGTGTAGAGCTGGAACAGATTGCAGTGGAACCATTGTTTAATCAAGATGCAGCGTTGGTAAGTGAGCAACGATCAAGTAGGAACTAGAGTTAGGTACCAGAGGTATGGTTGACTTCAGGGATGGTATAATGAGACTGCAGTAAAGAATAATGGTATAATGAAGCATACAGGCAATAAAGACATTGATGAGGGCAAGAGCTGGAGACTCATGAGGAAGAAATTCCAGGCTGAGGATCTGACAGCTGAATTCAAGACTGCTTTGGCTGAGTGTTTAAAATTGGAGATGGATGAAAGGCAAAGCAGATTTCCAGCACAATTGAGAACTGGAGGAGTTTGCAATGATCGGCGGTGCTGGCAGGGGGAAATCAGGAAGCCATGAAAAATCAAAAAACTGGGAAGAATATTTTATATCGTCAGCAGACGTCAAAGTTCAATTAATAGTACTTTGTGCAAGTCAGGATACAGTCAGTCATGTTTTGGATAAGTTATACTTTACAGAGGATTTGAGCCAATCAAGAAGGCAATTAATTGCCAATTCTTGAGGTAATAAAAGCAAAGCTGAGGGTTTCAGTATTAGTTATATTGCACCAGGGTCAAAGGAGGCATACATAAAAGAAACAGTTGATGGAATGGTTATGCAGTTGGAAACTCCTTGGGCTCAAATAGGAAGCTGAGCTTGTGAGAAACAATGGTTTACATTTACATGGTGCCTTAAATGCAGTAAAAATACGCAAGGCACTTCATAGTGGTATTATCAAAGCCTAGCAGCAAGACTGTCATATGCGAGCTGTTTAGACCTGATTCTGGGCCAGAGAGCAGGTGGCTGAAGTTCACATCTCATGCTAGGTTATGTTGATCATTCCTTTTCCTTTTGATGGAAAATTAATAGTTTTACTGAATAGAACTCTCCTATTTTACTTCGGAGTCACGTGAGTGACTACGTGAAGAACCCCGTACAGCCGTTCGTGTGTCATTACGTCAGCCGCTTTCGTGCAGACGACTGTGGAGCAGCGTAGCTCCTCCAACGGTGAGTCTAAAAAAGTTTCAGGTAAGTTCTATTTCTTACCTGTTCTAGGTTTCCTTCAGGAACCTCCGGGGTTCTTGCGGGATGGTCGCGAGGCCGACGAGTGAACCAGCCTAGGGCTTTGGGGGGAAAACACTGGCCCGACCGCGGGAGCGGGGAGCTGGCGAATGTCGGGTTTGCGATCGGAGTAACTGATAACGCGGTCAGTGACTCCACATGTTGGGTTCCCGGGGAGGGGATACCCGAGAATAGTGCGGTTCCAGACTGCAGTAGTCCCTAGGGGATGGGGCTTAACGGACCTCAATGGTCAGCCTGAGTTCCCGGTGGTGGGGAAACTTAATTGTATGCAGTTCCAGACCGCAATAGTCCCTAGGGGATGGGGCTTAACGGATCTGAAAGGTCAGCCTGGGTTCCCGGTGGTGGGGAAACTCAAGTGTTTGCGGTTCCCAGACCGCAGTAGTCCCCAAGAAATGGGGTTTAATTCAAGTAAATGAGTAACCCGGGTGCCCGGGGATTGATTCCCGGGGAGGGGAAATTCACTTATGGGGTTCCCTAACCACAATAATCCCCAGGATATGGGGACAGTTGACAAAATAGTCAGAGTAATTAAGAAAGATTTGGTAGGTTCACCTCTGGGAATGAATTTAGAGAAACTCCTTTAGGCAGGAGGTGGATCAGTAGTAAAGTTGTGGCAATGGCAGCCTATGGCAGAAGCTGAGCCAGCAGCACCTTTGGGAAGGGCTGCATCATGGGAATGCCAAGTCATGGCAGTGCCAACCTATGGGAGAGGTTGTGCCAACAGTACCTTTGGGAAGGGCTGCATCATGGGAATGCCAAGTCATGGCAGTGCCAACCTATGGGAGAGGTTGTGCCAACAGTACCTTTGGGAAGGGCTGCATCATTGGAATGCCAAGTCATGGCAGTGCCAACCTATGGGAGTGGTTGTGCCAACAGTACCTTTGGGAAGGGCTGCATCATTGGAATGCCAAGCTATGGCAGGCTAGCCTATGGGAGAGGCTATGCCAGCAGTACCTTTGGTCAGGACTGCTCATGGGGATGCCAAGCTATGGCAGGCTAGCCTATTGGAGAGGCGGTGCCAGCAGTACCTTTGCTCAGGACTGCTCATGGGGATGCCAAGCTATGGCAGGCTAGCCTATTGGAAAGGCTGTGCCGGCAGTACCTTTGCTCAGGACTGCTCATGGGAATGCCAAGTTATGGCAGGCTAGCCTATTGGAGAGGTTATGCCAGCAGCACCTTTGCTCAGGGCTGCTTCATGAGAACGCCAAATCTATGGCAAATACTGGTCTATGGGAAAGGCCGTGCCAGCAGCACCTTTCTTCAGGGCTGCTTTATGGGCGCCCAGCGATACCTTCTTCAGGGCTGCTTTATGGGAATAGCTGTTTAGTAGGGTATTCCCATTTACAGTGATCATGGTGGATGAGTGGTCATTGTCAGGATACAGCTGCAGCTATATCCTTAAATTTGGCTGGAGTTTATTAGGTAGTTATCCTTCTGGCACTGGTTTAGTGCAGCAGGTTCAGTCACTACATAATTGTGATGGTACAGGATGATAACGTCTGTAAATTATAATGTTATAAATACTTGAGCAGACCAGAAGGGGGTCAGGTCTCAAAATAGTCACAGGCATACCAGGGGACCTTTGATAAGGTAAGCACACATATATACAACAATATGTCAAGGTCATCAAGAGCTTGGAGTTCTGGACTAGCAATGTTGTTAGTCACAATAAATAAATAAATAAATAAATACATAAATAAATAATTTGGGAGAACTTATTGTTCAGGCCATTCCAGATGAGGAAAACAGAGTTGTGTTATGTACTAATGGATTCTGATTCCAGATCTCATTCCACCAGGGCTGCTACAACATCAGCAGCAAGGGTATTTATGTTCCGCTGGGTCGCATTGTTACGACTGCAGCATGGTCCAACGAACGACTCTCCAAACATCTGTAATGACCCATTGCTGAACCAGGGTTATTTGTTAACTCTATTTATGTTCTGGTTATATTTTCCATCTGGGTGAGAGATGGAAATATTATTGTTTCATTTAAACAGCATCAGCATGTTTTACATCTATGTTATGACTGTATGCATTATGAATGTTTCTCTTAATTTGTCAATGAAGCAGGTGTGGTTGTGTACACTCGTTTCACACGGCATGATATCACAGAGCTTTGAAGTCTTCACGTAGTCACTCACGTGACTCCGAAGTAAAATAGTAAGATTAAACGAGAACTTACAAGTTTGAAGTTTGATCTTTATTTTATGAGGAGTCGAGTTGAGGGACTACGTGCCCTCCGCTCCCTGCCCTCATAGATCTCATCTGGTAGTTCTAGTCTTTGTTATCTTACCATTATACTTCAGCCATTATTATCTGTGATTTCACACCGTTGCTTTGAAGATTGACGCATGAACGGCTGTAAGGGGTTCTTCACGTAGTCCCTCAACTCGGCACCTCATAAAATAAAGATCAAACTTCAAACTGTTAAGTTCTCGTTTAATCTTACTATTAATTGTCAGAATGTTTTACCTGGACCCAGTGTTGTCACACAATAAGGTTGTGCAGCTCCCACTATGTGGATCTTTTCCACCAGACACTCGGTGCAATACCATCCCCTCTCATCAGCACACCTGAACAAAGGGAAACATATACACATGTTGGCCTTTATAAATACCGTAAATACAGTAAATGGTAAACATTGCATTCAGAGAGGATGTGGGTTAGTTATATACATTTCTCTGGTTTTCTGATTAACAGAGATGGCATCCAAACCGGACCTTCTGGATTCCATTGCTGGCCCATGCTGAACTAATTGAATTCAGCTGCAACTAGTATAAGGCCTCAGTGTACCTGGCATGATAAAAAGCAAAGAAACTGAGGTTTCCTCCAGAGATACTGCCTGACCCACTGTGTAACTCCAACATTTTGTGTCTAACTGTGGTTTTCAGTTCCCTAGCAACTCCCTGCCACAATGTCCACTGACAGATACTGTTCCTTAGAGGTTATGGCAGCATCTCTGGAAGTCATCCAAGTCACTCCACCATTTTGTGTGCTTTACAAGATTCCAGCATGTGCAGTTCCTTGTGTCTCCACCCAGTCCACCAGTTTCTTCCCATTCCAGATTTCAATTTGTGGACTTCTTCAAGAGTGCTTCACTCTCGGCAATAGTTCTTGCAGGATAGGCAACAGACTGTAAGAAAAGGGGGATATTTGCTGGTGGAGGGCTGAACTGAGAAATAGTAAAGGCAGGTTTGCTCACGTAATAGCTTCAATGCACAGGGAATCCATGATCCATCTGAAAGATTCCTAGACAACCTGGGAATAAAGACATTCCTATGGTGTAGTCTGGGTGAACAGGTTCTCACCATTTCCCATAAAGTGCAAATGGATTTTGTCAGGAGACGGGCTACTAGCTAGTCTCCTGCTGTTGATATAAGATGGACTTCCTTCATTTACTTGGAAATCAACTCCGTAAGAAGTTATTTCTTGCAAGGAAACTAAAATTTCCATCATTGTTTCTTTGGATAGGATGCAAAATCCACAGCTTTAGCATTGATGCTGCTCTTCAACAGACCATCAATAAATATACTTGTATCCACAGTGCAATCCTACAGTATTACACTGGCATGGTGTCTGTGCATGGCTTCTTTTAGTACAGGGAATACCCTGCACAACAGTAACCAGACAATCCTCAGTAGACAACTAATCTGAGTGAGATGACAAGGTATACCATGAAAATCTGTCATTCATCTCTGCCTTGGCCATCATCTGCTATTGCACAAAATGAGCCCACATCACCTGCATATTTTACCAGTGGTGTCTTTGAAAAAGAAATAGCTGCCTGATATTTCCCTTTTGAACACGATCACCCATCAGATTGAACACGATCACCCATCCATCCTACACTGGAGATAGGATCATCTTGATGCTCAGTGGTACAATGCAGGTCTCTCTGCAATGACGGTTGTGATCCGTAGAGAGAAAATAGCACTGGAGCCTTCACACTTTCAGAAAAGATAGCGTGAAGGCTCCTTAAAGATAGCTTTAATTATTTTCCACAATGCCCAAAGCATCCAGAACTAAGAAGCACCCTGTTGCATATTTACACCTGATTATATCGAACCCCTTGTATGTCACCCTTAGTTCATAAAAACTTCAGTTGCTTTGGCCTTGTGTTCAACCCTGCTTCTTTGAGCACAAATTTAAATAAACATTTTCAAATACAAATTTATTCTATAATGTTTGTGCCCTCCGAACTCTACTATACTGTAACAGCTCTGTCTGCACTTTTACTATTTTTCGGAATTCTTTTGGATATTTTCCAAAACTTCAGAACTATAAATTGAAAATTAAAAAAACTACAGATGCAAGAAATCCAAACTAAATGTTAAACTATAATCTCTGAACCAGAAACTTTAACATTCTAACTTTAAATTGGTGCTTTAGAACTCACTCAAAAGGATTCTTACACATTTGTTCTATCTCATTATGACTCTATTGTTATAAAAGGCCATTACTAAGAATATAATACAGAAAAGATTTGCAATACCAAGCTTCTTATAAATGCCCCTAGGCTATATTCAGAAAAAGGCTTATGCGGCAAAGTGTAGGCACAAAGGACAGCAGATACTGTATTACAAAAAAAAACACCAAGTGCTGAAGTAACTGAGTGGGTAAGGCAACATCGCTGGAGAACATGGATGGATCTAAAGAAGGTCCTGATCTAAAACATCCCCAAACCATGTTCTCCAGTGACGCTGCCTGAACCGCTGAGTTATCCAGCATTTTTGTGTTTTTGTGTGTAATGTCTCCAGGTGAGATATATTCTCAGAGCTGCACATTTTCTTCATAAAGATTAATGACTGTGTTAGTAGCCCCTCTGGGGATATGCTTCCTTATGGAAACCAAATACTTTAGCCTGTAATGTGTAAATGCCCCTCCAAATTATTCAGACCTTAGGGCTAAATGAGCAACAATGAAAGCCGAGCTTTGGACAATACTCACACGGCTGAAAATGTGTTATCCTTGATGCTGAATTTCCGGAGCAAGAACTGGTTCTTACTATGATAGTTGAATGAATGTCCATCATCAATGAACAACTTTCCTGTGGCTGTGTTCTAAAACAGATATGGGTAATCTTAGTCTTAAAGGTGATAAAACAGATAATATATCAACATCATAGCATCTGTAGAGAAAGCGGACAATGATTATGTATATCCATTTATAAACTCCTATTCCAAGTCTGTCAGCATGGGATGATTGAAATTGTAGGCAGATAACTTTCAATCTTGGATGTTAGAAACATAGAAAATAGGTGCAGGAGTAGGCCATTCGGCCCTTCGACCCTGCACCGCCATTCAATGTGATCATGGCTGAGCATCCAACTCAGTATCCCTTACCTGCCTTCTCTCCATACCCCCCGATTCCTTTAGCCACAAGGGTTATACCAGAATGCCCATCTCGGGCCCTAACTCCATTCAAAATCATTGATTAAATATTAATTCGGCTTTAAGTGCTTCAGACATCCCACTACAATACAGATGTATTCCAATATTATCACTGTTCTGTGACTGAACTGATAGCCTCCCTCATCATCTCCAGAGTCAAGCCATCTGCTGCACCCAGCTTAGCATGATGAAGCCCAAACATAACTGGAGAAGAGACTGAGAAGTACACTTAAACACAACTCAGAGCAGCAGGATGCAAGCATCTGATAAAAAAAAAGTGGCTCATTTCTGATGTCTGATGGGATTATTTCTTCAATTGTGATTCTTTAGTTTTCTACAAGTGAGTCCATTATATTGTATTTATTGGGCAATACAAAACTGGATGCATGACAATAGCAGAGTTAAGAGACAACAGTTTCCAAGGTGATAAAACAGATAATCTGTCAACATCAGAGGTGAATCCCTTGGATTTCCTCCCAGATTAATTTTATAACATGGGTAAAAACACATTGATATGATCTATCCAGGAACACCTGTTGAAGCAATAGCAACCCAATTACAGGGGTGGGGGCAGAGTGGTGCAGCAGGTAGTGCTGCTGTGCAGCTCCAGTCCTAGGATTCAGTCCTAACCTGTGATGCTCTCTGAATAAATTGAATTTAATCAATTTTATTGGCCAAGTATGTATAGATACAAGAAATTTGCCTTGGTGCTTTGCTCGCAGGTAACAACACGATATACAGTAGACAATTAAAAATAAAACATTATACTTTAAACACGTGAAGAATGAAATAAAATACCAGAGCAAAAGGAGGTTACAGACTTTTGGCTGTTGATTAGAGCTGTGTGGAGTTTGCACATTCTCCCTGTGATAGTGTGTGATTTCCTTGGCTACACCGATTTCCTCAAACAGCCCAAATACAAACTGGCTAGTGCAAATTATCTTGAGAATTGGTGGATGGCAGGAGAATCAGGGTGGAGTGGATGGGAATATATGAGAGAATAGATTACATGAGTGGGCCATTGGGAATGATGGGATTGCTCTGTCAGCTGACATTTTCTTGCTGGCCCAAATCCTCTCCTTTTTCGTCAATATAAATGAGGCTTCCTGCAGAAATTCCATTGCAAACTGCAGGAACTACAAATATCAATAGTAAGTTCAACAGGTGAATTCAATTTTTTCATCAAAGAGTGGAAGTTGCACATTTTATTTTGCAGCCATCATCAGCAGCCAGTATTGTTCATCAGAGACTAAATGAAATGCCTTTGGATCTGATATTTATCAGATATCTCTTCCAATATCTGTATATTTACATTTTCTACAATGGCCATCGCTCCACCCAGAGTATTCACTGTGCATAAAATCATGAGGGGAATAGATAAGGTGAATGTGCAGAGTCTATTCCCCAGATTAGGCGAATCAAGAACCAGAAGACATAGGTTTAAGGTGAGTGGAGAAAGATTTAATAGGAACCTGAGGGGTAACCTTTTCCACACAGAGGGTAGTGGGTATATGGGATGAGCTGCCAGAGGCAGGTACTATAATTACATTTAACAGGCAATGGACAGGTACATGGAAAGGTTCAGAGGGATATGTACCAAATGCAGGCAGGTAGGATTAGCTTAGATAAGACACCTTGGAAAGGTTGGGCCGAAGGGCATGTTTCCATGCTGTATGATTTGATGTTCCAACCAGAGCAAGTTCCCAGCTATCCAGATTCAATTAATTTGCTTAGCTCGGCATGTACGCATCAATATCACTGGAAGTACATTTAACTGGGCAGAAATATTCCTACCTCAGAACTCAGTGCAACGTGAAGGGAATAGGAAGCTGTCTCCATACGCTTTGTGGACCTTCCCACTGATGTCTTCCTGGGGATGATAGTGCCACCGCGTTGGTAAACAGGTATCTGCAAAGACATTGTTTCCATTGAACTTTGTTTAAGACTTATTGTGGCAGGAAAGCTTACTTAGTTGGATCATTGCAGACAATCAACAGATCTGCCTGGGGAAATGACAGAAGTCTCCACAAGTAAAATGTGCAACTCCTTTTCAGAAGAAAACGAACGGTAGAACTGTGGAGGTAAAGGTGCTGGAGAAGCGTCCCAATCTGAAACGTCACCTATCCATGTTCTCCAGAGATGCTGCCTGACCCACAGAGTTACTCCAGCATTTTGTGTTCTTTGAAGGTGAATGTACTGTTTGGGAGAGGGTTCTAGGATTTAGACTCAATGATAATGAAAGAGTGGCAATATATCTTCAAGTGAACATGCACCTTTGTCCTTGTCATTACTGCATAGTGCAGCCACTGTGCGGCAGTAATGGAGGGAGTGGTTGTTTATGGTAGAAGATGGGGTGCCAATCAAGCAGGCCGTTTTGTTGAGCTTCCTGAGAGATCTTGAGTTTCCTGAGAATTGCAGGAACTGCACTCATCCAATTAAGTGGAGAATACACTATCATGACTCTGATCTTTGTCTTGTAGATGGTGCTTTGGGCTGTTAGGAGATGAATCATAAACTATGTGGCATCCAGCATGTGACCTAACATTGCAGACCATGCTATCTATCTGGCTGGCCCATTTGAACTGTTAATTTGACTGCTATCTCTCAGTATTTTACAAGCCAACTGGACCAGAGTAAATGCACCATACATCAGTGAGCAGAGCAAAAGCTCTGATAACATTCTATCAATCATTCCTGGACATGGAAAGAGTCCCACAGTCCGCAATGTGAATACAATTTTGTCACAAAAAGAAAAGGGCAAATTATAAGCTACTGACCAATCAGATGTAGCAACCTTTATGCCAATGAAAACTCCAAGAGATCACCATAAAAGATAAAATTAACTAATCGATTGGAGAAGGGTAGTTTACTAAGGGACAGCCAATGTGGAATAAAAAATAACCCAACAATGTTCTGTAAAAGAACATCAGCAAGAGAATGAAGGTTGTGCAGAAAATGGCCACAAATGGACGGTTAACAGATAGTTGATAAAATACAAAATAGAGATCTGCTTCGGCAAAAATTAAAATGTTTTAATGGAACAACTTGGATACTTACATTGTCCAGAGTTACAGATGCGAGAAGAATCTGATCACCATTAAACCGCTGTAATGTTTCAAGATGGTACCATACCTGAAATGAAACAAAATGTATGGTTACAAAAAATTGTCAACATTAATGCTAAAGTCTATAATTTCAAGAAAGTCGAGCAAATATGATTATACAGCAACTTTAATAAACCAGAACTTCCTTTTTATGCAACTGGAGTGGGATGCTGAACAGGAGCTGAGAAGAGAGGAGGGAGAGCACGATGAATGTGAAGGGAGGTTTGAGGTAAGGTATGGTCAAAAAAGCAGATGAGAGAGATGGGACAGAGGGATGGTGGAGGCAATAAGAGAGGATGGGAAGATCAGAAAAATAAGACGGAAGATCAGTTTTACTGATTAAAGAAGCAAATGAGATGGGAGTTTATGTTTTAGCAGAGGTAGTGGAGGTGAGGTTGAAAAGGTAGGTTTTGACACTAAGTGAAAATATGGTTGAAAGGATAGGCTGAGTGGAAAACAAGAGGAGGTAATGGAAGAAGATGGAGAAGAAATAAATGAAGCTTTCAATGGAAGCAGAAACAAAATAATCTGCTGGCAATGTCCCTCGTACAGGCAAGATTGCTGCACACAGAAACAGTTGACTTCTCAGGTCAAAAACTTCCATCAGAACTGGAACAGGTAGGAAGTATAAGGAATTTGAAGATGCTGAGGTACGAAGGGAGGGTGGCTGCAATCTGGTGTTAGGCAGGAAAGAGAGACCAGGGGTGTTGGGGAAGGATAGTGAAGGGATTAATGAGTAAGAAACATAAAACTGGTGGAGGTGTAAATAGAAATTGTCATTATTTGAGATTACTAGGAATAGTGTAGAAAATTGAATAGTACAGCGTGAAATGCAAATTTGGAGCTGCTGACAATCTGGTTGAATTCAGGTTGAAGCCCAGGAGGAGGGAAGGTGCAAAGACAGAAGATATGTTGCTGACCTTTAGGGTTAGTTTCATTTTCTTTAGGACATTGTGGAAGGCCAAGGACAATGCCGTCAAAGCGGAACAAAGCCTGGCGAGTGATAGGTGGACACAGGTGAGGGGAATTTTGAAAGGCAGATGGTTGGACAAAGGCCGGAGATGAGAAGACAAAAGGTGTAAGATACCAAAATTGGTCTGAAGAAGGGTCCCAAACCAAAACATCACTTATCCGTTTTCTCCATTTTTTTTTTTGTACACCAGCATCTGCAGTTCTTCCCCTTTACTCAATCGAAGTGTTTGGCGTATCAGTTCTCAGATTTGGGAACCACTCTGTCAACAGCAAATGCTGTACACTCAATCAGAATAAATACAAGTAAATCACTTCAGACCGTGGAAAACATTTTTGGGTAAATAAAAAGATATGTTACTTTTCTGCAATTATATGCAAATTGCTGTGGGAAATTGGAATATATATTGATGGAAAGAGAAGAGTGAATCACATCATCTCAAAGTCAGGGATAGGCAATGGTCCCTTCAGCAAGCTAAAAGGAAGAGGCAGGGAAGATATGTGTAGGAAGGAACTGCAGATGCTGGTTTAAACCGAAGGTAGACACAAAGCTGGAGTAACACAGCACATCAATGAAAAAGTGTCTAGATCCGAAATGTCACCTATTCCTTTTCTCCAGAGATGTTGTCTGACTCGCCGAGTTATTCCAGCTTTTTGTGCCTATCTTCGGGGCAGGGAAGATACAGTATATCTACAGGTAGGATCCAATGAATGTGAAGCCTGGTGGCTTGGAAGATAAGGACAAGGAGAACGTCTCGAGTCCAGGTAGAGAGGAACAAGTGGGAACAGAATTATGGAAAATGGTATAGACATAATTGAAGGTTCTGTTGCTCTTCCATCTCCCAACACCTGCTCCCTCCCTACATCTCATTCCTGTGGAACTACAGGAGATGGCTCATCTGCACTTTTAACTTTTATCACTATCCCTTCCAGAACTGTAGGTTACAGTGCCAATAGACCTGATTTGGTGAAGCTTTTATCTATTTCTTTTGGCACTGACAGGCAGCAAAGGTTTTCCTAATTGCTCTATTGGAAACATGGGCCCATTCCGACACTGAATTTTTTGGCTTCTTCAAGCAAATCTATTGTATCCTAACCGCCCTAAAAAGACATATTCCTCTGTATTCCCCTCACTCTGGTAAAGTACTGTGAATTACGAAGTGTGTGTGGGAGGTGGGGTGGGAGTGACCACAAGAAAAAAATTGAAATTGTAAGCAGAGCACGTACCCGTCAAAATAAACTACTCTGTCACAAAAATATTGTAGTTATTTATATTTACTCTTCATTATTCTTTGCTAAATGAGGAGGTAATTGCCACATGGAATGGTTCTGGAGACTAGCAGAAATAAACTTTAGAGGAAATACTAAAAGAATGGACTGGTGCATAAAGGGCCTGTCCCACTTACGCGACCTTTACAGGCGTCTGCCGGCACCCGTCTCACGACCATACAGGCGACCTCTGGCAACATGTCGCAGGTGACCTCTCCCGACCATAGGAGACCTCTCACGAACATACAGCCTATATGGTCGTGAGAGGTCTCCAAAGAGTCGTAGCAACTTTCTGGTCGCCACTGAATTTTCAACATGTTGAAAATTTCGACAACCTATGATGGGTGCCGGCAGTCGCCTGTAAAGGTCACATGTGGGACAGGCCCTTTATGCTGTTTAGAATGGTTAAAGGAGTGAAAGGAGACATGTATTGTTGGACATTAACATTATCCTATTTCTCTGCTTTAAATTCCATGTATTTTTTGTGACAATTAAAGAGATAAGAGTCATCCCTGTAATGTTAAACTCACCTCTCCTTTTCCAGGAAGCAGCACGCTAACTTCTGTCACCCCCGCTTCAGTCACCGGATGTACCAGCAAGGCTTCTCCTGCAGGTTTCAAGAATTAATAAAGCCATATTCGTTTCATTAATTTAACAGACTGAAACTCTGATAAACTGTGTTTTCATACTTTTCTGTTCCCAGGAGGGGTCCCTCTACTCCCATCCCATCAAGAAATGGAAGAAGCCTATTCATCAAGAGGAGAGACTCTCTTCAGACCCATTAAGAGGAGACTCTTTGTAGTCCCTATCACAGGGAGGTTACTCTTCCACATCCCCATCAGAATTTCTTGCCCCTACCACTCATTCCCAGAGAGTCAAGACCATCCTCAACACAACCACTTTCACCCTATCAGAGGGACAGCTTTTCCTGGTGTTAGTGTGATGAATTTTTCAGGGAATCAAAATTCCTGATTATGGCTGAAGATAGGTCCTGACCTGAAATGTCTTCTATCTGAGTCCTCCAGAGATGCTGCCTGACCCACTGAGTTATTCCAGCACTTTGTTCCACACAAGATTCCAGCATCTGCAGTTATTTGTGACTCAGTGTTCCTAATTACATCTACTCACTTCAATCAATATCTCCCTTCAATGCACTAGAACTAGTTTAAAGTTAGAGGATAGGCAGTTGCATTTCATGATTAAATTGCACAGTGGCAGTTCAAAGGAAAAAGCTGTTCTATATTTAATAGTTAATGTTGACATCAAGGACTCTGAACTGAAAATTACAACGTCCCTCACCAAGAGGGCTTAATTCTTGGTGCCTAGATACCATACCCTGCCATATTCCATTAACTCTGAATGAAATATCAACTCCCAGCCAGCAATTTTGTTTCTGAATCAGGTAAACATTGTTGAACTTAATTCAATGTGGAGGACTTGCACCAGCTGAAAACAGGGTTGTTTCTTAAAATGATCTCAGCTTGTTGTGGCAACTGCTCTGTTCTTGACTCTTGAACCTGCAGAAAGTGAACAAATCCAAATCTGAATACGAATATCTAGGACAAAACAAGGCACTTGACTTGCACCGCAACAGCCATCCTGACGTTTATTTTCTCCACCACTGGTGCACAGAGTCTGCAATGTGTACCATCTGCAAATGCAGGGGCAATTACTCTCTCAGCACTTAGCAATCCAATTATCTTTACCAAGAAGGACAAGATCAGCAGATGATTAAGACCACCATCACCTGCAGGTTCCCCTTCCAAGTTGCACATCACCATGACTTGGAATATATATTGCTGGTTCCTTATGTAGAGAATCTGGAACTTCTTACCTAATAAGGGGCACCTTCACAAAACAGGACTGCAGGGTTTCTTGAAGACAGATCACCAGCACCTTCTCAATGTTAATTAGGAATAAGCAAAAAATGCTGGTCCTGCCAGTAATACCCAGATCCCGGAAAATCAGTAAATTATTTAAAAAAATCTTTGAATAGTTTAACTCCATCTTTAAGGCTAAGATCCCTTGTTTTGACCTACTATCAACAGAGGAAATAAATTAATGTTATCAACTTCAACCACTGAAACATGCAATTATATCATTCTTTATTCTTCTATACTGAAGGAAATATGTCCAAGTTGCATTATATATTAAGCAAAGAAGCATTCTGATGCTTTAATGCTCTGACATTTTCGCCGTCTTCAATGTGATCCCACCGCCATTCTTCCCCTGGCCATCTATTTTCACTTTCCACATAGATCACTCCCTCCGCAACTCCTTGTTTCACTCATTCCTTCCCACCCAACCAAATCCCATCCCAGGTACTTTTCTCTACAACTGCAGGAGATATAACACCTATACCTACACCTCCTCCCTCACTTTGATCCATGGACCCCAGCAGCCCTTTCAAGTGAGACAGAGGTTCATGTGCACCTCTTCAAACGTCGTCTCCTGCATTCAGTGCTTCCAAAGTGGCCTCCTTTACATCAGTGAGACCAAATATACACTAGGCAACCGTTTCGTACTTGCACTCTTGCTTGCCTGCTGGGTCTCCCAGTTGATGACCATTTTAACTCCCTTCCCCATTTCCACCTATCTGTCCTGGGGCTCCTCTATTGCCAGAGTGAGGTCACACTCAACACTCAAACTGGAGGAATTGCACCTCATAAGCCGCCTGGGGAGATAACAACCCAATGGTAAAAACATAGAAATCCCCAATTTTAAGCAATATACTCTCCCTAAACCCAAAACTTAGCCTGCCCATTCCCTGCACAGAAATTGGAGTCACCCCTGGAAACAGGGTATTCAACCTAACATGTCTCCTCCCATCTTACTGTATCAGGCTACTTCTTCGTCATAGAATTGTACAGAAACAGGCCTATGACCCATCATGTCCTTGTCAACCTCTTTGGCCATGCACACTAATCAAATGTTCTCACATTATGTCCATATATTTCCGTGCCTTGGCTATTCAAGTGCATGTCTAAATGTCTTTTAGATATTGTGATTATATCTGATTCCATCACCTCCTATGGCGAAGAATTCCAGATATCAACCTCTCTGTGAAAAATAAGTTTCTCTTCAAATCCCCTTTAAAACAGCATCCTCTTACCTCAAACTATCCCTCTTGTTTTTGATAACGCAATCATAGGAAAAAGATTCTGAATATTTACCGTCTGTGTATCTTATAACTTTTACATACCTCTATAAGGTCACCCCTCAGACTCCTTCCATCCAGGAAAAAATGAGCTCAGTCTAGACCTTCGTGTGCTGGGCTTTATTTTAAATGCAACCATACTAATTGTATCAACTATTGCCTGTGATCATGCATTCCGTATTCACATTGTGCTGTGGGAAAATAAGTTTTTCTTTACCTCAGTCAAGAGCCTATGCTGCAGTATCCTCGTCACTGCCAAAAGGAAGAAATCTTTCCTCATAATTTAACCCTTTTAGCGATTTATTTTTCTGATAAATCTCTACTGTACCCCTGCAGCAAATCACAGTAAGAGAATCATCCAGTACAGAAACTGGCCCTCTCGGCTTGCCTCGTCCAAGCTGACCATGATGTCTATCCAGACTAATCCCTACATTAGACCCGTATCCCTCTAAGTCTTTACTGTCAGTACCTGCCCAAATGCTTTTTAAGCACTTTATTTGTATCTGCCTCCACTAACTTCCCTGGCAGTTTGTTCCACATAACCAGCTTCTTCCCATTAACTCCATCTACACTTCACACTGCCTCAGCAAAGCAGACAACATTATCAAAGATCATTCACATCCCGATCATTTGTTTTTCTCCCTTCTCTTATCAGGCAGAAGATAGAAAAGCTTGAAAGCGTATACCATAAGATTCAGGAACAGCTTATTTCCTGTTGTTATCAAACTTCAGACCTCTCATAACGAAGGATGTATTCGCAAAGTTCCACCCACCTCGATGAGGCCTTTGAACTTTTTGTTATCTGCACTATTTCTGTAGATGTAACACTATATTCTGCTCTCTGCTTATTTTTCTCTTTTATAGGCCTATCCCACTTCGGCGATTTTTTAGGCGACTGCCGGCCACTGTCAGAGTGGAATACACACACACACACATCGCTTCCTTCACTAGCCCGTTATGCAGGCGGGGTACAGGGCAAGTGGGGAGAGCGCTGTCTGAGTGAAATTCACACAGTGCAAAGCCAATGTGATGTGGACACACACCGCGATGTACAGGAAGGTTGGCGCTGTAATTAAGAAGGTGAAAGCACAGTGCACGGGAAGTGTCACATAAGTCCTTGAAGAGAGGGGGGGTAAAGAAGGAGTGGAGACAACTTTTAAGAAGACAGATACACAGCTGTGAAGCTCAGCAGACATAAACTTCGGTTATCCTTGGTTCTGAAAGTCACTGCTTATGTTTTTTTCCACAATGAGCCAATGAAATTCACCAGTCAGCACTGGCTACAATCTACGAGAACCTTCAACCTCCAGGAAACCCACTACCACTGCGCCTACGGTTCAAGGATTCTCGCTACTCTCCAAGGCGGCTTCATTCTGGTCGCCGCTAATTTTTTAACATGTTGAAAAATTCACGGCGACCATAATGAGGCCGCAACTACTACCCAGAATGCTGGAACTCCTCACGACCATGAAGGCGACTACCCGGCAACCACCCGCGAACATGTGGCAACCATGTGGCGACCGCATAGTCTCCTGCAGTCGCCTAAAAACTCGCCTAAGTGGGACAGGCCCATTACACTACCTGTTCTACTTGTGTATTGTTTGATTGTACTTGCATATGGTATGATTTGACTGGATAGCATATAAAACACTGTATCTCCAGTGAGCATGAAGCCAGCCTATCCAATCTCTGCTCATAACTACAGCCAACATTTCAAGCAACATCCCAGTTAATCCCTTCTGTATTCTCTCCATTGCTACCACATCCTTCCTGTAATGTGATGACCAAAACTGTACACAAGTGTGGTCCAAGCAATATCTGGCCAATAGATCAGCCACAATGGAATGATGGAGTAGACTCGATAGGTCGAATGGCCTAATTCTGCTCCTATAACATGATTTTGATTTGCAAGACAATGTTCCAACTCTTATACTCAATGCATCAGCCCACTCGGGTATCAATACTATGTACCTTCTTTACCATCCCATCAACAACTTTCAGTGAGCTACGGACAAGATCCCTCGGTCCCTGCCATTTTTCACATATGTCCTGTTAGTATGTGATATCCTGAAATGCATTACTTATTGAGAAACATATTGTGCAAAATGTTATCTCCAGCACTCAAGAAATGTGTTACCCTTTAAAACTCAATGAGTTCCGTTCTTGCACTACACTTCTCTCTACTGTAACTTGGCTCTCTTCCCCACAGTCTTGCACCTTGTCCTCAGACATCAAGTACATTTTATCTGACAGAAACAACCAGTATTCTCTTTCTTCTATAGGTTCCTCCTTTCTGAAAGTAATACTTTCCTTCTGTTAGATTACATTCTTGGACAGATATTCTTTTTTCATCACTTTCTCTTCTTGCTGCTATGTACTGGAGCCTAAGAACTCATTAACTCCAGATTCTTGAATAACTTCTTCCCAAAGATCACCAGGCTCCTGAATCCAGCACAACCCTACCACAGCACTAGGAACTTTACACTACCATGGTTGCTTTATGTATTTTGGTTTTTGCACTATCGTGGTGCAGTTTATTTAGCATAACTGGTCATTTATTGCATATATATTGTTATTGTTGTTGAGTCTCATGTGTCTGTAAAGCTACAGTAAACACAAATTTCATTATTCCAGTTCACATCCAGTGCATATGACAAATAAACACTCTTGAACATTCCCCCCTTTCCCTTTGAGCTCATGTATCTCTATTTCAGATTCCAGCAGCTTTATTTAGAAGTAGTTATCTAATTATTTTCCACATTAAGTTCTTCAACCCTGGTCGATTCCAGTAAATCTCCTCTGTATTCTCTTCATGACATCCTATATAAACCATGACACTCAGAGTTGGTTACAGTTCTTTAGTTTATTCTGACATTGTAAAAGGTTTCATTTTGTGTTCTATCGCTCCACGACTGAAGCGGTGTGTTGTCACGACTCTATGTATTTTATCTTTAAACATCCTGAGAAACTTGTATCGCTATCTACTATATTCCAAGATTTCAAATTATATAATTTAATACACATTACTATATTTTCAGAATACATCAGTTCTCTTCATTCATTTTCATCCATAAGGTATCTGCACACCTTGCCCATCTATGACCTCTTAAAGCATGCCATTGTCATCCTCACACTTTACAACCTAGCCAAGTTACAGGCTATGATTGCACTGGCTAAACAAGCAAGTTATTAATGTCTTCACATACCTATCAAATACTCGTCATCAATTGCAAATGTATTGGTCTCCTCGGGGAACTCCACCCATAAAGGCCTGTGAAAATAAATATGCCCAATCATTTACTGAAATTATAAGGACATCACCAGTGGAAAAAAACACAAAACGCTGTAAATATTCATCAGATGAATCAGCATCTGTGGAGAGTTCTCACCATGTAGAAAATATTCTAAATGATCTTTACAAAGGTAGTTCTATTATAAAGCATGTTTCCATAATGCAAATTAGATATCACGCGATTGATGAATTAGGGAACCCCATTAATATTACATGGGCCGAATTGGTTACAACACAATTCTGATCGAGAACTGGAGACCCAGTAAAAACATAGTTTGGAAATTCACACGCAAAAATATAGCTATCTTGGGGAAAAAATAAGTCTCCGGAAATATCCTGCAGTAATCAGATAGTATTGCATCTTTAGAACAGTCTGTCATCTGGTGGCCATCGAAATTGACAAACAATCATTGCAAATTGATATTAGTGCAATGATACACTATTAAACAATGTAACAGACACCCTTTAGTATTTTGAACTTGCAGCGGCAAAAATAAATATATAGCTATAAAAGACTTATCTTTGAAAATATTGCAGAAAAAAAATGTTTGTTATTGTGAGACAAACTCTAATAGTCTCTAACTGAGATACCAGAGAAGTGTCAGCAGTCAAATAAATTATGCCTCAGAACATCAATACTTTCAGGTGAAAGGTAAAGGAGAGATTTGAGTAACAGTTCCTTCTACAATGTACCAGCCTGGAATTAAAATATATGTTAAGTATAAAGAGGTTTGTAAAAATAAAGGTTTACTCTATTCAGGGATCTGTCAAGAAAAGTCTTAATAAAATGTAATCACCATCCTTGATCTTCCAATTCCCGTAACTTTAAATCAGCATCTGATGATGAACACCCCCTGTTTATCGGAGGAAGTGGAAGCGCTGATTACCTGATCACCGGTTCTGCCTTGGTATGGGCCATGTAGAAAAGTGTATACCAGAACGGCAGCAAGGCGTATCGCTCGTGAATTGATTCCCTGATGATCCTGGTATTTTCCTCTCCAAACAACCAAGGTTCTCGTCGCTTTGTATCTGTGTTGGAATGGTTCCTCAGGAAAGGCTGGTATGCAGCAGCCTGGTACCAACGAACAAGGAGCTCTGGTTCAGGGTTCTGTACAAACCCACCTACGTCCGCTGAAGACAAAACAAATATTTGTGAAGAGTAAAAGGTGGAATAAAAGACAAAGTGCGCTCCCCTTTTATTTGGGACACTTCCATCGCTTTAGTGTGTTTTTTTAAATTGGCAAAGCTGTGAGAAAAGATGGGGAAAGGCAGCTTGGAAATAACGGCCAAAATGCTGCCAAGGCCAAAATGCTGCCAAGGCCAACTCGCACAATAACATACCCTGCATACATTATTGACCACGTGACAATCCTACTGTACTTGCAAACAGAGCAATGGGTCACATAACAACATTCTGTATCCCTTTAAATTATAGGGTTGCCATGATAATATTCAATTACAAAGCTTAAGCGTTTTCATCTGACAGATGGCATGGCCTGCCAGCGATATTCCATTCCTTCTTTCCATTTGCTTAACTTACCATCACAGATACAAAATAAATTGTTTCTTCAATTTCCCAACTGATGAAGGGTCTTTGATCTCTGGTAACTCTGTTTTCCTTTCCACATGCCTGACTTATTGAGTGTTTTCAGTATATGTCTTTATCTATGATCTCAATTTTATAACATTCCAGCCTCACATTAGCAATGACTGTGTAAGTAAGTTTGAACAGAAGATTAAGCCATTCAGATGCTCCATCAGACTTGTTTTATCTTTGACTTGTAGGCTCAGCTGGCACATCACCCACACAATGTTTGAGCAATGACTTTCGATTTTCTACCATTCTTTATGTTCCATGGCTGAAGTGTATAATGGCTTGATGAGTGGCACCACTCTCACAAGTCCACAAGTACAAATCCCCCTGCACAGACTTGAAATGTAATCAAAGCCGACTTTAACAGGGACATTTTTTCTTAAATAAGACATCTATCGGATTCCCTGTCCCTTCATTCAGGTTTAACTGAAAGATTCAGTGGCACTAGGACAATCCATAAGAGAATTATTCTGATATCTTGGCTAATAACATGAGACCTATCTAAATGATCAGTTATTTCATTGCTGGTTGTGAGATCCAGTTGTACACTTGTCTTCATCAATGTAATAACACTGACAACTCTCTTCAACCATATTGGTTGTGAAGCTTGCTAGATATCTGAGAATGTGGCATGTTATTGCAAATTCATTATTTCATTTCGGAGTCACGTGAGTGACTTCGTGAAGACCCCACCAGCAAGCATGCACGACATATCGTCGCTCGCAGTTACAGTCGACGGCTGGAGAGGGGAGTGCGCTCCTCCACCAGCCCTTCAAAAAGGAACACTCAGGTAAGAGGAACTAACCTTGAGTTGGTTAGTCCCTGTGAATCGAATTTTTTGTTCACAGGGACGATGGATAGGAGTTCGAGAAATACCTCCAGCCGCAGGACATCTGACAGGAGTCAACGGCTGCATTCCCCGGAGCTACCTGCTACAACGGCAGCACCCGCTCGTCGGGCCGGGAAAAGTACGCGGAATGCGGGGAGCCCTACTCTACCAGGACCCAACTCTCCACCATGGCTATCCATGGAGCCGCACACTAGTAGGAGCAACGCGCGGGAGCAGGGTAGGGAAGACCCTGACTCCCTACCACTGTCACCTAAGCATAGGGACAGTGGGAAAAAGGTGCGTAAACGTGTTACCCGCTCTGCGGCATGTACTGTCTCCCCTACTATACAGGTCACCAGAGGGCGGCCCAGGGGAAGAACCACACTAAAGTCGGAGATCCCCGCTGCAGCGGCCGGCGTCGACTTGCCACCGGAGCAGTCCGCCAGATCGCGGACCGGTGAGGGATCGAGGCCTGAGTCTGGGAGCCCTGCAGGTGCGGCCGGCGCAGACTCACCACCGGAGGAGCCCGCCAGATCGCGGGCCGGTGGGATATCATCTCGGTCACCGCACCCCGCGTTAGCTGCTGGACGTGACCGAACGTCCCCTTTGTCCCAGGGGAGGACAGGCGGCAAGCCCGCGCGGACGTTGGTGCACACCGCTTCGGCGGCTGGAACCGACTCCTCACCGCTCATGTCTTTCCAGACAGGCGGGCCGCCACAGTCCGGAAGACAGCGGACTAGCGGCATGTCCGCGTGGGAGTCGCAGAGCCCCGCTGGAGCGGCAGGCAGCGACATCCTGCCTAGGCACCCTAGACATCACCTCGACGAGGTGCGGGCCGATGGCAGAAGCCTCAGTGGTTCAGGAGAACCTGAGGAAGTTGACCTATTGTCCGCAGATAGCGGCGGCGGTCGCATTGCCCGTATGGAGCGCATGATGGAGCGTCTCCTAGAGCAGAATCTCCAGCAGCAGGGCCGGATGTCCTCCAGCTCCAGGAGACATGCTACTGGGCCACCTAGCATGCCCCGTCATCGGTGGGGAGTGCCAGGGATCAGCAGCTGGGTGACATGGAAGAAGATTTGGCGGAGGGACCTGCAGCACCAGAGAAACCCCAAGAGGAACTGCTGGATGTGGTCTCCAAATTCGCCCAGCCCAAGCCCTCGGGACAGCCATTGCAGCCCAAGCTAGCGGCTAGTATTGACTTCCTTACTACACACCAGCTGCAGGATCAGGTCCTAACCGAGGCTATGAACAAGCACAAGGCCCTGAACAACTGTATATCATTGAATGTACCAAAGGTCAACACGCCGATCTGGGGCAACATCAGCCCAGGAATAAGGGCACAGGAACTTAAATTACAGAAGATCCTGAAACTACTAACGTCGGGGATTACTTCCTTTTCCAGATCGGTTGACGGTATGGAGATGACGAAGGAGCAGGAAGATGATCTTGCGCTATTGTGTAACACATAATACGAAATCAAAGCTTTCCGTAAAATCGCCATCAAGCCGACTCTTAACCCAAAATTCGCGGGGTTGTGCAAGGCATCTGCAACGCCACCACCGAGACAGTTGTTCGGTGAGGACCTGCCTAAACATGTCAAGGACCTGGACGAGGAGGCGAAGGCAGTCGGTTTAATGAAACCACCTCCCTCCAGCAGGCCGGCAGCGCGCAGACAAACGCCATATGTAAGACCTCGGGGGCCACCTGAAAGACCAGCAAGGACCTACACGCTGGCCGCACCCCAACAACAAAAGCCTTTTTTAGGGCAGGGCCAACAGCGACTGGAGTGGAAGATGCGCCAACCCCACAATCCAGCAACACAACAGAACACCAAAGCCCAGAACGTCAGGCCCCGCCGGTAACCATGGAGGTAAGGGGGTCTGGTTCTCGTTTGAAACAGCTAAATCACTGATTTCCAAAGGGTGCTTCATGGCAAGCATCGATTTAAAAGATGCATACTATTCAGTATCCATACGGAAACATCACCGAAAGTTCTTGAAGTTTGTTTAGATGGATCAGCTATGGCAGTATAGAGCCCTACCTAATGGGCTTACTACAGCCCCTAGGTTATTGACAAACATTTTGAAACCAATATTGGCATCCCTGAGGAAACAAAACCATATGGTCATGGCATATTTAGATGACATCTTGATTGTAGGAAAGACCATGGAATCAACAAATTTAGCAGTAACAGCTACTAAGGCATTGTTTCAAAAATTAGGGTTTGTCATCCATCCAGACAAATCTAAGTTCTACCCTTCACAGGTCATGGACTATCCGGGGTTCACAATTAACACCAATCAAATGATTGTTACCATCCCAGATAACAAGATAATAGATGTTATTGAAGCATGTAACAACCTTGTTTGCGCCAGGAAACCAACAATCAGACATGCTGCTAAGGTAATTGGGAAATTAGTAGCTACATTTCCAGCTGCATGATTTGGCCCTCTACACTATCAAAATTTGCAAAGAACAAAAATTTCAGCATTAAAAAGAATTGCTGGACATTTTGACAGGCTTATGCAGCTGCCAATCAAGGCAAAAGTTGAGCTACAATGGTGGATTGATAATATTCTAGACTCATTCAATCCCATTATTGTACCAAACCCGTCAGTCGTGGTACAAACCGACGCAAGCGCCCAAGGTTGGGGAGCTACCGACACTACTTCCAGTTGTGGCGGTAGATGGGATTTACATGAATCTACCCTTCTATTATCACAAGGGATAAACTATTTGGAGATGCTAGGAGCATTTCACGTACTACGAGCCTATTGCATGAATTTACGTCATACGCATGTCTGTCTTCAAATAGAGTACACCACTGTGGTGGCATATTTAAATCATACGGGTGGTGTCAAGTCAATATCTTGTGATGAATTGGCAAATTCAATCTGGCTCTGGTGCATAGACAGAAATATTTGGATATCAGCTATCTACCTGCCAGGTAAGCTCAATACAGTGGCGGACACCGGATCACGAGTGTTCAACGATAACATTGAATGGATGTTGAATCCCCAAATATTTGCTAAAATTACCACCAAATTTGGGACACCAGATATCGACCTTTTTGCTTCCAGATTGAACCGTCAGATACCAACATATGTATCTTGGGAACCAGATCCTGGGGCAGTAGCGATGGACGCTTTCTCGCTGCACTGGGGAAATGGTTTTTCTATGCATTTCCTCCATTTTGCCTCATCAGCCGGGTGTTGCAGAAAATAAAATCAGATTCTGCAAAAGGCATTTTAATAATACCCGACTGGCCTACACAACCATGGTATCCGGTGGTCCTTGAGATGATCAAAGAACCATGGGCACATATTAACAGGTGCCCGGATTTGGTGACTAACTCCACTACAGGGGAATCCCATCCGTGCCATGGTCATCTGAACCTGTTGGCCTGCAGGTTCTGAAGAGGCCACTCCTGCAATACGGACACCAAGGACCATGGACACCATTGCAGTATCGTGCAGAGTATCCATCTACTATACGACAGTACCTCACCCAAATCAGTAAATGGGAGGCCTACTGCAGACGGATTAACATCACGTATGACTCTGCCACGATTCCCCATGTGCTGGAATTCCTCGCGGGGCTGCACCATGATAAGGGACTCAGCTATAGCACCATCAACAGTGCCAGGAGCGCACTGTCATCCTACCTTTGCATAGGAGTAGGATCTCACCAACTTGTGTCCAAATTGATGAGGGGTATCTTCAATTCGAACCCTCCCCAACCACGATACAACATCACCTGGGACATAGGGGTAGTATTGACCCTACTCAGGAGTTGGTCGCCAATGATTGGACTACCGTTGGATAACCTCACCCTGAAGATGGTGATGTTAATGGCTCTAACATCGGCTCAGCGGGTTCAGACATTGCAAAAGATAAAATTGGATAACATGGTCTCAACCCGTGAGAGAGTAACCTTCTTTATTGATGAGTTACTCAAGCAGCACAGACCTGGGACTACAGGGCTGCAATTAATATTTCCAGCATACCCCGTTGATGTGAGGCTCTGCATAGCCACCTACTTTCGTCACTATATAAAAGTGACACATACCATCAGGGAAATGGAGAAAGGACTGCTGATCAGCCATAAGAAACCCCATCACAGGGTGACGGTGCAGACGATCTCCAGGTGGCTCAGGGTGGTATTGGATGCAGCAGGTATTGATACTAATATCTTTAAATCCCATTCTACCAGGGCTGCATCCACATCAGCGGCGAGGACCATGGAGGTTCTCATGGACCATATCCTCACTACAGCGGGCTGGGCTAGCGAAGCTACATTCCAGCGGTTTTATAATAAACCTGTGGCCGCTCCTGCTATGTTTGCGGAGACAGTGTTAAGTACTGGTCACCCATCAACGTTTATCCCCGAGTGAGGGGTTTTTGATTTGTGTTAATAAATACTACTTTATTTTTTCAGCTTGTCAAGTCTGAAATACGTTAACATACTCCTTCCATCAGAATTGCGGCAGTGTGTGAGCATGGACATGATCCAGGGCATGTAATCACAGAGCGTTGAAATCTTCACAAAGTCACTCACAACCAAAATGAAATAGTAAGATGAAACAAGAACTTACCAGTTTGAAGTTTGATCTTTATTTTATGAGAAGTTGCGATGAGGGATTTTGTGTCCTCCACTCCCAGCCCTCTACTATAAGGTCAACTGGTAATTAGAGTCTCTTCAATCTTACTATATAAGTCATTGTTGTTTAATTCTGTGATTCCACACCGCTGCTTTGAAGAATGTCGCGCAGGCGTGCTGGCGGGGTCTTCACGAAATCCCTCATCGCAGCGCCTCATAAAATAAAGATCAAACTTCAAACTGGTAAGTTCTCATTTAATCTTACTATTTTCTCAACATTGACACTTACCTCCACAAAATGAGATGCCAGTTATACTGAGATTAAGTAGCATTGGGATTGAGATTTTAAGGTAACGCCAGTCAGCTACATTGTCTCCTGTCCAAACTGCTCCTAATAAACAGAATAAGCAATAAAAAGCAGTTCAGGTATTAATCAGTGATTTTTCAAATGTTAATGAGACAGCCCACATTAATTAATAAAACATTTTTGCATTTTAACTCTTATTAAGGGTTGTATCTAGGACCCATCAAGCATCCTAACAGCATGCATAACCTACAAAGTGCATTGCACTTTTTCACCCAAGGCTACTTTTAATTCAATTCAATTCAATACAATTCAACTTTAATGTCATTGCACAGATACAAGTATGGGTACAACGAAATGCAGTTTAGTGACAGTACGAAGTGATAGCAATATATAGGTAAATACAGATAAATAAATACAGATGTGGAAATCTATCGGCGGGACTCTGAGTTCAGCAGTGCGATGGTGTTATTATAGAAGCTACTCCTCATCCTGCTGGTGCGGGACGTGAGGCTCCTGTACCGCCTCCCCGATGGTAGGAGGGCAAACAGTCCATGGTTAGGGTGGGAGGGGTCCTTGATGATCTTCCCAGCCCGTCTCAGACACCGTTTTCGGTGGAGGGCATCCATGGCAGGGAGCGGGGCACTGATGATGTGCTGGGCGGTTTTCACCACCCGTTGTAGTGCCTTCCTGTCTGCTATGGTGCAACTGCTGTACCATACCGTAAAACAGGTGGTCAGGATGCTTTCAATGGTGCATCGGTAGAAGTTGGTCAGGATCAGGGGGGACAGGTGGGCTTTTTTGAGCCTCCTCGGGAAGTAAAGGCGCTGCTGCGCCTTTTTGATCAGCTTGGAGGTGTTGAGGGACCAGGACAGATCCTCCGAGATGTGTACCCCGAGGAATTTGTAGTTGGAGACCCGCTCCACCTCAGTCCCGTTTATATGGATGCGGGTGTGTCTGCCCCCTCTGTTCTTCCTGAATCGACAATGATTTCCTTCGTCTTCTGGGAGTTGAGGACGACGTTATTATCGGCACACCAGGTTGTCAGGTGCTGGACCTCCTCCCTGTAGGCTGACTCGTCGTTGTCGCTGATCAGTCCTACCACCGTGGTGTCGTCGGCAAATTTTATGATGGCGTTGGAGCCATACTTAGGGATGCAGTCATGGGTGAAGAGAGAGTAGAGGAGAGGACTGAGCACACAGCCCTGTGGCACGCCAGTGTTCAGTGTTATAGTGGAGGAGGTGAGGTTGTTGATCCTAACAGACTGTGGTCTGTTAGTGAGGAAATCCAGTGTCCAATTGCAGAGGGAAGTGGAGATGCCAAGACCGCTGAGTTTGGTGATCAAGCTAGCGGGTATGGCAGTGTTAAAGGCGGAGCCTTTATTTTAGATAACAGAATGACCCAAAAAAAGACAAAGGCAGCCAGAACTGGGGAACACCACCGCCTGGTGATTCCTCTCCAAGTAATGTACCATTATGACTTGGAAATACATTAGTGTTCCTTCAGAGCTGCTGGGTCTAAATTCTGGAACTCCCTAACCAAAACGTACTATCAGCACTTTATGTGATCAAAACCAGTTTTTGGAAACACCGATGGTAAGCCGCAAGGATAAAAAACTGTCTGGGGTTGGCTTGAAGGAGTTCAGGGAATTAGAATTCAGTGCATGGATGGGAAGTTTGCCCTTGGCAAAGACCTTGCGGTAGGACAAATATAACACTTTTAAGCATTCTACACATCCCATGCACCACAGTTTTTTTACTTTACAGTTTGATTTTGCAGACAATGTAGCTCACAGCAGACAAACTTCACCCAAAGGACTACAACAATTTAATGGGGTAGCTCTCCGCTATCTTTGAGGATGATTGGGGATGGACAATAAATGCTCGCCTTGCCAGCAATGTCCATAACTTCCAAGTGAATAAAAAAGGTTGAGTAACAGCCTTTGAAATCAGAGATTCAGATTTGTATGTAAATATACTATTTCACAACGTAGTGAAATAACTATGAACAGACAAGTCTGTGGCAATTTTTGGAAAGTACCAGCACCACAAGGACCCTGGAGCAAATTCCAGATCACTGCAAGCCCAAAATGACTCAGCAGTGCCCCTCCCTTCCCCAAGAGCTGCGGATCTCTACTCATACATGGAATTGGGTGTGCCCATATCTGAGCTTGAACATTTCAGAGTGCAGGGTCCAATAAGTAGCTGCGCATTCAATATTGGGAGGGGTTCCGCATGTCTGGGCTGCTGCTTATTGCACCACCTGTGAGTACTGTGCACAGGTCAACACAAGTGTCAGCCTGAAAGATCTTAAGAGTCTCTCAATGGAAAGGATCCCAGTCACAGAACTAAGACTAGATCTTGCAGTTGTTGACAAAGTTGCTGGCTGCTTTTCAATCACAGGAACATTTACCAATTCTTCTCCCTTCATTGCAGCTCAGTGACGTTGCATGCCATGTCAACACACCTTTCCCACTCCCACACTGACCTGTCTATCCTTGGCCTTCACTGCCAAGGTTAAGTCAAACACAAACTGGGAGAACAATATCCTACATTCTGTTTGGGCAATCTATAACCTAACAGCATGAACACTGAATTCTAAATTTTCAGGTAACTCACACCCATTGTGTTATTTACTCTCCTGATCTATTAAAGGTTATTTTGCCTCACCCCTCTTCTTTGCAGCCTCCCTTTCCTGTCTCTTTCCCCTCCACCACACGGTTCCATCTGCCCATCATCCACGTACTTTATCTACTTGGTCTCTTATTTCCTCCCCGCTGGTTTTATTTGCTCATCATCCCTCCTTCATTTAGTCTCACCACACATTCCGTAATAGCCTTTTGCTGTTTCATCTTCCGGCCTCTGTCCCTACCTTCAGCCCAACCACCCCGTCCCCATCTGGTTCCATCTGCCTGTCAACCCCCTCCTCACCTGGTCTTACCTATTGCCTGCCAGCCCTTGCTTCACTCCTCCCTTCACCTATTTATACTGGCTAACTCCCATCTACACTTTCAACATGAAATGTCGACTATCCCTCTGCGGCCAGACCCACTGAATTCCTCCAACAGTTTGTTTTTGACCCAGATTTAAATCTAAGCCTTTGTGTGCATAAAAAGGCTTTCTCACTTTATACTATTTTCTCCATAAATTGGGACAACCAGCACTTTAAACATCCTCTAAAGAACACGTAGACTGTGATTGGATAAACAGAGGGTTTAGCATTCAGGAAAGCATGTCAAATTTGAGAAATCATTGCCATAAAGACAAAGTGTAAAGCCATTTATCTCTAGATGATCAATCCATGAAGTTCCAAAGAACTTTCACTCTCAATCACAATGCTGTTGTAAAATACAGAAATTAAAGGCTTAGACTATCAGCCAGTAACTCTATATCGCCATAAAATGTTTTCAATTTCACTAACCATATCTCTGTGATCCAGCAAAAAAGGACCGAGTCAAAACAAATGGTCTTTCTTTTCCTCCAGATCGACGGATCAGACCTTCTGCCGTTGCCCTTTGCTGAGGGAAAACAAGAACAATGTCAGCTGGCTTTCAGTTTATATGAGAAAACAAATGAAAATGTCCTTTTTCTGTGAATCCAGCAGGTTTACAGATAGGCTACCTGACCATAGTGAAAGAATAGAGGGAAAGTAGCGAATATAAAGAGGTGAAGGGAAGGAATGGGGCAAGAGCTCGCAAGCTATATGTGGAGGCAATTGGGAAGGCAATTGGCTGAGAGGTAATGGTCAGGTGGGGGAGAGAAGAATGGAGACAGCAAGCTGCTGGGACATGATAAGTGAAGAATAAAAGTTTGTGGATTCTGGAATCTAATGAGAAAGGAAGATTAAGTGGTACCAAATAAAGAGGGATGGTGGCAGATGGGAACAGAGATCCAATGGAAGAAGTGTGCAAGTGTTTGGGGGGGTAGGGGAAAGGAACAGGGTAATAGGGGCCTAAGGGAAGGAGTGGGGTGTGTGAGAGTCCAGGGTAGATAAGAGGAATGAGAAAAGTATACAGCAGATGCCTTCTGAAATTGGAGAATTCAATGCACCTGTTATTGGCTTGCAGGCTACCCATGTGGAATATAAGATGCTGTTCCTCTAGCTTGCGTTTGCCCTCACCCTGGCAACAGGTAAGGCTGAGAATGATAGGTTGGTGTGGGAAAGGCAAGGGGAATTAATTAAAATGGCAAGCCACCAGGAGATCCAGATGGCCATCACGAACAGAGCACAGGTACACAGCAAAGTGATTGCCTGATCTGCATTTGCCCTTCCCAATGTAGATGACACCACATCAGGTGAATCTCTGCCTCATCTGGAAGGCTGCTTAGGTCCATAGATGGAGGTGATGGAAGAGGTGTAGGGACAGGCTACACCTCCCATGTTTTCAGGGGAAGGATGAGTGAACCAGGGAATCCAGGAAAAAATGGTCCCTGCAGAAAGTAGAAAGGGGTCAGGAGTGGATGCTTGTGCGGTAGAAGGCACAGACTAACGGTGCTTTACCACTGTTCTTTTTAGGGGAGGGTGGAATAGAGCAGAAGTGCGGGATATAGAGGAGATACCGGTGGGAACTTGGTCAACCAAAGTGGAGGTTTCCTGAAAAAGGAGGACATTTCAGATATCCTAGAGTGGAAAGCCTCATCCCGTGAACAGATGCAGAGGACGGGGAGAATCTGAGAGAAAATGATAGTTCTTATAAAAGATAGGGTGTGAGGAGGTGTAGATAAGGTAGTTGTGCGAGTCCATGGGTTTGTAGTAAACGTCAATAGATAGTTTGTCTCCTGTGATGAAGACAGCGAGATAGCAGAGAGGATATGGAAATAGTTCAAATGAATTGAGGGCCACGTAAAGGTTTGAGGCAAAGCTGATAAAATTGACGAGTCCCTCATGGGTGCAAAAGCAGCTCCAATGCAGTCATCAGTGTAGCCGAGAAAGAGTTGAGGAATGGTGCCTGTGTAGACTTGGAACAAGGACTGCTTAGAGGCATAGCTGGGGCCCATGTGAGTGCCAATGGCTATACCTTTTATTTGTAGAAAGTGGGATAACTCAAAAGAGAAATTGTTAAGGGTGAGAACATGTTCTGCCAGTGTTAGGCAAGGAGGCCTGATTGGATCTATGTTCTAGAAAGAAGCAGGGGGCCTGACGGCCTTTTTGATGGAGGATGGATATGGATAAGGACAAGGAAGCCCATGGTGGGTGCCAGGGAATTGGAAGTTGTTGAAATAATGGAGAATATACAAGCAAGCAATGGTGGAAAGCATGCAAGCATGCAACTATGGCAAGGAAGCACTGTTCTAGAAGGGACAAGATAGAGGCACGGTTTGAGGTGATAGTTTCAAGAGCAAATAGAAACATTAGGCCGACCAAGGCAGTCCTGCTTTGACAATCCTGGGTAGAATCTTAGTTAAGGAATCTTAGGTAGAAATCCTGGCTCATTTGGATAAAAGAATTTGGAGATCTCCTCTCTGACACCACTTGTGATCAAAAGTAGTTCAGGAAACATTCTGGCACGTTAATTTTGACCCACACCTACATTTTATGAGATGATAACCCATCAGGCCAAAAAGAAGTCTGGGTTTGGTTTGTATTCACTGCAAGCATTCATTTCAAGAGCGAAACCCCCGCATTTGTCAAAATGTCACGCTGCTAAGCATTCTGCACATTCCCCAAACAAAAATTGACCGACCACCACAAACAATATGGTTTGACAACATGGGGAACGATAGTTTAAAACAGGAAAACTGGTCAACACACCATTTATTGAGAATAGCATGTGATGGGAATGAGTAGTGCGAGAAACAAAAGAAACGAAAGTGGTTCAGCAATAGCTGATCTGAGTTTAACCCATAATCATTGTCTCAGACTTTAACAAACTTTACTGGGCTATCTCTCACCTAATACTCTCCTCATCCTCAGCATTAAAGTTCCCAGTTTAATGGCCATAAATGCACAATACCTGAATACATTAAGGAAAAATGCATTGGAAAATCTAATTCTATGTGTGCAGGTGTTTTCTCTATTATCCATATCATCAGTAAAGTCTAGCAGTTTCCAATAAAAAAACAATTAATAAACCAGCTGAATAGTAGTTTACCTGATAAAAACCATAGAGATTGTGCATTTCTCTGTGCTCCCATCCACCTGCATGTACAGCATCCTTAGGCATGGTCAGCTCCGGTGCACCGAACACCGCCGGCTCATTCATGTCATTCCACACAAAGAGAATGTCTGTTGAATCCTGCAACATAACAATGTATTCAATGCAGTAGCAAACTTCCTACTCAGTTTTTACTCCCTACCTAAGGAGTATATTCTTCAGGCAGTCGTTGCCTTCCAATATTTTACTCAGTATCTCAAGAAATCCAGTCTCCACAAACTCTAAGGAGGTGAAACGGAACTTAAGTGGAAAAGCAAGGTGAGCAATTATAAATTACCAGCATGTATTACACCCAGCTCACATGAAAGCAAGGAAAAGAAAATCAAATGAAATGAAAAGTAACCTGACAAGTCATTATAGCTAAAAAAAAAAATACAGTGCTGGAGCAGTCAGGCAGCATTGCTGGACGATATGGACAGGCAACGTTTAAGATCGGGACCCTTCTTCAAACTGATACAGTTACATGAAAGAAATTCATGAAAGAAAAACAGTATCACAATCTCATATGGATTCCATTACCAATGGAGTTCCAAATGTGCACTAGAGTGTGTGCACTCCCTCACCCCCTCTCTTTCTCCCTCTTTGTCTCTCTCTTTCCATTCTCAATTCATTTGTTACTTCCTTTTTTGGCCTCCTTCTCCGGTTCCCTTCATTTTGGGCAGCCTATTCTCTTGCTCTCATTTTTTGTCGTCCAAAATTAGCTTAGCACTTGTTTTGTGCTCTTCTAATTTAGAGCATTATTATCTATCCATTGTCTCACTGGTTTCTGTTCTACAAATCAGTCCTCCACTTCCCACAATTGTCCAGACAAGATCAGAAACATTTCTAACCAGCAGCTAGCTGACATTTGTACACTAGCCTTAATCACATTGATTCTATGGATGTTATGGTACAAACATTGACATTAATTTTTCATTGTAATAATATAGACAGGCATATTGCAAAGTGAAGCGCTCACTACAAAAAAAATCTCATCACCTGTGCATGGTGCAAGTACTACCTTTCTGAGTATCGTGAAATGCCAGCAATTAATATATATATAAATCGCAACTTAGAAAGAGATCAAATCAAAACCTTCCGTTTTTAGTTTTCCTATCCTTTTGTGACTTTAAAATGAGCGTGAAAATAATATTTCGGACAATTACCTTATATTGGTCTAATCCATGCTTGTCAGCATACCAGTTGCGGACTACGGGGTTTGTGAAATCTAAGTAGGCTGAGATACCTGGTAATGCACAAAAACAGATCATGTTTTTCTGCAATAAAACCATTCAAACATTGACACAGGAGATTTAATTCATTCTTTTTGAGATATTGCATTTCCGACTGACTCTTGAGGCTGCTAGGAACATAGCAAGACTTGGGCATGCACTGGTACTGATGGAATATTTTACATGAAACGTGAGAGACAATTAAATTATTTATTTGCAATAACTTGTCAGACATGAAGAACAGTCAAGCAAGAGACTGTTCTATAGACTCAAAGCATGCTGCATTTTTATATTATTTTGATAGCATAAATGCAAGGTCAGTCACATACACTTGTTTACAAGGTTAACTATTGTGATCCAGCAGTCTGTAATTTTTCCCTCAAAAACATGTTCCTATTACCAAAAAACAGGTAATGTAGGTGTTCAGGTTGTTGACTTTGTGGGCCACTTGAACCAGGCATGTTAAGCCTTGCGCAGAGGACAACTTAGGTGGAGTAAACTTCCGATTCCCACAGAATGAAGTGCTGCTCGTGCTCATGACAAAATGAAAGAACAGCTCTGTTCTTCCCACAATACCAGAGAAGAATTGAGACACAGCACAAATAAATAACCGATATTCATGCAGTACCTTTCATAACCCTAGCACATCCCCAAGCACCTCAATCTTTTATGTTCAGTGTATATATACAGTGTGAACTTTTGTACCAAGTGACATAGACCACTTAGAATAACTGGTCCTACTTCTGCCTTTATGAGTGGATCCCAGATCTGGTCATCGGGTATGTCAATCTTTACATCTGATCTTCACTCAATAGTTATAACTTTTCCCTTACCTGGCCAACAAGAACCTTGGTATTCCTCCCCATCTTTATCCATCACAAAATACTTATTGGAATTGGCTTCGCAATAGATAGAGTAGTTTTTATCCACTTTGATGTGTGGGTCAATGATAACCACCAGCTGGGGACACAAGAGAAGATATTCTCAGCAACTCTAAAGGAGTCTTGTTTTCATCCCCCTCATCTTCCTTCTCTGTCACTGAAGATGTCGGATCATGTACAACAGTTATTGTCAGATGGCTCCAACAAGAAATTGCCACATTGGATGTACTGTAGCGATGAGTAATATGAACAGTAAAGTATCTAAAACTCAGGGAACAACTTTCCAGTGGTATCAAATTAATGTGATGTTCAGTGTGAGCGAGCAGAGGGGAGGCAAAACAGAAGGTTTTTAAATTTGGATACCGTTGACTTTGAAGGATGTCAATCAGAATAATAAAAATACAAATTCAACAGGTCAGGCGGTAAATATGGAAAACAATAGCAGTGTTAATGTTTCAGGTCAACCTCCTTTCATTAGAATCGATCACACAGCTGATCAGTGGATCAGACAGATCTATTGGCTTGTCAAAATTTAAATGAATGCCAGGAGATTGGCAAAGAAATATACAAAACAACAGCAAAGAAGCTGCAAAATCCAGAGCTGGAGGAAATACCCAGCCGATCAGACTGAGCTCGTGTAGAGAGAAAAACTGAGTCAATATTACAGATGGAGAACCAACAGCAGAGTTGGCCAGTACTCAATATTGAATTCAACCATTTCAGATATCTCACTTTCTGTCTGTATCAGAACAGGCAAGCTTTTATTTCAGATTTACAGCATCCGCAATTATTGTGATTCTCAAGACTTCAACCTATTCCTGAAGAATAAGATCTTGGAAATAGCAACAAGAACTGTTTTGAATATTTTGTGGAACAAGGTGAGAATCAGTCTGAAATTAAACGAACCGGCTTTAACAAAAACACTAATCCCACAGAATGGGGCAGATTAAAGATTTTACTTGCAAATTTAGATTGGAAGAGCTGTGATAGATGGTACAAATATTATATAAGGCAGACAAAGAAAAGTTGTTCTCATTAGTTGATGGTATAAGGACAGGAGGTCACAGATTCACGGCTTTAAGCAAGAGAGACACAAATAACTTTTTGAAAATGCAATGATACATCTAACCTGAAATAGTAAGATTAAACGAGAACTTACCAGTTTGAGGTTTGATCTTTATTTGATGAGGAGTTACGATGAGCGATTACGTGAAGAATCCCGCCAGCCCGCATGCGCATCAATCTTCAAAGCAGCGATGTGAAATCACAGGTAACAGTTATTGAAGTAACATAGTAAGATTAGAAACCTAGAATTACCAGATGACCTTTGTGATATGAGGGTTGGGAGAGGTGGGCACGTAATCGCTCATTGTAACTCTTCATAAAATAAAGATCAAACCTCAAACTGGTAAGTTCTCGTTTAATCTTACTATTTTACTTCGGAGTCACGTGAGTGATTCCTTGAAGAGTTCAAAGCTTCTGTGATTTCATGCCGTAGATGCGAATCCAGGTGTCTCACTGCATCGATTGACCCAGGATGAGTGAATAATAAACAATGCACTGAACCATGGCATTGATTTGAACATGTGAATGGTTTATTTAACAAAGAAAAAACAATAGCGACCCCTCTCTCCCAGGAGGACACTATGAAACAGAACCTAAAATAGACTGTGCGAATATCCCCAGTCCGGTAAGCGGCTTGTTATAGAATCTTTGAAAAATCAGTTCATTTGACCACCCTGCGGCCACGAGGATATGGTCGAGAGGGATGTCCATTGCGCTCGCTGCTGACGTTGATGCCGCCCTGGTGGAGTGAGATTTAAAATTGTCAGTGTCCACTCCTGCACAAACCAGAACCTGTTTCAGCCATCTTGAAATGGTCTGTACCGTCACTTTCTTATGCGGCTTTTTGTGGCTGATAAATAATGCTGATTCCGAGCCTCTGATGCTCTTGGTAACCTTGATATAATGTTGCAGGTGCGAGACTACACAAAATCGTAAATCCGTGGGGTATGCCGAAAAATTAAGCTTGAACCCTGACACCCCTGGTCTGCTCTGTTTAATTAAATCATAAATGTAAAACGTAACTTTATTTCCAGATGACACCATCCTGTCCAGTCGCAGCTTCTGCAACGTCTGGACCCATTGCGCTGTGAGCATGACCACCTTTAGGGTGAGTTTGGGCAAAGACAGGGATGTGGCTGGAAGCAGCGTGAGTACCATGCTCACATCCCATATTTCAGAGTACCTGGGCCTGAGGGGATTGGAATTAAAAATACCCTTCATAAACCGGGATATTACAGGGTGAGATCCAACAGAATGTTGTTCCGATCCCAGCCATAAATAAGATGACAGGGCACTCCTGGCACTATTGATGGCACTAAAGCTCAACCCCAAAATATAGCGTTGACACAAACTCTAGCTCATCTGAGATGCGTGCCGTATGATATGTTATGTACCCCGTAAACAGAACACCTCCCATTTCCTGACATGAGAGATGTACTGTTTTTTGGTACTATCCCTCCAGGCCGCAGTGATCACATCCACGGTACGATTGGATAGACCAAGCCCCAGGTATGGCCTCATTAGAATCTGCAAATCAACAGATCAATACGGTCATATAATGGATGTTGTTCCCCAGTTACAGGGTGCACCAGTAGATTACTACGTTTCGGGACAGTCATAAGCGGCTGTGTTATTATTCCAAAAACGAGTGGGAACCATGGCTGAGTTAGCCAGTCGGGTACCACCAAAACTCCTGAGGCGGAGTCCTGCTTGATTTTGAGCAAGCACCGACTGATGAGGCAAAATGGGGGAAATGCATTAAAAAAACATTCCACCCCAGTGCAGCGAGAATGCATCTACCACTACTGTCCCTGGGTCTGGTTCCCATGAAACATACTTTGGTAACTGGTGATTGAGTCTGGATGCAAACAAATCGATATCATTAAATACATCATGATTCAACATCCATTCTGTGTTGTCATTGAATTTGCGTGACCTGGTGTCCACCACCATGTTGAATATACCTGGTAGGTAGATAGCTGAAATCCAAATGTTTCTTGTAATACACCTGTGCTAAATAAGGTTAGCCAATCTATCACAACATTCCAACTTGATTCCACCCATGTAATTAACATATGCCACTACCGTAGTGTTGTCAATCTGAAGCTGGACATGCAAGTGACACATACAAGTACAATAAACCTTAAGACCATAGAATGCTCCCAACAGTTCTAAATAATTAATCCCATATAATTGAAGAATAAATGCCTCATGCTTATTCCATCTGCCTCCACAGCTAGAGATGGTATCAGTAACACCCCATCCTAGGGCACTAACATCAGTCTGTAAAACAACTGAAGGTTTCTCAATCAGAACTTTACTGGAGCAACTCGAAATGTTCAATATTCACCACTGTACTTCAGCAATGGCTGCAGCTGGTAATTGCATGGGCCTGTTAAAATGACCTGCATTTATCCTGAGTGCCTGCTCCTTTACACGTAAATTTTGGTAATGCAAAGGTCCAAACTGTGCAGCTGGAAAGGCAGCCACTAATTTGCCAATCAAGCTGGCCACCTGTCTAATGAAGGTTGCTGCTCCACCATGAGCTTGTTACAGCCTTCAATTAAGTCTAATCTCTTGCCCCTGGGCAGAGTCACAGACATGTGAGTTGAGTTAATAGTGAATCCCAAATAATCAATGACTTTAACTGGTATCAATTTGGATTTAACTGGATGGATGAGGAACCCCAATCTCTAAAACAGGAGTTTAACAGCTGAAACAGATAATTCAGCTGCTTCCCGAGTCTCCCCTATGATTAAGATATCATCCAAATAAGCCATTATTGAGCCCGGATTAGCCCCAATACTGGTTTTAACAGGTTTGTAAATAGTCTAGGGGCCGAGGTTAACCCATTAGGCAATGCTTTAAATTGTCATAATTGCCTCATCCAGCTAAACTTCAAATATCTCCGATGGTCCTTATGAATAGGCACTGAATAATATGCATCTTTAACGTCTATCCATGCCATATAACATCCTCTGGAAATCAGTTGTTCGGCAGTAACAAAGGTTTCCATTTTGAAATGTTTATACTGCATAAAGGAATTAAGGCTCGTTAAGTCAAGAATGATTCGACATCCCCCATCCTTCTTTGGCCCAGGAAAAATATTAGACACGAATTGGTGAGATTGGTGAACCGTCTTCTCAATTATCCCTTTTTTGTATAATCTTTTTATTTCAGCTTGTACCTCCAAATTCTCTTGTTGTGAAAAAACCAATGTCCGGCTTGGTGTATGCTGTGTGGGTGGATGCAAATTGGGAATTAATTCAATTCGAAACCCTTGTATACTGTGCAGTATAAACGGATCTGATGTTATCCCATACCATTACTTCAAGAACAAGCATAATCTCCCACCAACTTGTAGATGATCCCAACTTAATATGTTCCGACAAGAACCAGACCCACCTACCTCCATGGTTACTGGTTGAATTTTCTGCCCCCGGTTTCTGGGGGGTAAGGCCATGTTCGCCCGTGCCCTTGGTGGGGTGCGCCAGCTGCGCATACTTGTGAATGGCCGGGTTGGTCCTTGACCTGATCCGGTTTCAGCGAACCGTTTGTAGGGGTACTGCCGCCGAAGTGAGGTTTTGCTGGCCGTCGGTGCTTTGATGAGTCCAACCGTTCTTGCCTCCTCGTCCAGCTCCTTGACTCTTTTTGACAGATCTTCACCGAACAGCAGGTTTGGTGGCTGGATATTGCTGGGTTTACACAGAACCGCAAACTTAGGGTTGATAGTAGGGCGGATGGCAGATTTTCTTAGACAATTGATCTCAAAACGTGCATTGCACATGAGGGCCAGGGCATCCTGCTGTACATCAGACAGGTGCCTTCCATCCACCGACCTGGCGGACGCTGTAATGCCCAAAGCGAACAGCTTCAGTACCCTCTGAAGCCTCATTTAATGAGCTCAGATACTTATGCCCGTGTGACCCCAGATGGTGTGGTTAACTGCCAGCACTTTGAGCAGGATACAGTTGGCAGGGGTCTCATATTTTCTGGACGCTTCCTCCATAGTATGCTCTTGAAGCTGGTGTGAGGCCAGATAATTAATACTTGCGGCCAACTCATCAATCAGCGGTTCCCCTGTTTCTGAGGGAATAGCAAATCTTGCTGCCAGGACTGGCACCTCTGGCTCGTGCCTTTCATTCCTTGGGGTATGCTCCACGGCTATACCCACGGACTCGGCGTCAGAATAAAACTGACCCCGCATGCTCTCCTTCTCCGAGAGGGAGATATTAAGCAGCCCTGATATAGGTGCCGCTCCCGAGGAGACCCACGCTGACACAACTCCTCCAGTTGGAGTGTATCTTGGTAGAGCATCCTCTCCATTAGGAGCTCCATCCTGGACAGCCGTCCAAAGACGTTATCCATTCTCGGAGGGGAACCCTCCTGGCCCGACTCATCCGAGTCTACGGGCCGTGCAGACTTTTTGGTGGCTTTCTGCCCCAATGGTGCAGCCACAGTGCTCTCAGGCACCAAGTCTGCAGTCGCTGGTCGTATCGCCAGCGACCCGGTAGGTGAGATAGGCGGCCGCCCGCTACCCGCACTCCCGCGGTCTTCCACAGCTACTCTCCCGGCGGCTCGCCTTGACTTCACCGCTGGAGGAGCGATGCGCCTCCAGCCGGTCGCTGCGCCATGCATCAGACGTAATGACGCGCATACGGGCTGGCGGGATTCTTCACGGAATCACTCACGTGAGTCCGAAGTAAAATAGCTGCTTATGATGGTGTTAGGAGCTAGTGGAAATTAATCATTTTGGTGAGACATGAGCAGAGAAATGGAATTGACGGGATCTCTTTAAAAATAGCCAGCCTTGGCACAATAGACTGAATGGCTTTCAATGCTACAATAGCTCAGTGAACACCAGCAATGGTTACAATGAAAAGAACCAGCAAAAAAAGTGAGAAAGAAAACAATATTTAAGAATCAACCTAACAGACGGCAAGTGCGTATGTACTTTGTCTGAACAAGCTGCCACCTTGCATTCATTGTTCGAGACTCAAATACAAATATAATTAAGTCTCAGGAATGAGAAGAGAACATGGGCAGAGCTACTGGGAAGATACCTTAAACAACTTCCAGGATGGAAGTTTGGAAATTATTCAAACAATTCCAGCTCTGACGAATAAGAATCCATTAAGAATTAATCATTTACATCTGTGACTGGCCTCCAAACACTGTAGAGACTGCCCATTAGATTCACCTTCCGATCTTTGGTTCGTAGATATTCCTGCATTTCCCGAGGAGCAGGAAATTTGGTCTTGTCCCAGGTGAAGTAGCGTTTCCCTTCAGTGTGGTCTATATCTAACCAGATAACATCACAGGGTATGTTGTGTGCATCAAAGCCAGCGTCCACCTGCTTCACATCACTTTCATCCTTGTAAGTGTAGCGGCACTGGTGGTGACCCAGTGCAAAGAGTGGAGGAAGTGTCTGAGTACCTGCGGGCCAAGCAGAATTACTTTCAGTTCCTATTAAAAAAACCTGCAAAATAGGAACATATACTGATGATCAGCACAAATCAGGAACACCCTTGCTTGTGCTACTTGTTGCAGTTAGCTGGGCCCCACCGTTGGTCTCAATTTCTATGTGCTGGGAAAAGGACATTTCAAAATATCCTTCCACCTGATTATCTATGCAGCTACCAATTTGGAACATGATTATGCTTAACTGCTGCAAATAATCAGCATATTAGGCAATATCTCTGGTGTTATGTGGACATTTTTAGAGAGGCTTTGTTTCCAGATATCATGTAATGTTGCTTTGGTGCCGATTCAACTCTGTGGACCAACTGCCAAGTTACCACAAGTTTTCAGTCAAATTAAAAAGCCCTTTGAGCAAATGTTGTGCCCCTTTTCAAGAAGGGCTGCAGGGAAAATGCTGGGAATTGTAGTTCGTAAGTTACTGGAGAGTATTCTGGGGAAAAGAATATACTGGCATTTGGATGGACAAGGAATGATTAGGGACAGTCAGCATGGTTTTGTATGTGGGAGGTCATGTCTCACAATCTGATTGATTTTTTTTACGACGTGAGCAATAAGGTTGATGAGGACAGAGTTGTAGATGTTGTGTACATGGATTTTAGTAAGACATTCGACAAGGTGCTGCATGGTAGGCTGTTCTGGAAGGTTAGATCTCATGGGATCCAAGGAGAGATAGCTGAATGAATAGCAAATTGGCTCCATGGAAGAAAGCAGAGGGGGATGGTAGAAGGTTGCTTCTCAGAATGGAGGCCTTTGACTAGTGGTGTGCCACAGGATTCGGTGCTGGGCCCATTACTGTTTGTCATCTACATCAATGATTTGGATGAGAACAGACAGGGCAAGATTAGCAACTTTGCTGATGATACAAAAGTTAGTGGTTTTGCAGATAGTGAAGAAGGTTGTGAACGATTGCAGCCGAATCTAGATCGATTGGCCTGGTAGGCGGAGGAATGGTTGATGGAATTTAATACAGAGAAGTGTGAGGTGTTGCATTTTGGGATGTCGAACAAGGCAGGGCAGTAAATGGTAGGCCTCTGGGTAGTGTTGCGGAGTACAGGTGCACGGTTCCTTGAAGGTCGAGTCGCAGGTAGATAAGGTGGTCAAAAAGGCTTTTGGCACTTTAGCCTTCATCAGTCAGAGTATTGAGTATAAAAGCTGGGAGGTCATGTTGCAGTTGTATTTAGAATATTGTGTTCTTGGCACCATGTTATAGGAAATATATTGTCAAGCTTGAAAGGGTTCAGAAAAGATTTACGAGGATGTTGCAGGACTAGAGGGTGTGAGCTATAGGGAGAGGTTAAGCAGGCTGTGTCTCTATTCCATGGAGAGTAGGAGGATGAGGGGAGATCTTATCGAGGTATACAAAATCACGAGAGGAATAGATCGGGTTGATGCACAGTCTTTTACCCAGAGTAGGGGAATCGAGAACCAGAGGACAAAGGTTCAAGGTGAAGGAACCTTTCAAGGAATCCTAGGAGTAACTTTTTCACATAAAGAGGGGGTGGGTGTATGGAACAAGCTGCCAGAGGAGGCAGTTGAGGCTGGGACTATCCCATTGTTTAAGAAACAGTTGGACAGGTACATGGATAGGATAGGTTTGGGGTTATGGATCAACCGCAGGCAAGTGGGACTAGGGTAGCTGGGACATTGTTGGCCGGTGTGGGCAAGTTGGGCCGAAGGGCCTGTTTCCACAATGTATCAATCTATGACTCTAAGATCTAATAGAGTTTTTGGTTACTGCAGATCTGTTCCCCAGTGTGAATTAGAGGTTCCATGAAAGAAACAGACACTGAGGAAAGGGAAAAATATTGAGCACAATATATTACTTTTTGATTGTAGGAAATAGTCACTTACACATGAATTTATCAAGAATAGTACAGAACTTTTTAGGATTTTAATTAAGGCGTATTGGAGAAGTATGTGCAGTTTTGGTCACCCCATTACAGGAAGGATGTAGAGATTTGGAAAGGATGCAGAAGAGGTTTACCAGAATGCTGCCTGGTAAATAGGATATTAGTTATGTTGGACAAACTTGGGTTCTTTTCTCTGGATTGTCAGAAGTTGAGGGAAGGCCTGATAGTATATAAAATTATGGGAAGCATTGGTAAGGTAAGGTAGGCAGTCAGAACCATATTATATCATGACAGTCAGCCATGATCATATTAATGATTTGGACGAGGGAATTAAATGCAACATCTCGAAGTTTGCGGATGACACGAAGCCGGGGGGCAGTGTTAGCTGTGAGGAGGATGCTAGGAGGCTGCAGGATGACATGGAAAGACTGGGTGAGTGGGCAAATGCATGGCAGATGCAATATAATGTGGATAAATGTGAGGTTATCCACTTTGGTGGCAAAAACAGGAAGGTAGACTATTATTTGAATGGTGACCGATTAGGAAAAGGGGAGATGCAGTGAGACCTGGGTGTCATGGTACACCAGTCATTGAAAGTAGGCATGCAGATGCAGCAGGCTGTGAAGAAAGCGAATGGTATGTTGGCATTCATAGCAAAAGGATTTGAGTACAAGAGCAGGGAGGTTCTACTGCAGTTGTACAGGGTCTTGGTGAGGCCACACCTGGAGTATTGCGTACAGTTTTGGTCTCCTAATCTGAGGAAAGACATTCTTGCCATAGAGGGAGTACAGAGAAGGTTCACCAGACTAATTCCTGGGATGCCACGACTTCCATATGAAGAAAGACTGGATAGACTTGGCTTGTACTCGCTGGAATTTAGAAGATTGAGGGGTGATTTCATAGAGACTTACAAAATTCTTAAGGGGTTGGACAGGCTAGATGCAGGAAGATTGTTCCCGATGTTGGGGAAGTCCAGGACAAGGGGTCACAGTTTAAGGATAAGGGGGAAGTCTTTTAGGACCGAGATGAGAAAATCATTTTTCACACAGAGAGTGGTGAATCTGTGGAATTCTCTGCCACAGAAGGTAGTTGAGGCCAGTTCGTTGGCCATATTTAAGAGGGAGTTGGATGTGGCCCTTGTAGCTGAAGGGATCAGGGGATATGGAGAGAAGGCAGGTACAGGATACTGAGTTGGATGATCAGCCATGATCATATTGAATGGCGGTGCAGGCTCGAAGGGCCAAATGGCCTGCTCCTGCACCTAATTTCTATGTTTCTAACCCTTTTCCCCAGAGTGGAAATATCAAAAACTAGAGGGAATAGTTTTAAGGTGAGAGAGGCTGGTTTCAATGGAGATGTGCAGGGTACGTTTTTTTTCCACAGAGAGTGGTGAATGCTTGGAACATGCTGCCAGGGCTGGTGGTGGTGGAACATACATCAACGGCATTTAAGAAAGCTTTTCGATAGGCGCATGGAAATGCAAGGAATGGAAGGACATAGATCATAAGAAGGCAGAGACGATTAGTTTAACCTGGCATTAAGTTCAGCATACACATTGTGGGCCAAAGGGCCTGTTCCTGTACTGTACTGTTCTATAGTAAATTATATATATATATATATATATATATATATATATATATATAGGAAATGTAATTGCATAACTTTAAATACATTCATTCATAAAGATTATCAAATATCTTTCCGATATTAAACCACATAAGCAAGGCTGGTAATTTTAATTGTATTCTGGACCACAATATTGCTGAGAACATGCTGAGAATATTAAAGTATCCTGGTCTACAATCTGCTTATTTACTTGCTTACAGTCAGAAACAATCGTACCTGTAAGCCTTGAGTATTGGTTGAACACATCGAAAGCACTGGGACCCGTGAGAATATATACGTCGATTATCCCACTCTCAGACATCCAGCGAACATTTGTCCTCAACGGTCTATCATCATCTGCCTTTAACTTCTTTACCCTGCCTGATTCTCCCTGGAAGCAAACGTTTAGTTACTGGCACACCAATGACAAAACATTCAATTCATTATAGATCTTTATGGAGATCCAAATACTCCTGGTTCACTGTAGGCAAATATCAATCTGGTTTTGGTGCCTCTCTGAGAATGTCTGACACAACCTTGGCAGGAACACAAACTTGTAGCAAACTCTGGAAATACTGAGAGAAGAGAAGGAAATGATTGCAACTACTCTTTAAGAATGTTGCAGAGATTTCCAAAATGATAGTTGTGTCCCAAGTTCCACTCTATACAATACTCAGGAAAAACCGTGTCATGGTTGCAGATTGCATTTGCAACTACCATAAGGTAACAAAAATAGGATACTGGAGCTGAACAAGAGAAGGAATAAAATATATATTATTTCTGACATTTGTTGATCTTTTGTACCCCTTTGCAGAGCATAGGAACTTAAAGAGTCCAACTTGAAAACACATGCCGTTCATTTCTGCTAAATTTAGAGGAAAGGAATTTCACATCCTCTTAGTGAGAACTGCAAATTAGCACTGCGAGATAACCTCAATTGGCCCTTCTACCATCTTCATACTGTCGGACAGCTTGAGCAGCATTCAGAATTTGGTAAGCGGAACTTTCCCATAAATATCTAGGAAACCAAATTCACTGCCTTTGCATCCCACTTCCCTTGCCACTGATCCCTCTACCTGTCTGATTCTGAACCAGATGTTGGCGTTAGAAACCAAAGAGTTCTACCATTAACTTACATTCCAAGTCCAATTTACAGGGGCCAATTAACCTACCAACACACACATCTTTGGGATGTGGAAGGAAACCAGAGCATCCAGTGAAAATCCGTGCACTGATAGGGAGAACATGCAATCTCTACAAAGAGAGTACCCAGGGTCAGGATTGATTCTGGATTGCTGGAGTTGTTGAAGCCCTATTTTACTTGCTCAGCACTGGGCTTCGTGCCTTCAGCCTCCAAAACCCTAAAGCTCGGGAATTATTTCTGGAAACCCCTCAAACCTCTGCCTCATCATCTTTCTTTGACATTCCTTACAAACTCAACTGTTGACAAAGATTCACTTGGGGCAGCACAGTGGCACAGCAGTGTTGTCTTACAGCCCCAGAGACCTGGGTTCGATCCTGACTATGGGTGCTGTCTTTTTTGGAGTTTGTACATTCTCCCTGTGACCGGTTTCCTCCTCACATCTTCTAAAGATGTGCAAGTTTGTAGGTTAATTGGCTTTGGTAAAAAGTGTCCCTAATGTGTGCAGAATAGTGTTAGTATACGGGGTCTAAAGTCTAAACTTTTTAGCGTCAGATTTTAGCTGATAAAACATGTATAAAGCCCCTTGATCCACTGCTGAATTAGTGGTATAAATACAAATACTTTATGGGGTATGTGAACTCAATTCAGTTCAGTTCAGTTCAGTTTTATTTGTCATATGTAGGTTAACACAGGGTCAATGGTACAATGAAATGTGTTTGACAAGACAAACTGACATTGTCCAACACATAACATGCATTCAAATATTCATGGAGATTTTTAGGGCGCTACCTATTGATCCTTTTGAGCATAGCTAGTTAAGGCATATTAGAGCATAAGAGATTTGGGATAATATATTGGCACAGATATGGGAGTGGCTAAATAACAGAGTAACAGCAATAAATAAATATTTTCAGATTGACAATCAGTAGTTGCCGGGTACCAGGGGGATCAATGTAGTGTTTACAATCCATATTGATGACGTGGATGAAGGGCCAAGTGCACTGAAGCTGGTTGTACTAATGATACAAAGATAGTTAAGATAGCCATTTTTGAAGAAGACATAAAGAACCTGGCGAGGGATATAGATAGGTTACATGAATGGGCAAGAATCTGGCAGTTGCAGTATAATGTGGCAAAGTGACAGCTTATCCACTTAGGAAGAAAGGATGAAAAGGAAATTATTATTTTTATGAAATATAACTCCAAATGTTGTGGTACAAAGGGATCGGTAGGTCTTAGCACATGAAACACAAAACGTTAGCATGCAGGTACAGTGAGTAATTAGAGGATGCATTCCAAATGTTCTACTACTGGCCAGCTGTTCGTCAAACAATAAACATCACATCATAGTTCACCAGTTTGAAGAATCAGCATGTTTTCATAGTAACAAACCCCAGTGCCAGCAGTAATTAGAATCATGTCATTGGAACTGGGCTTCGTGTGGATAAACAATCTTCAGGCATGTGTAATATTTAGAAAGACACAAAAATTAGATTTGTGTAAAATATGCAATTGGAAACTAAAGCTGCATATGTTTACTGAAAACATATAGAGCTTTAACTTAGTTTCTTTATATATAAGCACATGACAGTAAATACCGCTCTGGTCTTACCTTATTCTCTGTGTTTGTACTGATATCCACCAAAGTTTCAGAACTATTTAGCCAAAAAATCCCCAAAGTTTTCTTTGTTTTGTGTGCAAGCAGGAGAGGTATAGAACCATAAATACCCATTCGGCTGTTCAACTTACAAGCAAAAACATTCAAGTTATAGAGCCTGTATGGTTCTTCTTCACTGCAAAGACAAAAATCAACTAATAATTGGTCACGTTTTAATTGATATGACCCTGACTACTTTGACATAAAAGTGATCCAGCATATTGATTCATTGCACAATGCATTAGTCATTCCCTGAACATTCAGTTCATAAGGTAGTAAGTAATTGGGCCTTGAAAATCAGGTCATATTTATCCTATCCAGAGTGGCTTAGTTGCTCTCAGCAGGGATAGTGGATAAGGTAATAGAGCTATTAACTCACAGCACTTGCAAATCGAGTTCAGTCTTGATCTCCAGTTCTGCCTGTGTGAAGTGTGCATGTTCTCCCTGCGGGCATAGGGTTTCCTCTTACATCTCAAAGACGTGCTGGTTAATGGCCACTGCAAAGTACTCCCAACAAATAGGTGAGTGGTAGAATCTTGTGTTGGGGCAGTTAATGGGAATGCAGGGAGAAAAATGTCAATTACTGGCTTGTTGCTATCAGCAGGGATCTCAGCTGTAGGGCAACAACTAGAGCCACTGCCTCATGGCTCTAGCTGATTAGTGTAAAAATGGGTACTTGATGTTCGTCATGGACTTCGTGAGCCAATGGACTTATTCCAGTGCTGCTTCACAAAGGTTCTAGTAATGTCACAAATGGCTGGAACACGATATATTTATAATATGGTAGGGGCGAAATTATGTGTTTTCTGACAGACTTTCTGGCAGAAAAAGCTGAGGTTAGATGGCGTAAATTGTCCGTCCTTAAACAATCATTAGCAGGATGAGGAAACAGAGGTACACTATGGAGTTGTACTCAGCCAGCACGTTCAATAGGGATAATCGTAAGGGTTAATGCGAAGAAAGTTGAAAAGCAACTCAACCAATGGACTGCCAAATTACATCCATGGACCTGCTCCTTGAGTCAATGCAAATGATAATACTACTTGTGAGGATATATTGATGCGAAATGTCCATATTTTTATTTCCCATTGACAATCCATCCCTATCGAACTGTTATTTGCTCTGTGAGTACATTATTTCACCCCAGAATAAATAATTGAATCCTATGATCATGAGTCTGAGAGAATCTGCTATGTGGGTAGTCGATAAAGAATGGATCGACTGGGCTTATGTTCACTGGAATTTAGAAGGATGAGAGGGGATCACAGAAATATATAAAATCTTAAGGGATTGGACAGGCTAGAACCAGGAACAATGTACCCGACGCAAGGGGAGGCCAGAACCGCGGGTCACATTTTAAGAATAAGGAATAAGCCATTTAGGACTGAAATTTTGCCAGAAAGTTGTGAATCTGTGGAATTCTCTGCCACAGAAGGCAGTGGAGCCCAATTCACTGGATGTATTCAAGAGAGTTAGATATAGATCTTAGGGCTAACGGAATCAAGGGATATGGAGAGAAAGCAGGAATGGGGTAGAAGCGTCTCAAACTGAAACATCACCCATTCCTTCTCTCCAGAGATGCTGCCTGTCCCGCTGAGTTACTCCAGCTTTTTGTGTCTATCTTACTGATTTTGGATGATCAGCCATGATCATATTGTATGGCGGTGCTGGCTTGAAGGGTCAAGTGACCTACTCCTGCACTTATTTTCTATGTTTCTATGTTTCTAGTCGCTGTTGATACAACAGTCTCAAGACTCTACATAAAAAAGCTTGTACCTTGTGGTTTTCAGCCTTAGACTCTCCGTATGTTCTGGAATTCCATAAACATGCTCAAATCCAGGCAGCAAGAAATCCAATCCAACAGATGTAGGGCCTGTTATTGTCAGAAATATTCCAAAAGGCAATTCAGAATTTATAAAGTCTCCGTATCAATATTATTTGAAACCCAACTCTTTTTTAAAAAACATTTTTTTCCAGAAGATAGTCACTACTATCTGACATAGACACAAAATGCTGGAGTAACTCAGTGGGACAGGCAGCATCTCTGGTGAGAAGGAATGGGTGGCGTTTCGGGTTGAGCCCCTTCTTCATATACAGAACAGTCTGTCCACAGCAGAGGCCTCAACTTTGTTCCCTTCTGCCCCACGTCAATGAGTTCCGGGTCCGCCATGATGTAGAGCTCTTCTTCCATCGCCTCCGGGCCTTTTTCTATGGGAAGGAATCCTCACCACTCAGGTCTGAAGAAGACTCTGGCCCAAAACATCACATTTCCAATTTCTCCAGAGAGGCTGCCTGACCTGCTGAATTACTCCAGCATTTTGTGTCTACCTTTGTTGCTTGACCTGCTGAGTTGCTCCATTATTTTATATCTATCTTTGTTGCTTGACCTGCTGAGTTATTCCAGCACTCATTTAACATTTCAGGTTACATAACATTCTCAGTTTCTTATTTTCCTCATATGCTGCCTGACCAACTGAGTATTTCTCGTGTATTGTTTCCTTTTATTAACTTTGCTATTTCGGTCACAAAGCAGATAATGTGCAATCAGGCAGCAATGTGTAAATCACAAACAGGAGAAACTGGGGAGAGTTTTTCCAGTGGTAACCGCGCAGCCACAGCAGACTGTGGTGATGCATTTATCCTCCGTCAGCCGGCCTAGCTCGCCCATCATCTCCAACAGGCAAGTCGCTAAGCCCTTCCATGCTCATCCCCGAAGCCTGGAGAATTGGATGAAGATATCCAAGATGGCAGAGGCAGCCGATGCAAGGAGCAAAGGACCACCAGACTAGCTGTGGGAAGCAGTACAGTGCACCTCAAAGGAGGAGTGGGCTGTTCAAGGGCCTACATCAGCTTGGAGCTTGGCTAGATCGGGTGCGGCTCCAAGAGGTCAAGCACATCGACCGGAATTGACCTGCAGCTGCACAGAGTGGTGGAGCAGCAGTGGATGATTCCAATGGCTAAATTTGGCACGGCAAACCCTGCAACGTCTGCAAGATGAAGAACACTAACAATTGGGACTTGAAAATGGTGCCAAAACCTGGTGACTCTCGTATATTGTCTTAGTGTACTATTCCTATACACTTGTACTGAATCTAAAATGTGTTCGTGAAAAGTAATACTGTTACTGAACTGTATGCAAAAAAAATGTCCCTGTACCTCAGAACATGTCACAAAAAGTTCCACAGAACTATTGAGACTTTTATTGCCTTTTTTATGGGTTGATGTGATTGCAATAGCTAAAAGAACCAGTTAGAAGAATTGAAGCCTGAAGAAGGGTCCCGACCTGAAACGTCACCTATCCATGTTCTCCAGGGATGCTGCCTGCCCCGCTGAGTTACTACAGCATTTTGTGTCTTTCCTAAAATAAACAATTACCTAACCAAAGGTTGCAAGCTTTAAGAAACACTTCAGAGATATATTGCTTACCATTGGCTTTGGTGTCTATGAACTCATGAAATTGCTCTTTCCACAATCCTTGAACATCTTCACTCTCCTGAAAATATAATTTAAAATATAAAATGACCTCACAATTTGCTTCTTTCCATGGTAAATCTATCCAGGCACAGTTTTAGCAACAGGCATTTGTGATGTAGTGTAACTCGTGCTGTTCATGATCTTTGTGGAACAAAGCGATATTTGGCCCCAGTAACCTAAGCTAGGGAGGGATTTTAACCATTAATAACTGCACAAGGATGGAATATGGAATATTCAAAGCCCACAAAGCGAATATTGGTTATTTATTTAAACCAGGATATTAAGATGACATAAAAATGAAGGTGAATGATGGAGGGAAGGGCGCTTCAAACAAAGTATAACATACAATTTGTGATATTTCAGAATTACATCCACCTTCAGGATTTTGTTCCTGCACTGGTTTACAATCCCATTTGGCAAGAAAAATGTGAACCAATGACGGCAACAAATAATTAGTCCTTTTTGGTTTTCTTTTGATCATCATTGACTGCATTTTCCTCTTGTCCAGGGACTAAAATTGTGAGAAAAAAAAGGCCACGTTTGAAGTTGTAGTCTGGCACCTCTGATATTTATACTCACCTTTTTTTTTGGGGGGGGGGGGGAGGAATGCATCTTTTAACATTTAATAGCTATCTCTGAAGGCCCAGAAAATGAAAGTAACCGAGCCATTATAATCAAAAACTGAAATGTACATTTCCAGTCTGCATTGAATTGTTTATGTCAGGAAGAGAGCAAAAAAATTGATATGTGGCTGTGGTAGGTACAAGATGGAGCATAAAAATTGATATGATATGGTTCATTTACAATCTTCAAATATGTCAATGTGCTTGACAGATAAACTGATTCTTCGGAAATATAGTAATTGTTATTGAAACACAGTGGCCAATTAGAAAGTTAAAATCACCTACAATCTCGTGGCATATTTGTGGGAATTCTAATTCCCTTCAACTATTTGGGGGTCTATAGTAAACTCCCAAGAAAGTAATCATTTCAATTTTATTTCTCAGCTTCATCCATATAGCCTCAATGGACGAACCATCGATATTTCATACTGGTCTACTACCAAGACATTCTCTTTAATCAATAAACCAACAACCTCCCCTCTTTCCAATGCCCCCCCCCCCCCCCCCCACCTTTCTCCGTACTGTAGCTCCTGGGTTGTCCCTTTCTTCGCCATGATTCCATAATGGCGACAATGTCTCAGTCACACGCCTCGAATTTATCTACCTTACCCATCAGGCCCTTCGCATTAAAATAAATTCAATTTAATCTAACGGTACTTGCTTGCTCCCTGTCATGCTCATGGCTATTCTGTCCACTGAACTTTCTTTCATCACCTTCCATATAGATTTCTACCTACTCATCTGCCTCCATCCTGCATTGTATCCTGCCACCACCCACCCATCGATATTAAACCCACCCATGTAGCATTTGCAAAGCTGCCTGGCAGGATATTGGTTCTTCTCCTGTTAATGTGCAACTCACCTCCCTTGTACAGGTCACCCATGCCCCGAAGAGATTCCAATGGTCCAAAAGTCTAAATTGTTCTTTCCAGCACTAACTCTTCAGCCACACCTGTTCTATTGCCCTGTTTCTACTCGTCACCAGGAGTAGTGGTGTAGGGGAGGGGTGGTGGTATAGGGGATGGGGTGGGGGGGGGTGGTGTAGAGGATGGGGGTGTAGGGGATGGTGTGGGGTGGGAGTGTAGTCGTGGGGAGGGTGTGGGGGAGGGAGAGTGCTTGTGGAGGATGTGGGGGGTAGGGTAGGGGGAGGGGTGTGTGTGGTAGGGATGGGGGTAGGGGGTGGGGTGGGGGGAAGGGGTGGTGTGGGAATTGGAGGGGGTGGTCTGGGGGGGAGTGTGTTGGGGGGGGTGGGGTGGGGGGTGGTGTGGGCGGGAGGGGGTGGTATGGGAGGGGGTGGTGTGGGGGGGTGGGGGGTGGTGTGGGGAGAGGGGGAGGGGGAGAGGGTTGTGTGAGCTCAGTGGCTCCCAGCCCCAGCTCCAACCGCACTCACCGGCTTCAGGACCCGGCTGCACCCCCCCCCCCCCCCCCCGCTTTATTCTCGTGGCCAGTGATTGATAGCGGGTGCTGGAAGGGGCGTCGCCATCCTGGCGAATAACAGACCAATAACTTTTCTAATATTTCACCGATCGGAACAAATCTTGGTATGCTTAGAGCAGAGAACGGCAAGTAAGGTGGCTTAAAAATTCTAGCAATATAGGGCATCGTTTTTGCGCAAATTTAAAAACAACAGTGGTCAAGATGAGAGTTTTAGTTATAGTATAGATTTCCAAAGACAACTGCTCGTGCCCCTGTTCTTTGAATGCGGATTCGAAAAATCATTGAAGTTGCGAAGGAATTCCCGCTTCAGCCTGCCACAATCTAATTTGCATCTCCCAAACCCGATTTCCCTTAATTGTTGAATTTGGAGGCTGAGGCTGAGCCGGGAACACCTTTTTCTGAGAAAGATTTTCATTGCTATACACCTTCACTGTAGTCTAATTCAGCACAATCTCCAGGCAGCCTGCTATTTATTACCTTATTTGTGTCACATTTCCTCTTGCCTTCCATGCTGTTTCCTTTTGCACTTCGACTGAGAGGACAAAACAGAAATGGTAAAGTTCTGCTATTCTTTGCCAATTTTATTCAAGCATAATTTCTAGCGGTGCACTGGTAAATGCATCTGTGTAAAATTCCTTTGGACACTATCCTCTTGATAATAAAACCGATAAAACTAATCAGCATCTTATCTTGGAAACCATGAGCTTCAACCTGTTTGCCTTTCACTGAAGGGAGTCACTCTGGAACTAAAGAATATATTCCCACTTCATCTAGGCAAACCAATCTCCAACTGTGTAACTTGGATTCAGGCTGAGCATGTGTCGCTGATTTGGTCAGGGCCTATTTTGCTCTAAACACATTATAATTTTACGGCAAAAACAAATCTCAATCCTAAGCGCTTATTGCAAAGTTTTTTTCCTTAAGGAAACAAATCACATTTATAAATCTCTTCACAACCTCATGATACAACAAACCAATTTTGTTTGTTGTGAGACAGTGAAGAAATTGCAGCATTGAAGCCAAGCAGCTGCTTCCTCCAGCTGGAGAATGTAGAACCAGTTGGCATGTCATTGGGTCAGTCTCAATGGACATAGAAGTGGAGAAATGTCTAAATACTACAGATTGTACATCTTTAAAATTATTAATGCTGTGAGGACAAAACAGAAATGATAATCCTCAGAGGATTATTAATGCTTAGTCATCGAAGCAAAGATCAATTGTGATGTAGCTGGTAGAGCTGCTCTGTCACAGCGCCAGAGACCTGGGTTCAATCTTGAACATGGGTGCAGTCTGTGCTGAGTTTACACATTCTACCTCTGACCGTGTGGGTTTCCTCCAGGTGTTGGCATTGGAGACAAATTGACAAAATGTATTGTGATGCGAACAATGGCAAGAACATTATAATCAGTTTCCTGCCACATCCCAAAGATGTGCGGTCTTGCAGGTTAATTCACCTCTGTAATTTGCCTCTTGAGTGTCGGTAGTGGCTGCAAAAGTGTGATAACATGGAACTCGTTTGAACAGGTGATCGATGGTCAGTGTGGATTCAATGGGCCGAATGTTCTGATTGATTTGTGAGACAAAATGAGACAAACGTGAGGAGGTACATGGTTCTACTTCCGGTTCTATTTCTTATGTCCTTTTTCTGATAGCCATGTATCTATCATAGGCTATTAGGAGGTTGAATAGTGCTATTAATGATAAATACAGTTGAGATTATGAACTTGGCTTGACATGTTATAATGTAGAACAATTTTCTCAAAAATACTGATTGGATCAGAATCACAGAACAATAAAATCAGCACTTTGCAACACTTGTAAATAAACTATTCATTGGAAACTGTAATTTTCAGTTGCATAGGCTGGACAATTCAAATTAGCATTAACAAGATGGAAGATGACTTTATGAACATTACGTGACATGGATTTCTAGATCAGCTAATTGGGAACCACTCTTGTGAAAGGATACTGTATTTGAAATCTTGCACTGTGAAATCAAAACAGGTTAATAAATGAGTTGCGTAGGGGCCTTTAAAGAACAGGGATCATAGGATGCTAATATTTTTCATTCAGTTCAATACCGCTGGTTCGAATGTAAACAGAGAAAACAGTGAAGGTAAGAGGGATGAATTGAATGTGATTGATTGGAAATCTGTATTAGAAGATGTGATGGCAGACAAGCAATGGCTAACATTAAAGTAAATAATAAGGTGTAAGCAAACAAAAATACAGGCACAAAATTCAGCAGGGAAAGGGACCCATCCATGTGAACTTAAAGATGTTATTTAAATCAAAAGAAGCTGATAAAAATGCCAGAAATAGCAGGGCTTGAGGATTGGAAGCAGGTTAGAACTCAGCAAAGGAGAGCTAAAGTATTAATACAGAAGGGGAAGGCAAAAAATGAAAGTGAATTGGCAAGAAACATAAACATAAAACAGACATGTCTTCCAGGCATATATAAAGGAAAAGACTAACAGTGGCAAATGTGGGTCTCTTCCAAATGGAGACAAGAGAATTTATAATGGGGTGCAAGGAAATGGCAGAAAAATTAAAGAATGATACTAAAAATAATCACCAGAAATACGAAAGAATCAAGGTTCTAATGAGATTGAAGAACTGACAGATATTAGTATTATTAAAACAAATACAGTCATGGAAAAGTTTAAGATTGGAAGCTGGTGAACTCAAAGGATATGGTACCAGAATAATGAAACCTTTGGCCATAAAGACAATGTATGCATGGTCATAATCTTTCAAAATTCTGGATGCTTTGGAACAGTTCTGGCAGACTGGAGATAGCAAATCTCCACTTTACTTTGAACCAATAAAAAATACGGTGAAGTATTTGATGATTTAACCCAGTGCTCAATAAAACAAAGCATCAAATAACAATTGCCATCTGTTAGAGCTAAAAATGTTAATGTTATCTAACTTATGCACGATTCTCATTGAGTTAATTCTGGAAAGTATTTCTATGTAAGTTAATATCTTCACATTACTACCACTTTTAAAACCTTTTGGTAAGATGATCACTGTGTTATATTGACAATTCCCAAGCGCGTTCAGTATTTGGTTTGATCTTCCCAGGGCGTCCAGGTGATAAAATCATCAAGCTGTCAGTACATTCCTGTTGGTACATTGCTCTCTGCATGCTTTAAGGCAAATTGATTTAATGCAGCAACTAACCTATGAGTGAACATATCCTGGTATGAGACTAACACAGTTGGTGTAAATTCTAAATGAAACTGTCTTCATTCAGCGTGATCTGGACCTTAAATGGTAGGGCACTGCATTTAGTTCCCTCCCAGCAAAGTGTATGTTTGAACCCTGGAGGATTGAGCATCTACCAAAATGCTTTCAACGAAGATTAAATTGAATTGTTAGACTCTAAGCTCATTTCTGCATTTGCAAACTACTATAGCACTATGTAGTCAAAAATTTAATAATGACAAGATAACAATATTTACAGGTAGTAAGAAGAGATGCTTCATGTACTTCTTTTTCAAAAGTATCCTCTTTGTGTTTAGGCCCAGAATTGATGGATTTAGGCAATTAATATTACTTAAATAATGTTGGTGAGTTTCATCAACAGGATCGATGTGCTGCCTGAATTGGACATCTGCACGTTGCTTCTCTCTACTGCCTTTAGACACCAGCTTCAGAAGCGTGTGCTGTACAGTGACGACCAGATGTTTGTTGGAAGTGAAAAAACGTTGCTTGGAGGGAGGTTGGAACTAGCAGAAGATCACTGTCCACCCATTCCTTCTCTCCAGAGATGCTGCCTGTCGGAGGTGGGAGAAACAGGGTTTTAGTCTCTCCCTTCGGGGGATGCAACTTTTTCTTGCCGTGTCCCCCATCTCCGTCTCCATCTGCGCTGAGGCCTAATGGCGGAGCTGGCGGCCTCGGGGCTGTGGTGGCGTTCCAATGGCGGCGCCAGACCGACTTCGGACCTGTGGCGGCGTTGCAGTGTTGCGGCGGCGGACCCGACTTCAGAGCTGTGGCGGCGTTCCAGCGGCGGCGGCGGAGGCCCGGTTTCGGAGCTTTGCCGGCGTTCCTACGGCCAACCCGACTTCAGAGCTGTGGCGGCGTTCTGGCCGTGGCACGACTTCGTAGCTGTGACGGCGTTCCGGCGGCGGACCCGATTTCAGAGCTGTGGCGGCGTTCAGTCGTTCGGGCGGCAGTCCGACTTCGGAGCTGTGGCGGCATTCCGGCGGCGCGGCTTCGGGGCTGTGGCGGCGTTCTGGCTGCGACCCGACTTCAGAGCTGTGGCGACATACCACCGGCGGCGGCCCAACTTCGGAGGCTTGGCCGCGGGCCCAGTGGACGACAACATCGGAGGCCTGGATCGCCTCAGCGCAGAGGGAGAACAAGGAGGGAAGAGACAGAGACTTTAAGACTTTTGCCTTCCATCACAGTGATGGGGTGCCTGGTGAACTCATTGTGGTGGATGTTAAATTTGTGTTTACTGTGTGCTTTGTTTTTTATTATATGTAATGACTGCAAGGCAACTAAATTTCGTACAGACCGAAAGGTCTGAATGACAATAAAGGATACTTTGACTACTTTGACTTGACTTGAGTTACTCCAGCATTTTGTGTCTACCTTCGATTTAAACCAGCATCTACAGTTCTTTCCTACACATCACTGTCCATATCTGGCTCAAGTTGGTACTGTTTTTTTGTTGTTTCGTGTTGGCCTGGTGGAATGTCTGCTAATTCTGCCTGACCTTTTTCACACCCATCAATCTATAACAATACACATGGCTTACTGCACCTCACCGCACAGTTCAGAGCAATGGCTGTGGTTATGTTTATTCCAGTAACTCCTCAATATGTGAATTGTTATTAAATGGTGAAGGCCTAGGGGAATATGTGTAAATTCAGTATTAATGCCGAATATTTATTTACAGAGATGATTGCTGTACAGTATCACCCTTATCAAATTTTGATTAATCCTGAAGATGGAAACTTTAGGAAGGAGCTTGATGCATTTAAGATATCAACTTCCAAACAAACATTTAAATTGTGAGGAACTACTGTTTACACTGTTCTGCATGCTAACTTTGTTAATATGAAATAATTAAACTACACCAGAGAAAACTGTTAATTGAAATATTAAAGACATGTTTTATTGAAATTTCAGATTTGTAGATACTTTTTTAAAAGTTCCTTTTATAAAATAAAGCATAGATGCTGAAATTTCCCATTAAGAACTGTTCTGTAATTCTGATCATACCTACGCTTGTCTGTCAATGTTGGATGCCAACGTTCAAAAACATTTAGTGCATGGTCTGGCTCTAACGTGATGATTCAACAAGAAATAATTAATTTCTACTGCAAAGATATGTATTGCTATTATTTAAAAGGATATCATCGTGAAACAGACTCGGCAGATTGTATGGCCTCCTTCTGTTCGTTACCTATTTTATGACAATAGACAATAGACAACAGGTGCAGGAGTAGGTCATTCGACCCTTCGAGCCAGCACCGCCATTCAATGTGATCATTGCTGATCGTCCCCAATCAGTACTCCGTTCCTGCCTTTTCCCCAAATCCCCTGACTCCACTATCTTTAAGAGCCCTATCTAGCTCTCTCTTGAAAGCATCCAGAGAACCTGCCTCCACCGCCCTCTGAGGCAGATAATTCCACAGACTCACCACTTTCTGTGAGAAAAAGTGTTTCCTCGTCTCCGTTCCAAATGGCTTACTCCCTACCCCTTATTCTTAAACATTAAGGAAACATTAAGGATGACATTAAGGAGACTCCTGTCGACATAGATGGTTGATCCTAATTTCTGTTCTTTATCTGCAAATCAATTCTGTAACTCACAAGACTGTGGGAAACTATGACCTGTCATTGAAACTGTAGTAAAAATACCAGAATAAATTGGACAAAGACGTGATACAACCTCTCAACTTCCTTCTTTCCACTAATGCTTCTTAGAGCTACAAAAGCTGATTCCTCTTAACATCCTTGCTTAATTTACATTGAGATACAGTGTAGATAGTATTCATAGTAAATTTCTGCCACTCTCACTTACAGAATGCTTTCAGTAATGTAGCAAGGCTGAAGGTCTCTCACTTACAAGGTCAGATAAGTGAGAGGGTTTTCATCCCAACAGGACACCTTGGGCACAGATACTAACTTGGTGCATCAGCTATTTCTCCATTCACCTTATTTCATTTGATCATACCACCCTTTGGGGAAAGTTCACCCCAGGGTGCATAACATTACAATACAGCAATGCCTACATAATAACAACAATCACAGCAGCTTTATTGGTTGTAAAGTGTTACAGTATGCAGCATCGCCTACATAATAACAACAGTCACAGCAGCTTTATTGGTTGTAAAGTGTTTCAGTATGCAGCATCCCAGTTTGTAAAAGTTGGTATACAAATTAGTTTATTTTATAAATAAAGCTGAAGCAAAGATATTCAAGGGTGATATCAACATTTAAAACAGAGACTTAAGGATTCTTGTTAGTGTTGGGTATTAAGCAATATAAAACTGAGCCAAGCAAAGTTAGGAAACTTACTTACTCTTCGGAATGTGACTTTTTGCGGAGATGTTCAAAGTATAAAAGACCGAGAGAATTCACGCTCATGGACATTTGACCGTGTTCACGAACTTCCATTCTAAACGGCTTGGCGACAATTAGAATCTGAGTGCCTCCGTCGACCGTGGCCACTGTTACAGAGAGTCCATCCCTACATACCATAATCAGACTGGAAAACACAATAGATTGTAAGCAGGGTCCCCGGCCACAAATGACAACTTTCCATCTTGGACAAGTGCAAGAAACAAATGTAAATAGACCAAAGCTGAAGCAATGCACCTTCAATAGACCCATGCACCTGAAAAGGTATAAAATATCCAATTAATTTTAAAGGCTAACATTCTGTGTATTGGCTAGGGTAGAAATCCAGTCATTACAATCACGTAATTTTTGCCACGACAACACCTATTTCAGTGCTTGTGTTTCAAAGGTAGTCTGCAATCCTTGCATTAGTTAAAGAGTTTGCTTCTGTAATAAGTAATCTAAGAGATAATTTCAGTCGACCCAACTTAAATAACAGGTATGGCTATAAATATTCTAGAGAATAAATCTCCATCCAGAAATTCACTTTCAATATTTTTTTAAGTGTATCTTTGACTTTTCCCAATTTTTCAGAATATTTTACTAATTTCATGTGGATATCAGGCAAATAGAAGTATTGAGCGAGTAAAGATGAGTCAAAGCTTATAAAGTGAAGACCTATCAGGGTGGTGATGGTGGCGCAGCGGTAGAGTTACTTCCTTACAGGGAATGCAGTACCAGAGACCCGGGTTCGATCCCGACTATGGGTGTGGTCTGTACGGAGTTTGTACGTTCTCCCCGTGGCCAGCGTGGGTTTTCTCCGAGATATTCGGTTTCCACCCACACTACACAGACGTACAGGTTTGTAGGTTAATTGGCTTGGTAAATGTAAAAATTGTCCCTAGTGGGTGTAGGATAGCGTTAATGTGCAGGGATCGCTGGTCGGCGCGAACCCAGTGTGCTGAACGGCCAGTTTCCGCGCTGTATCTCTAAACTAAACTATCAATTCATGGAGAGTATTATGTGTACAATAGGAAGGCATTAACGAGTTAGTGATGCAGTTGGTAAGACATGTACGTTCAATACAATCATTAAACCAGTTCCTGCATTGACAGTATGTTGGCATTAACTTGTGCCCTTACTTCTGTCCACTGCCTCCTCATCTTATGTCTGGAGTTACAGGAGAATTTTTTTTTGCAGAGGGTGGTGAATCTCAGGCGGTGAATTGCAGGAATACTCTCATCCAGAGTGTTTTGGTGGCTAAATCACCGGAAGTACTAAAAGTGGAGTCAATTAAAATTTTGAAAGATAAAGGAACTGAAGGCTATGGGGAACTGACACAGAAGAGAATTTAAGGCTGGGGCTTACCAGCCATGATCATATTGAATGGCAGATTCGATTCAAAGGGCCTAATACTCCAGCTCCTATTTTCTTGCATTCATTTGTTCTTTTCATGTAACGCCTGTTTGTACTGACATTCAGTTACTATTACAAATTGCAGCAGTTGTGGAAAAAAGAGTCTCTACCAGGCTTAATATGTGGTACAAGGTACCTAACCTTTGAGAGGGAAGCTCATTAATGATAACATCAGGCACTTCATATCTCGGCTTCAATGGATTCAACTCGTTCACTTTTATTCTGATCACATTATCCTGTAGAACAAAGAGCTCCATAAAGAGTGTAACCTGAAATATAAATGACAAGAAGTATACTTTTAAACTTTATTTACGCGCCTGTCTCAATCCATCCAAATCATAATTACAACACACAGATTAATGAATAAATCATTACAACATACAGATTAATGAAGATGTGGACAACATATAAAGGATATTGCTAAAAGCAGCCTTGGTTTCTGATCATAACACCTTACATGCAAGTGATCTTTACAACTTGAAACCAGTAGTTTGGATTACCTATTGCCAAATTTTCTTCTTATTCATTATTTAGGAATGAAAATATCATGGCTTTTATAAAGGGAAAGCAATCTGCTCTTGAATATTAGCACCATTGAAATATGACTAAAACGACCCCAAATATCAACAGCGTTGACTGACCATATTAAACATAACCAATTCAATCCTGACACTGTTTGTATCACGTAACACCACAGACTAATCACATTCTGTAAATAATTCAGTCAGCTGGCTTCTCCCCTTGGCTCATACTATCAACACTTCAGAGCTTTGACCCACTTTGCCCGACACAGCCAGCTCCCAGAACACTGCCCCTTTGTGGTCTTCTGCTCTTTACTTACCACGCTCTCTACAAGTACCTCTCCTGTCTTCCATGACTGGAAGCCACAAGCAGCACTCTCAAGGTTTTCTGGTCTGGGGTAATGGCAACCCAGTCCCTCCACTTTGTACACATTTGGAGATTTAACTTACGCGACGTTGGTTCGCTAATTACGCGACCTCGTTACGCTAATTACGCTTGAGGCGTATCGGGCCTCGTGGGGCCGGTCCCACTTCGAAACGTGGAGGCGTATGGAGTTGTGCGGGGCTGGTCCCGACATTGTGCGGGGCTCCAAAGATCTGACAGTGTCCGAAATCTTTGCGCGCCAACGGCCTGTCAGCATGCAGGTGCATTGCAGTGGTACGCAGCGTCTTGAGAGCGTAAACAGCGTCTTGACGACGTACGCAGCGTCCTGACGGTGTACGCCTAGCACGTGGTGTTGCGTGATGACGTCACTACCTGCCATGGCGTTGCGTGATGACGTCACCGCCCGACACCATGCGACGCCCAAATTCAGTCGGCCCGCCTCCTGCACAGCTGATTGGTAAGTATGACACAAATGACGTCACGCGCGAACTTCGCGTGAACTCCACTTCCATTTGGTCACGCCAAACGCATGCAATTGCATGCAAGTGGGACAGGCCCTTTTACCCTCTTGGAATCCACATCACAGGATAAAGGGAAGCACGACTTAGAAACTGTTGGACTAATCAGGTAGAATCGGCATGGATTTGGAATGAGAACGTTGCGCCCAAGTGAAACCTTTAAAGAACACTGATAGCTGTAGGTATTGATTGTACAAAGAATTTCAATCAAAAATCATGACTGACACAAAAAGGAAAGCAGGAGGGTAGGAGATTTATGAGGATGTTGCCAGGACTGGAGGATCAGAGCTATAGGGAGAAGTTGTAGGCTGGGTCTCTACTCCCTGGAGCGCAGGAGGATGAGGGCTGATCTTATAGAGGTGTATCAAATCATGAGAGGATTAGATCGGGTAGATGCAGTCTCTTGCCCAGAGTAGGTGAATCGAGGACCAGAGGACATGGGTTTAAGTTGATGGGGAAAATATTTAATAGGAATCTGAGGGGTAACTGGACAAGCTGCCAGAGGAGGTAGTTGAGGCTGGGACTATCCCAATGTTTAAGAAGTAGTTAAACAGGTATATGGATAGGACGGGTTTGGAGGGATATGGGCCAAACGCAGGCAGGTGGGACTAGTGTAGCTGGGACATGTTGACTGGTGTGGGCAAATTGGGCCAAAGGGCCTGTTTCTACTATGTATCACTCTATGATTCTATGCTTTTGATAATATATAAAATGTGGTTGGAATAGAGTTAAAACATGGAAACATACTTTGGTCCACTGAGTCTACACTAAACACTTACAACGATCCTTCCCTAATCCTATTTTATTCTCCCCACATTCCCATCATTCTTAAGAAGGGTCTCGACCTGAAATGTCACCCATTCCTTCTCTCCAGTGATGCTGCCGTTTCCACTAGTTACTCCAGCTTTTTGTTTATATCTTCTTATAATACATACTGTTCTTCCTCCTTGCATGCTGAAAAGGTTGACCTCACATTTTTCCACATTATATTCCATCTGCCACATTCTCACTAAGTTCATTGTGCATGAGATTTTCCAAGAATCAGTGAGCAACACCAAGTCTGCTGATGCAGGGGTTCAACCTGAAACGCTGACTAACACCATCTGCCTCCACAGATACTGCTTGGCCTGTTGAATTCTTCCAGCCTTCTGCTTTTTTTTAACCACAGGACCAGCCTACTGAACTCAGTCGTCACCACCATGACTAGCATGGTGGACAGACATGGTTCAGAGGATCCAGCCTGTCTCGTTGGTGGCAACAAGTCACTGTCCAATGAAATTGCTGCCACAACATGGTGGCACCGTGGAAATGCTAGTAGAGTTGCTGCCTCACAGCTCCAGCAACCAAGGTTCAATCCTGACTTCAGGTGCTGCCGGTGTGGTTTGCACATTCTCCCTGTGATGGTGGGGGTTTCCCCAGGTTACTCCGATTTCCTTCCACACCCAAAGATGAGTGGGTCAAGAGGTTAACCGACCATAGTAAATTACCCCTCAAGTGCAGGTGAGTGTAAAATCTGGAGGATTTGATCGAAAAGTGGATTATAAAAGGGAATATTGTAGGATTAGTGTAAATGGGTGCTTGATGGTTGGCTTGGAATTGGTGTGCTGAATGTGTGCTCTAACATTTGCTTTCTTCGCAGATATTTTTCCTGGTGAGGAGTCTATAATTTGGAAGTATAGTTTCAGGGTAAGGGGTCAACCGCGCAAGGCTTAACAGAAGTATTTGTCCTATTGAACTGTCTACCCCAGAGAGCTGAGGATGCTTTACTCATGGTTGAGATGGGGAGTATTTTGTACGACAGGATATCAAGCAGGAAAATTGAATACGAGAAGAACACCCACCAAATAAAGTATATTTATAGAGTCTATTTAAAAAGAGTATCTGTGAACTGCAACAAGAGGAACTCGTAACTAAAATTGCAGCAACATCCGTTTGAAAGGTAATTTCTCCAAAAAAATAAAGCTAATGGAGTATAATTATATAAATATTACGTGCAAAATTATGCACATAAAATTAACTCAATGAGTTACAGCAAATACCATTGATTTTGCAATAAAATATGCAATCAACTTCGCCGGAGGCAGGAATAATGGTGTCACCATGGGCACACATCATTTCCCACAGAAATTCCACAGATACTCAGTTTGCCCAAGGTGGCTTCAGTTCACAGCGAGGGTAATTATGTTAATCCCAGACCTTTGGACACAGCTGAGAGTTTCAAGTAAAATCTTTAATAATGCAAGTTTAAAAGTTCAGTTGTGAAATGTATGTTTCTTTTTAAAATAATTTAATTCAAATTCCAATTCTGCACGTTAAACATTTCAATGGAATAAAAAAAGGTTTCAAGATCTTTATACTCACTAAAAGCATATGCAATTACATTACACATATATATTGTGCACACCATTTCAGTTACCATGTGCAGCTGAGACACCAGTCTCCATCACTTTGTGTGTAACATCCTGTCTACTGTATATTTCATGCTCATCTCTTTGTAATTCTTTAACAGGCGACTCCATCGTAGCAGGCCAGACATCAAATAATGTACAAGAAGGAGATTGAGAACCTCATAACCTGGTGCCAAGACAACAATCTCTATATCAATGTCATAAAGACAAAGGAGATTGTGATTGACTTCAGGAAGCAAAGCATGACACACACCCTGGTTTACACTGATGGTGCCGGTCGAGATGGTAGAAACCTTCAAGTACTTAGAAGTAAATATCATCAGCAACTTGTCCTGGGCTAGCCACATTGAAGCAATGGCCAAGAAAGCACACCAATGCCTCTACTTTCTTAGAAGGCCTAGGAGGTTCAGCATTTCCCCAACAACCCTCACCAAATGTTACAGATTACTGTAGAAAGTATTTTATGAGGATGCAACACAACATGGTTAGGGGAACAGCTCTATCCAAAACCACAAGAAATTAGAGTTGTGGACGTAGCCTAGACCATCATGCAAACCAACATCCCTTCCATGGACCTAATCTATACTTCACACTGCCTCATAATCAAGGACCAGTCTCACTCCTGCCTCTCTCTCTTTTCATCAGGCAAGAGGTACAGAAGTTTAAAAATGTATATTTCCGGATTCAGGGACAGTTTCTTCACAGATGTTATCAGGCAACTGAACCATTCTCTAACCAGCTAGAGTGCAGTTCTGATCTCCCACCTACCTCAATAGAGACATTTGAATTACCTTTAATCAGTGTCTATCCTGCACTAAATGTTATATTATTTATCCTGTATCTGTACACTGTGAATGGCTTGATTGTAATCATGTATAGTCTTTTCTTTGACTAGATAACACACAACAAAAAGCTTTTCACAGTACCTCGGTACCCATGACAATAATAAACAAAGCTATTATGCAATCATGTATAAAAATGTGGTGTGGCGGCGCCTAACGGCAGCGGCTCGACTGCAGTCAGTCTATCTTTTTTTTATTTTTGTCTCGTTAAATGTACGTTTTGATGCAACACAACATAGTTTTTATTATTTTTTAGCTGTGTATATGTGGGGGGCGGGGGGGGAGTGGGGGAAACCGTTTAATCTCTTCCCTCTACGGGGACCCGACTCTTTCCCTGTTGGGTCCCCGATGTCGTTGGGCCTAACATCATGGAGCCGGCAGTAGCCTCCGGCCGGAACCAACCTGAGGGCTCCAGTCGCGGAGCCTATGGACTCGCCATCGCGGAGCTGGCTGACTTCGGAGCGGGGAGAGCTATGGTGGCGCGTGGCTGCAACCCAACTTCGGAGCTTCGGAGGCTCCTGCCGCAAGCCCGGTGGACAGGAACATCGGGAACTCGCAGGTCCCTCGCGGGCGAGCTTTTCGGAGCTCCCGCAACGGCAACTTCTCCCGCTGGAATCGCGGTGTTTAAATTACTAGGAGCGAGGCCTAACACCGCCTGGCGCGGCTTAACGGCCACGGGACATACCATCGCCCGCTGGGGGCTTTAACATCGTGAGCCCCAGTTGCCCCGATGCTGCAGTTGGACTGCTGGACCGTGGGAGAAGAACAAAGGAAAGAGATAAGACTTTTGCCTTCCATCACAGTGAGGAGGTGTTGGAGATTCAAAGTGATGGATGTTTGTGTAAATTGTGTTAAGTGTGAGTCTTGGGTTTTTTTGTAATGTTACGACTGTAGAAATGCAATTTCGTTCAAACCAAGCTGTTTGAATGACAATAAAAGGCATGCTATTCTAAAATAATTCACAGTGAAATTACACACAGGAAAATGTGTTGTTTTATGTTTTAAATATCTGCATTACCGGGACAGCTATAGATCCATTGGGAAATTAAGACAGAACACTTTCTCTCTCGTGCTAACCTCATTCTCTTCATTTAGGAGATGCAGTTTGGCTCTACAATCTGATAATTCAATTGTATCCAACAAGCCATGATATGGAGAATTCCCTGGCAATAACTTTTTCTGACGCCTGTAGAAGCAAGAAAAAACGTTTAAGTTATTGGTGGTACATGATAGAAACATAGAAACATAGAAATTAGGTGCAAGAGTAGGCCATTCGGCCCTTCGAGCCTGCACCGCCATTCAATATGATCATGGCTGATCATCGAATGATAAATTTAATCACCAATCGTCTACACGTATTTAAGTGCTGTAACAAGTTACCAGGGCTAACAATAATGGCGTGAGCATTAATGTTCAACCAAGCCCGTCTTATATATAATTTCCTCTTTGTGGCACTTGTACAAATAGACTGCACTTGGCCACGCAATAAATAGTCACATTCCTTATTTAGTGGCTGTAAATTGCTTCAATACTTCCTAAAGTTACAGCACACAATTTGTTTTTCTCAAAATGTTTACTAAAGTCTCCACGTTGCACTCATAAGGACTCCCATATGAAGTCTCTTTTCAATTGTATTAAAGTCCTTTAGTCAATACATCAATGAACTCACTACTACAGTTATTTTCATCCTCTGTCCAAGTCCATCATAAACTATGTCTTATATTATGCATGCAAGTTATAATATATACTAAGTGCAGTGACTTTACTGGAGAAACTGCCTCATTAATCTAGTATTTCTATGTAGTAACAAGGCTCCAACCTTCTTAAGAAACTACAAAAACAACAAAGGAAGCATGCATCAACTTAGAAAGCCATCGCTTGTGAATAAAATAAAAATACAATAAACACTCAAGCAAAACTGCAGCAGTTTGCATTCCCTCAAAGCAAGGTCTGTGGGTGCAAACACAAACATCAACGTAGTCTTAGAGTCATACAGCATGGAAATAGGCCTTTCAGCCCAACTCGTCCATTACGACCACCATGCCCCATCTATGCTTGTCCCATTTGCCCGTATTTACCCTATCCTTGTACTGGTCGGTCCAAGAGTCTTTTAAATGCTGCCACAACTACCTCCTCCGGCAGCTGTTTCCATATATCTATCATTCTCTGAGTAAAAAGGTTGCCCCTCAGGTTCCTATTTAACTTTGCCCCTCTATTTAAATCTACATCCTCTGTTTTTTTGATTCTCCTACCCTTTGCAAAAGACTGCAGTCAGCAAAATGCCCTGTGCAACATGGCTAAACTGAAAGACATGCATTGCAGTGGATTCATCATTGGTGTCTACCCACTGAGAATGAGTTTCAAATCCAGACCCTGGATTGCAGGAATGAAAGTCACCTATGTTTCAAATATAAAGACCCAAATGTGAAAATAGCATGGCTCTTGAGTAATTTATATAAATTAGTCCCTAAATGTATCCAAACGTGGCTGATGATGATATTGTGTGAAAGTGTGTCTGCAACATTTTTAATCTTTAAATCAACATACTAAAATGCCTCCTTTGTGACATCCAGTAAGCACAAATCATTTTGCTTCATTTGCAGTCAATGCCTTGACTACGAAGAGCATTCAAAGGCCTTAGGCTCCAACACAAGAGGAACCATTTCAATCAGTCAGCTCAATGTGCCCCAACCTTCAGTACCCAGCAACAGGAAGCAAGAGGGAGAAATAGTTTTGGACTAGTTTAGGGACAAAAGGGGGGCTAAATATAAAAGTAACATCTTGGTTATGCACATTTAAGAGGTATGCTTTTTCCTGTGAATTCGGACAGTTTTCTGGAATGAAATGTTCCTGCATCACAATGGTGTTTTTTGTTTCAAATTTCCAGCCATACATTTAGTATACAAGGAAGGCTTTATATACCCCCATCCCCCCTCAACGAAATCCCAGACACCGAGTATTCAAGCCAAATTGGATGTGATTAGCTGAGCTTCCATCATCCCGACGCAAGGGCTTTAGACATCGGACCCTCGGCAACGGCGAATGTGGAGGGTTCAACGGCCCTGACCACTGGTGAACAAAGGAGGAAGATGATTGAACTTTATTACAGTACCATCCATCACAGTGATGAATCTGGATTCCGTTGTGGTGGATGTTTATGTTATATTTTATTCTATGTGGCTGTATGTATTGTTGCTTTCACTTAGTATGGCTGTATGGTAACTGAAATATCACCTTAACTGGTCCACGTGGCAATAAATTCGAACTTGAACTTGAATAATCTCATTCTGTGCTGTAAATTTCTCTGATTCAAAATCCATTTACGGGAGGACTTGCAAGTGTGGAGTCAAAACATCGAATTAAAAAACCTGAAATCTGTTTCTATCCAAAAACATCCATTGCTCCGACTGTGGTGACCAAGTCCTGACTCATATCTCACCTATATCCCACACCTCTACTCTCACCCCACCTCCCTTCAGATGGAACAGGGATAGAATTCCCTTAGTTCATACCTTTCATCTCCCGAGCCTCCGCACCCAGCGCATCATTTTTAACACATTTCTTGTTTTTTTTTGTTTTTTTTTTAATAGATAGAGAAAAAAAAAGAAAAAGAAAAAAAAACTTAGAAACATAAAATAAACTATCCATAATACAACTTAGGAGATAGGTCCATAGGTAAGAAAACAAAACTATTCATCTAGTCCTGGGTTCAAGCTTCCGTCAAGCCTCAGCGCAGGCCCATTCTACCCCTTCAAATAATCTATGAACGGCGAGCATATTCTAATAAATAATTCTGGTTTGTCAATTAAGACAAATCTAATTTAATTTTTTCCAGATTTAAGGTCTCCGACATCTCCATAATTCATATTTTAATTGTAGGGGATGCAGGGTTTTTCCAAAATTTTAATATTAGTTTTTTCCAAGTTATTATACTATAATCCAGGAAATTTATTTGGTTTATTGTCAGTTTTAGGTATTGTTCAGATATGCCCAATATTATTAATTTAGGATTGGGATCCAGTTGAATATTAACCACTACGGAAATAATTAAATAAATATCCACCCAAGATGTTTTAATTTTTATGCAATTTACAAAGGTATGGGTTAAATTAGCCTCAGAGTATTGACATTTATCGCAGATAGGAGAGATATTAAGAAAAATTCTATTTAATTTTGTTTTAGAATACTGCAATCTGTGTAATATTTTAAATTGTATTAAAGAATGTCTGGCGTTTAACGAACATTGATGTATATGTTGTAGACTTTCATCCCAAATATCTTTTGTTATGGGTTGAACTAATTCATTTTCCCATGCTTGTCCGTCGACGGATTCTCGCTATCTAATAGAATATTATAAATATATGATACTAATTTGACTGTGTTGGGATGTTTATTCAAACATTCATCTAGAATCTCTGGCTCTCTAATTCTGTATTCTTGTGTATGTGATTTAACATAATCTTTCAATTGTAAAGATCTAAAAAAATTATTTGGATGTAATCCATAATTCTGTTGTACCTCCAGAAACGAGAGGAACACACCTTTACTATAAAGATGTCCCATCTTTTCAATTCCATAGTTTTTCCATTGTATAAAGCCTTTATCCAATACTGAAGGCTTAAATGAAGGGTTATTTGCAATAGGGAACAAAAGTGATAAATTATCCAATTTTAATGTCTTTTTTATTTGTTTCCAAATTCGAATACCGCTATGTATTATTGGATTTTCACTATAGATCTTTCTATTCAATTTTGTAGGGGTTAGGAAAATCGGGCCAATTTCAAATGGCAGACAATCCTCTTTTTCCATCTTTAACCAGTCTGGTTGTTGACCCATATCTTCCAACCAGAAATTTAAGTTTTTGACATTGACTGCCCAGAAATAAAATAAGAAATTTGGTAAGACTAATCCTCCATTCATCTTAGATTTACATAAGTGTTTTTTACTTATTCTGTGATTCTTATACTTCTAAATAAAACTTGTTACAATAGAGTCAATTTTTTAAAATACATTTTTGGAATTGATTGGAAGAGGTATAGAAGTTGAGGAAAGAAAATCATTTTATTTGCATTAATTTTACCGAGCATTGAAATAGGAAGTGTTTTCCAATATTGAATATTCTTATGCAATTTATTAAGTAAAGGCAGGAAATTTGATTTAAATAAAGAAGTATATTTCTTGGTCACATAGATTCCTAGTATTTAAATTCATTCACTATTTTCATTCACTATTTTAAAATGTGATTGTTGCAATATATATAAATCCAGGTTCCATTATTGGCATAATCTCACTCTTCTTCCAGTTAATTCTATATCCCGAGAATAAACCAAATTGAGTTATAAGATTTAACAGGTTAGGGATGCTAATTTCTGGATTTGTAATATATAGTAATACATCATCTGCATATAGAGAAATGTTATTAACTGTATTTTTAGTATTATACCCATATATTTCTGGATGAGCTTGAATTCTTTCTGCTAGTGGTTCTATAACAAGGGCGAATAGTAACGGTGATAACGGGCATCCTTGTCTACAACCTTTGGATAAATCAATTTTTTTTATAACATTTGATTTGTCATTATTCTGGCTGTTGGATTGGTATATAAAAGCTTAACCCATGTACAAAACTTCTCACCTAATTGAAATTTTTCCATCACCAAAAATAAATAGTGCCATTCAATTTGATCGAATGCTTTCTCAGCGTCTAGCCGAGATGACGCTAATCTTCATTAGCTATTCGATTTGAGTATATAATGTTGAATAATCATCTCAGATTATAATATGAATAATGTTTTGGAATAAAGCCAGTTTGATCGGGGTGTATTAATTTTTAAATCACTAAGCTTAATCTGTGTGCTAACATTTTGGTTAAAAATTTCTGATCGATGTTTAATAGAGCAATTGCTCTATATGAACCTGGATCTTCAAGGTCCCTATCCGTTTTTGGAATAAGTATTATAGTTGATTCATTTAAAGTTTCTGGGAGTTTCTGTTGCATGAATGCTTGAGTTTATAATGTCTGTAGGCGTGGCGAGATCAAGTCATGAAATGTTTTATAAAATTCACTATATAAACCATCTGGTCCAGCGGCCTTTCCATTTTTTAAAGAATTAATAGATTCCTCAATATCTTTTACTGATATTTCGGCCCATAATAATTCCCTCTCTTTCAAATCTAAACCAGTAAGGTTACAATTCTGTAAGAATAATTCCATTCCTACAGAACCCCCTGCCATTTTGGTTGAATAAATTGTTTGATAGTATTGAGAGAATCTATCATTAATATCCTTGGGTAGTGTTAATATTTCTCCCGCATCTGATTTAAATTTTATATATTTGTTTTTTTCCCCTTCCTGTTTCCGGAGTTTGCGTGCCAGTAATTTTTGTGGTTTATCACCAAATTCAAAGTGTAACTGTTTAGTCTTTTGATAAAATTTTATGAATTGGTCTGAGTATATTTGAGGTTTAGCTTATATTTGAGAACAGCAATTTTATTATGGATTATATAGAAGGCGCGATTGCATTTTCCATATCTAATTGCCTTATTTTCCATTTCAATACCAGTTGTATGGCACGGTTCTCTTTATTACAAAAGGCTTGTGCGGAGATTAGCTCCTCGTATAAATGCTTTAAAATGTTTCCCAAAGAAGGGAGGCAGAAATTTCAGGGCAGTCATTTGTCTCAAAAAAACATATTTATCTGTTTGATAAATATTCATAACATGCTTTATCATTTAAAATTTGAGGATTATGTCTCCATTGTATCTGCTTGTCAGTCATACCACTTAGATTTTGATCATGAATGTTAAAGGAGCATGATCTGAAATTATAATATTATGATATTTCGAATTATAAGTAAATGGTATGATTTAGAATCTACTTAAAAAGTAGTCTATCCTTGAATAAGTTTTATGTACTGAAGAGTAAAATGAGTATTCCCTTCCGGTGGATTTCAATTCTCCAAACATCCTTGATATTGGTGGTATTAATATATGAGTTTTAATATTTCACTTGTTTTGGATTTTTGCTTTTCTTTGGTCTTGTTGATCAATCGAGATAGGAATCTAATGTACAATTTAAATCTCCACCAAAATCAAATGATGTTTGTGAGCTCCGGGATAGTATTAAGTATATTCCATAAAAAAACATTGGATTATCAAAATGGTCCATAACATTGAGAAAAAATCACTTTTTTTTTTAATAAATATCACCCACTTGGTATAATATATCTACCCATTGATGTCCGCTATATTGATATCAGTTTTTTAAAAGATATACCTTTACGAATTAAAATTGCGACACAACCTCTGGCCATAAGGGAAAATGAACTGGATATGTTTCAGCGATTCCATTTTGCTTTCAATCTATGTTGAGTGCGTCTTTTTAAGGATGAGTCCTCTGAAGAATGTTATAATCTGCTTTGAGTGATTTTAAGTGTGGGCTAATACCTTACCTCTCTTGATTGGCTCATTAACTCCCTGACATTCCAACTACAAAACGTAATTCCTTGACCCCCGTTTTTTCTATTTAAACGTGCCTTGCATCTTGCTTTTAGGGTGGTCTAAAAAGAGCAGATATAAGGTCAGTACCGTAGACCCGACCTTCCACCACGAACCCAGGACAGACGAGTTGTAAAATCAAATTCAAATAAATCCTCCTCTTACACATCTCCACAAATAATATTTGTAAATAAATTCGTTTAATATAGTAATTAAGTAAAAAATACAAAAAGTAAAAAAATAGAAAAATTAAATAAAATGTGAAAAGAAAGAAGAAAACTACATCTAAATTTAGTGTAGTTAGTACTAGCCACACTAACGTGGCTGTCCATCTAAAGACTTCCGTAGATTTAAAAAAAATTATTCCTAGCTCCATGCTTACAAAAAAAATTTGAATACGAGTAATTTACGGGATTATATTAAAACTATTTTGGCCCAGAGTAATTGGTAATCATATAGTGAGAGACTATTACTCTCTTAGTTATTATTAATCAAGTGTTAGTCTAATGTAGATAAAGGGTGAACATCTCAAATTCCTAATTAATAAGAAATCTATATTACAACTTTTTATTTGTTGTTAATTTTTATATTTAACATATCAACCTGTTTTTTAACTAATTATTCCAAATAATAATACCAAGTGTTTTTGAATGATTAGTAATTGTTAGTAAAAATTAGTACTAATTATTTAAAAAAGAATATGTCCATAACAGGAGGGACAGCACCATTGTCGTTATCAGCTTTCAATAGTCCTTGAATATAACGAATTAAAGTTCCATTTGTTCTCAGCAAGATGACGGTATTATATGTAAGTTATTCAATCCTCTCTCGAACCCACAATCTTCCTGGCATAAAACGCCAGTGCCTTTCTTGTGATCAAGTGAAAAAAATGTTCCTTCTGCAGATAAGTAACTCTCAGTCTTGCGGGGTACAGCAATCCATATTTCAAGTTGTCTATCTTCTTTAGAATCCCTCATGTCTCGTTGAATAACGCTCTCCATCTGGCCACTTCTGCAGGCTAATCTTGAAATATGCTTATTTTGTCTCCATCAAACATAAGATTTTTTGTGCCAGCAATTTTTTTCATGATATCCTCCAACACGTGATCGTATTGGACCTTCACTATCAGCTGCCTGGGGGGGGGGGCGTTCGAGTCCGAGCGACGTCCAAGAACTCTGTGTGCCCACCCTAATAAGGGCTTTTGGTCTAAATTCAAGACTTTTTTTTAATAAGTCTGCAGCAAAGTCACGGAGATCTTTATTTCCTTCTTTACCTTCATGAACGCCCACGATTCTCAGATTCTGCCTTCTCTGACGGCCCTCCAAGTCAATGCATTTTTCAGTTACTTTAAGCAGTAAATCTGATAAACGCTTGTTCTCTGCAAGGAGTGTCTCTGTTGTTACTTCCGGATGAGTTATGGCGTCAGCCTGTTTCTCCATTTGTTGTTGCATTGTAGTGAAGGTCGCTTTCAGATTATCATTAGTGTTGGTTTCATTCAACTTAATTTTCTCGTATACTTCATTATTTTTTAACACATAATTTTTTAACACATTTCTGTCAGTTACAATGTAACCTGTCACATCTTCCCACTCCCCACCCATTGCTACTTTCTGCAGGAACCACTTTCTCCATGACTCTGAGGTTTGCTCGTCTCTCTCCACCACCCCTGCCCAGGCACTTTTCTCTTCAACTGCAGGAGGTGTAACATCCGTCCCTACACCTCCCTCCCTCCCTCACTTCCATCCAAGTACTAAACAGTCCTTCAGGTGAGACGGAGACTTTGCCTTTGGCATTCGATGCCAATGGCATGAACACTGAATTCTCTAATTTCAGGTAACCTGCACCCCCCCTGTCCTTTTCTTTTTCTTCCTACATCCTGCCTCTTCCAACCTAGCGCCCCGAGCACACTGTCACCCTGTTCTTTATCCTCCCCTCCACCATACATTCCTCCCACTGGATCCCTGCCAACCCATTTTGCTCATACATCCCCTCCTTCAGTTCCCATCCTCCACCACCTCTCATTCATCAACTTCCTTTCCCAACAGGTTCCACAATCTGCACCCTTTGTTCTCAATTTATCACATCCCAGCCTTTGTAATCTCCACACTCGCCAACCCCACCCAGGTGTGTTATCTGACAATCAACCCATCTTCACCTGTATCCACCTATTGCTTACCAGCTCTTACCCTCACGTCACCCCACCACCTCTTTAGATTGGCTACTTCCCCTCCACTCTTTTAGTATAGATATAGAGTCTCCACCCAAAACATCATCTATCCGTTTCCCTCCCCAGCTGCTGCCAGCCCCACTGAATTCCTCCAGCTTCTCTCCTTTATTTGGTACAGACACCAGTATTTGAAGTCTCTTGTGCCTTCAAGTGCAAGTCATGGTGGAGTGGACAGAGGAAAATTGAGAAAGGGAAATTTGATTCCTGACATGATTACCTCCAAGAACAGAACTATACCTGTAGAATGCAATGTCTTCAATAGTCTTGAAATCGCTGCTTTCCCCTGCCTCTGCAAATGCACTATTAGGGATGTAAACAGGGAGAAGTTATTGCTGCTTGTACTTCAATATTAAAAATAAAGTTAATAATAGATCAGTATAAGATAGATGTTAAAGATTAGAAAAATATTCCTTCCTACCGATCAGTATAATATATTCAAAAGAAAACAGAATTTCTGCTTGGCTTCCAGATCATTCATAGAACCGTCCAGTGCATCTCATTGCTGATTAATAGATTTAATGTGGAATATTGTGGAATTTAAGAATAAGGAGTAAGCCATTTAGAACGGAGACAAGGAAACACTTTATCTCACGGAGAGTGAGTCTGTGGAATTTTCTGCCTCAGAGGGCAGTGGAGGCAGGTTCTCTGGATGTTTTCAAGAGAGAGCTAGATAGGGTTCTTAAAAATAGCGGAGTCAGGGGATATGGGGAGAAGGCAGGAACGGGGTACTGATTGGGGATGATCAGCCATGATCACATTGAATGTCGGTGCTGGTTCTAAGGGCCAAATGGCCTACTCCTCCACCTATTGTCCATTGCTTTTGAAGAATGGGTCTTACTCAAATCTAGAAATGCACGATATGGCAAACATATTTCTCACTCTATTTGAAGTTAATATGTATTTTCAATGCACTTGGTATAATGTGGAAGATATATCTGAACCTATTTGCATAAAATAAGTTGGTTCAATTCCGTCCTCAAATGTGATTCGTAAATAGTACTAAGTTTATGGAAGGATTGTACTTTATTTTAAATAATGAAAGAAAACTTTAAAAAACGTGTAAACTTTAAAAAAAAACATCAAAATACTATCTATTCCTCCATGCAATAGAGGGCACCATTCGATTAATTTAGACTATGGCAGCACACAGGTCTGAAGAAGGGTCTCGACCCGAAACATCACCTATTCGTTTTCTCCAGAGATGCTGTCTGACCCGCTCAGTTTCTCCAGCTTTTTGTGTCTATCTTCGGTTAAAACCAGCATCTGCAGTTCCTTCAATCCTACACAACATCAATCCCTATATTTCAACACCATCTTGCTGAATGGCCAAATTGTGAATGGTTCAGTCAGTTAATCAGCCAGATGGCTGTCTCTGTACAGTAATGCCCTGTAATTCTGCAAATGATCCACTCAAATTTGATGTAATTTGTTCAACACAGGAATTTGTTACCATGACAAGGTGTCACTTCATTTTCCTGTAACTACTCACTCCCTTGCCTTATGTTCTATTCAGAACCATTGTGTTATCAAGTTTTACGTGGGCCAGGTATACCTTTGTCAAGTTGTTCTCACCTTTACTCACTTTCCAGGTGTGCTATTTACAGAATTATCAAGATTGATATACAGGATCATAGAGTTGTACAGCTCAACACTGGACCCTTCAGCCCAACATGTCCTGCAGACTGTGATACCCATCTATAAAAATGTAGACTTACATTCATCTATAAAATGTAGTGTTACGATAAGCCCCATCTATAAAGTAAAAAAAGTAATTTCTAGTGACCAAGTGACAGTATTATTAAATGTAAATTGCACACTTTTCCAGTACCTGGCCTCCTTGAAACTTTCAGAGTGGATTTCCATCTTAGTTGATTCTGTTTCAATCTTCCTTGTGTCTTGCTAGTCTGTCAACATGGAGTCTTTTAACAGGTGGTTTGTTTACTGAATTTTCATCTGGCTCTATAGCAGCTGCCACTCTTTCTTTCTTTCTTTCTCTCTCTCTCTCTCTCTCTTGGCCAGTCCCCTCGACTTTGTTGGCCCATCACATGGATCCTGGGATACGTATTCATACGTTTCAGAAACAGATATTCAGGCCAAAGATCCGCTCGCTCTATGATCTTTGATTCAGCCTATCAAAATCCAATGTGATTTTCAGGGTAAACTGCAATTGCTTAACAGGTAAATTAGAGCTGATATGAGAGAGAAGGAACGCTGGTTCATGACTTCTAATGGGAATGTTATGCTATTTGGGGATGTTTATGCATTCATGCAATGCAATGCGAGATAATCTCTGGTGAAGAACCGGGTGACGTTTCGGTTCGAGACCCTTCTTCGGATTCAGAAGGAATGGATTACGGGGAGGATCGAACTGTGAGGGAGGACGGGCCTGACCTGCGGGGAGAGGGACGGGAGGACCGCGCAGCGCCCCATGGCGACGGGAGGACCGCGCAGCGCCCCATGGCGACGGGAGCCCCGCGAAAACGCGCGCAGCGGGAGAAACCCCATGGCGACGGGAGGACCGCGCAGCGACCTCGGCAGCAGCGCCCCCATGGCGACGGGAGGACCGTGCAGCGACCTCGGCAGCAGCGCCCCCGGGCGGTGGGAGGACCGCGCAGCGCCCCTTGGCGACGGGAGGACCGCGCAGCGACCTCGGCTGCAGCGCCCTCCGTCGGTGGGAGGACCGCGCAGCGACCTCGGCAGCAGCGCCCCCGGCGGTGGGAGGACCGCGCAGCGCCCCTTGGCGACGGGAGGACCGCGCAGCGACCTCGGCAGCAGCGCCCTCCGTCGGTGGGAGGACCGCGCAGCGACCTCGGCAGCAGCGCCCCCGGCGGTGGGAGGACCGCGCAGCGACCTCGGCTGCAGCGCCCTCCGGCGTTGGGAGGACCGCACAGCGCCCTGCCGGAGGCGGAAGTGACGGCGCGTGGTGTGGGAGCTAGGTGGCTGCCGCAGGGCCGCGGGTGGGGATGATGTCGGGCCCGGGCGGAGGGTCCAGTTACTTTTACCTTCTCTTGCTCGGCGCTTTTAGCCGGGTCAGCATCGCCGCCGAGGTGTCCAAATGGAGTATACCAGTTACGGAGGTAAGTCGGAGAAGAGACGCTCAAGGTGCGCAGAATACGCTAGAGAAGGGGCAGACGCGAAAGCGTTACGAGGTCGGGGATAGAGATGCACAGCTGCCTGGAGCAGGAGGGAGAGTTGGCGGGGATGAGAGACGCGGGGGGTGGGGGGGGGAGGGTTAGAGGTGGGAGGGTGTAGGGAGGGTGATGAAGAAAGGGGAGTTGGGAGAAGGGAAGGTTTAATTAAGTCATGTTTTGTAGAGTGACGCCATGTGGGTTGCTGCAGATAACATATGTTTCTGACTAGGTGGACACAAATTACTGGAGTAACTCAGTGGGACAGGCAGCATCTCTGGAGCGAAGGGATGGGTGACGTTTCGGGTCGAGACCCTTCTTCAGACCCGAAACGTCACCTATTCCTTCTTTCCAGAGATGCTGCCTGTCCCGCTGAGTTACTCCAGCATTTTGAGTCTATCTTCGATTTAAACCAGCATCTGCAGTTGTTTCCTACACATATATGTTTCTGACATGGATAACTCAGTGTATGGGCAATATTTAGCAATTGAACCATTACATAACCCAGGGATAACCTATATTATGTCTGGATTTGGTCTTTATTGGAAAATATATATAAAATCACCATAGAGGGAGGACAACAATAATTCATTAGACTGGCTCTGAGATGACTGGTTTGACATGAGAAGAGATTGAGCAGACCAGGAATGTATTCTTCCAAGTTTTGGAAAATTTGAAAATTCTTACAGGACTCGATAGGGTAGATATGGGGAGGATATTTCTGGCTGAGGAGTTGAGAACCAGGGATCATCAACTCAAAATGAGCAGCAGCCTGTTTAGAACTGAGATGAGATGATTATTCAGACTGAAGGTGGTGAATATTTTGGAATTCTTTAGCTGGGGGTCTGTAGAGGCTCGAATGATTTTATCTATCAAATACAAAGATCAATAGTTTTCTGGATATCAAGTCGAGTATTTAATTGAAATGTTCCAACAACGGAACAATGATATTCTTGCTATAAAGGAAGTAAAAGGATGTGGGCTAGTGTTAGAAAATGGAGCTGAAGTAACAGACCTGCCATAATCCTAAAGAATGGCAAGTTAGGCTGGAAGGGTTAGATGTTCTACTCCTGTTTCTTATGTTCTCAACAGTATAATAAATTCTGAAAATGCTGGGACGAAGGTCTCGACCCAAAATATCACCCATTCCTTCTTTCCAGATATGCTGCCTGTCCCGCTGAGTTACACTAGTATTTTGTGTCTTTCCCCCGTGTAAGCCAGCATCTGCAGTTCCTTCCTACACATTTTGTCCACAGTGGATGATATCTGATCCTTTTCTGGGAAGGGTACACAAAGAGTTGCCATTTTCCACGGCCTGCGATGTTCTCCCAAATCAATAGTGCAACTTCCTTCCTCGTTTACATTGAGCTTTTTCTGTCGTTTCCAATATCCACATAATTGGATAATGGTGTTATTTGCAAATATGTTGCCGTTTTTTTGATAACGTGATTAGCAGGAGGAACCAGACCATGTGGTGAATTTTCAATGCCATTTGAGAAGGTGCGTGCAAAATGTCACCTTGCATAAGATATCCACCCATTGTACTGAGCACTATGTATCTGCATGGATAGATGATTGGTAAACTGTCAGAAAATAATCTACCGGTCAGTTTCAGGTTGGTAAGCTGTATTAGTAAAGCGCTATAAGAAATCTTTTCTGGGCTCTAAACAACCTTATCTGTATTACTGACAGTTGAATGAAATAACAGTAATCTGTAAGGTGGATGCAAAAAAAGGTTCAAGATTTAGAGAGGGTAAGTGAATGGGTAGGTGGAGTATAATTTAGGAAATGCGATGCTATTCACTTTGGTAGGAAGAATAGAACAATTGATTAGTATTTCGACAATATATGGCCAAAGAATGAGGGTGTTCAGATAGACCTGAAGAGACTGATCAATCCAGCTTGTCGAGCTGCTGCCACAGCTTCAATGATCTGGGTTCAATCCTGACCTATGTGTAGAGTTTGCCGCCACCTCTCTGTGCTCCAGCTTCCTCCCAATAAAGATTACTGTGTGGGTCAGTAAGGTTAATTGACCCTCGTGTTGGTACATGGTAGGATTTTGAGATTGAGATGAGGGGATAGTAGAGAAAATAAAATGGGATTGAGGTAGGATCAATGCATTGGGTGTTTGATGTTCCATGTGTATTTAGGGGGTCAAATGGGTGCTGTGTAACTGATTCCAAGACGACTCAGTATCTGATTTGGAAAACGGCTAGATATTCCCGTACAAGAGCCACAAAGACAGCATGTAGGTACATGAAACCTAGTTAATAAGCCAAATGGAATGCCAATGTACTGCAATTGTATAAGGGGTTGAGGAAACCACAGTTGAGGTCTTGTTATTTAAGATATGTACTTGGCATGAAAGCAATGCAGACTGGATACATTAGGTTGATTCCTGGGATGAGTGAGTTGTCCATTTACGAAGGTCTGAGTAAATTTATTGGAAATTATAACATTGAGACATGTTGGAGGGGTCTGGTCATGTTTGCTGGGGACAAATCTCGAACTGGGGGGTGAATATCGGAATAGAAAAGATGCCCATTTGAGATGACAAAGAAGTTTGCGAATCTTTCAAATTTTGTATTGTAGTGAGTTGCTGCTGCAGTCATTATACCTGAAATCAGAGTCATGCTCTGCCGAAACCGATATGATAGTCCACTAGTGTAGGAAGGAACTGCAGATGCTGGTTCAAATCAAAGATAGACACAAAATGCTGGAGTAACTCAACGGGACAGGCAGCATCTCTGGAGAGATGGATGGTCCACTACGTCCACACCAGCCATCAATGACTATACTAATCCCATTTTCCAACAGTTGGCTCGTAGCCTTTCATGGAGTCGTATTCAAAGCTGAGAGAGATTTTTGGTCATGAGGGAAATCAACATTGTGGGAATCAGGCAGGAGAATGGTTGATCAGATTAGCGACAAACCAATTGTTAGGATGGGCCTGAGGTAGTTTTTGCCTGCCCCCTACTTATCAGGTTATTTGTCCAAATTAATGAGCTGGTCTCCAGTAATAGATTGTAGTAAATCGCCTCAAACTGACATAAGAATATAGGGAGACAAAAGGAATGAGGCAGCATCTATGGAGAGAAGGAATAGGCAACGTTTTGGGTCGAGACCCTTCTTCAGGCGAAGAATGCTGAGTCACCCGCTGAGTTTTTCCAGCATTTTTGCACTAAGTTCCTCTCCTTGATTTAGTCTTATTAATTCTGCCCTTTTCTGATTTTGCAATATTGCCTGCACTTGTTTGTAAGGATCTCCTTCCTTGGCTTGGGTTGTATTTTGTAATTCTTATGGCCCTGTCTCACGGTGCGAGTCATCCCACGAGTGACCCCAAGTGAAAGAAAAAAAACAGACTCGTGGTTATGTACAAGATTTCAAGTTTATGATCAAGTGTTTAACCGAGTTCCCACGGGTATGTCATTGCTGCGATGTTCCAAGTTCCTCTCCCGAGTTACCAAGTTCCTCTCCCGTTACTCTTGAGCCAACCGTGAATGAAGGTAAGTGTGTGAGGGTGTCCGGGTGCCGGCCGCAGCCGCTGTACTTTCACATCAGTTGCACATCAGATTGTTGGGAGAGGAAGCTCAGGGTTCGCCTCCTGAGCTGCTTTGGTGCCCAGGCGTAAGTTAAGGTGGAGGGTGGTTGGGGGTGGGGGGTGACAGACAAGGCTCTTGGGTGCTGGGATCATTCTCTGCGGGATGGTCTTAGTGCGGGAGACATGTGTAGGAGAGGTGTGCTGACTGCAGGCAGACACTTTGGTAGTGATTGCCCACCAGTCTCAAAAGCCGCTGTGTCTCCCTGCCCCTATGATAGCAGGGGGCAATCAAGCAGCACAATAGCCCCCTCCCCCTCCACGGCAACACAAAGGGCAACGATCCTAAGGCTTTAGGGCAGAAACAGCGGGCAGGCGACAATCACCCGCCATAACGCGAGAGAGATCATGCGCTATTGTAGGTCTCCTTTGCACATCGGTGTTTCTGTATTTCTCCATCTCATTGTTGGCCCTGACTGTCACCAACCCCACCCACACCTCTCTGCTTCCCGGCCATGTGTGTGACCCCTTCCCTCCCCTCTCCAGCTCCCCGCCCATTGCACCGGGCGCGGGGGCTTCGCACCGTCTTCATGTTGGCGACGATCCCAAGGCTTTAGACGGAAGGCAGACGCAACAAGCTGGAGTAACAACGCGGGCCAGGTAACATCTCTGGAGAAGGTAACGTTTTGGATAAGGGCTCGTCTTCTGAAGAAGGATCTCGACCCGAAAAAGTCACGTATTCCTTCTCTCCAGAGTTGCTGCCTGACCCTCCTGAGTTTTCTCCAGCTTTTTTGTGTCTATTGTTGAATGGGTGACGTTTTGGGTCGAGACCCTTCTTCGGACTGAAAATAAAACTTGCCTCGCTTGAAGCAGCTTGTAAATTAAAACGTAAAATCAAGAAATATTAAAGGTCGACTCATTTAATGTGCTTTATCCATTCACCTGGCCTATTGCTGTCCTCCCTCGTCCACCGTGAGCGCTGGACAACTCACCGGGTGCAAACCTCCGCTGCATCCGGGGCGGAGGGCGATGATCACCGGTAAGTAGAGGTGGCGGTCGGCCAAGCCCGGCTCCCCGCCACCGGGATAGACACCACCTACTGGAGTAAACTCAGCGGGATCTCTGGAGAAGTCTGAAGTAGGGTCTCGACCCGAAATCTCACCCATCCCATCTCTCCAGAGATGCTGCCTGTCCTTCGGAGTTACTCCAACATTGTGTGTGTCTATCTTCGGTGTAAACCAGCATCTGCAGTTCCTTCCCAATCCCACACTCTCGGCCCCGGGGGTGGATGGAGCATCACACGTGGACACATCCCACCCACCACCCCAGACTTGCCCCTTCGGCAGGTCTTTAACCGCGTCCTAAAGCCGTTCATTGAGACAGAGTGACGAATACGAAGCCAAGGGGCAGGCGCCTCAGTAATAAAGGACAAGTGGCAGATCATCGCAGAAAGGCCGAAGATAGACACAAAATGCTGGAGTAACTCGGCGGGACAAGCCGCATCTCTGGAGAGAAGGAATGGGTGGCGTTTCGGGTAAGTCTGAAGAAGGGTCTCGACTCCATTCCTTCTCTCCAGAGATGCTGCCTGGTCCGCTGAGTTACTCCAGCATTTTGTGTCTATCTTTGGTTCAGTCTTTACTCGAACGAACGAACAGATTATAAGAAAGTTCCCACGGTAGACTCACGAGTCACTAAGGTAAACGCACGGGGCCATTACGTTATTACAACGAGTTTAAATGTTTCCATTTTTAACTTGAACAGTTAATTTGACTCGTGGAAAAAATCAAACATGTTTGATTTTTTTCACGAGTTAACAAGTTTCCCGAGTACCTGCCGTTAGCGCCACGAGTCGATAAGTTGCTCGTGCGAGTTCCGACGTTCCCGCTACGTGATCACCACGAGTGAAAACTCGGGGTCACCCGTGGGCCAACTCGCACAGTGAGACAGGGGTTTAACTCTTTCTACCCCCATTCGTACTTGTCTCCCATTCTGTGACGCATCTTCTGTTATTTGCATTTATTTAAACAAGTTTTATATTATCATCTTTTGTTGACCAAAGCTGCACAAGTAGAACTCTTGCCTTTACATCTTGCAGTTCAACAAATACCGCAAGTGGCTGTAAATGTTACAAATATCACAAATGATTTAAGGAAGCAAGGAGGTAAACACAACCAGTCTTCATCAATAGAGCTGCTGTAGAGATGGTTGACAGCTTCAAGTTCCTAGGCATCCACATCACCAGCAACCTGACCTGGTTCCTTCTTACTGATGTGATGATCAAACACAACAACATATTTACTTTCTTCAGCATCAGCACCTCAAATAAGCTCTGAACTACATAGACTATCATTGTTATTATTACATATACACACTGAACTTTTTTTTCTAATTTATATTTACAATGTACTATGTTTACATATTCTGTTGTGCTGCTGCAAGTAAGAATTTCATTGTTCTATTTGGGACATATGACAATAAAACACTCTTGACTCTCTTGAGAAGATTCGGCAAGTCCATGAAGATTTTCTCGATCGTCTACATTTGCACTATAAAAAGTACTGTGATGAGCAGTATCTCAGCCTGGTATTGCAACTGCTCTGCTCTTGAGAACCTGAACTTGCAGAGAGTGGGGAAGACAACCCAGTCTTTTTATAGGTTTCTCACTTCCTTCCATCTAGTCCATTTTTATGTTGCATCGGGAAGACTTGAAGTTTTGTCAAGGATGTCTGCCACACCGGCCATTCCCTTAAGTCTCTTCTCCACCTTCTGACAGTTTGGATGAACAGGCTTAAGAACCTAACTTCTAAACCAATCACTTCTTTCACATCCCTTTCCCGAAGGTGCCACCATGTAATTTTACTCTTAACTCGACTCTTTTCAGTCATTTGGTTATTGTACTTAAATATTATTTTGCACTAATTGGATTTTGGACTATAATTTTTCACCCTTCTGTTTTGCACTTGTCATTGTATTTATTGTTATTTATTATTACTGTATGTATATTGTTTACGCTGTGAATTTCATGCGGACAAGGAAATTCACTGCACCCTGGTGTATAGCATGCAGGTACAGCAGGCAGTGAAGAAAGGAAATGGCACGTTGGCATTTATAACAAGAGGAATCAAATATAGGAGCAAAGGGGTCCTTCAGCAGTTGTACAGAGCCCTAGTGAGACCACACCTGGAGTATTGTGTGCAGTTTTGGTCCCCTAATTTGAGGAAGGACATTCTTGCTATTGAGGGAGTACAGCGTAGGTTTACAAGGTTAATTCCCGGGACGGCGGGACTGTCATATGCTGAGAGAATGGAGCAGCTGGGCTTGTACACGCTGGAGTTTAGAATGATGAGAGGGAGCTTCATTGAAACATATAAGATTGTTAAGGGCTTGGACACACTAGAGGCAGGAAACGTGTCCCCGATGATGGGGGAGTCCAGAACCAGGGGCCACATTATTTGAGAATAAGGAGTAGGCCATTTAGAACGGAGACGAGGAAACACTTTTTCTCACAGAGAGTGGTGAGTCTGTGGAATTCTCTGCCTCAGAGGGAGGTGGAGGCAGGTTCTCTGGATGCTTTTAAGAGAGAGCTAGATAGGGCTCTTAAAAATAGCAGTCAGGGGATATGGGGAAAAGGCAGGAACAGGGTACTGTTTGGGGACGATCAGCCATGATCACATTGAATGGCAGTGCTGGCTCGAAGATCCAAATGGCCTACTCCTGCACCTATTGTCTATAGGATACGATACAATATAACTTTATTTATCCCAGGAGGGAAATTGATCTGCCAAGTCCTAAAACACAAAATACATGAAACATGAAATTAAAGTGACGAGTGGAAAGGCTTGGAGGATGTGCAAAGATTGGGGGGGGGGGGGTGGATCTCAGTCTACCCCACGACAGAAGGGGAAGGAGTTGTACAGTTTGATAGCCACAGGGAAGAAGGATCTCCTGTGGTGTTCTGTCCTGCATCTTGGTGGAACCAGTCTGTTGCTGAAAGTACTCCTCAGGTTGACCAGTGTGTCATGGAGAAGGTGAACTGTATTTTCCAGGATGCTCCTCCTCTCCAAGACCACATCCCATGAACCCAACCGCCCCCAGACAGAGCCGGCCTTCCTGATGAGTTTGTTGATCCTATTAGCGTCCACATCCTTCACCCTGCTGCTCCAGCATGCGGCAGCGAAGAAGATGGCACTGGCTACTACCGATAGGTAGAACGACTACCGCATCTTACTGCAGACGTTGAAGGAGCGGAGCCTTCTCAAAAAGTACAGTCGGCTCTGTCCCTTGTACAGGGCCTCGGCGTTCCTGGACCAGTCCAGTTTACTGCCCAGGTTCGCTCCCAGGTAAACTGCACATCTACACCATTGATGGAGACGGGACAGGGATATTCCCCTCCTACTAAAGTCCACCACCAACTCCTTAGTCTTGTCAGTTTTGAGCTTCAGATATTCAGCTCACACCCACTCAACAAACTCGTATTCAGCTTCCCTCCCCTCACTGATGCAGCCCACAATTGCAGTCATCTGAAAACTTCTGCAAGTGGCAGGAGACTAAGTTTTTTTTTTAAATTTCTTTTTGTTAGAAGTAAGTACAGTAGTGTGGTACTTAAGTACCTAATATATACATACATATTTCCATTCTTGTACAACTTCGTACTTTTGATTTAATAATAAAAGAACAGTGAGAGAAAAAAGAAATAAAGAGTGTCGGAATAGATAGACAAGCGAGTAGAAACAGATAGCCAAAGAAATACAGGACCGAGATAAGAAGCTAAAAAGATTGAAAGAAAAGGAGAAAGTAAAGAAAAGAGAGATTAGGAAAGATCTACCTATTTCATATTTTTGCCCATCCGTCACCCGGTTCTAAACTATTTAATTTCTTATGTTGCACCATCTGCTTGTAAAAAGTTGATAAAAGGAGACCAAGTCTTTAAGACTAGGTCTACTTTGCCTAGTAGGAGGAATCTCATTTCTTCAAGGTGTAGCATTTCAGACATGTTTGAGATCCACATTTTGAATGTTGGCGTGGTGGCGTTTTTCCAAAATTTGAGTGTAAGTTTTTTTTGCTGTTATTTGACTGTAATTAAGAAAAGCTTCTTGGAATATAGTTAGTTTACTTCCCTCTTCCATTGATCCAAAGATAATCAGTTTTGTATTGGGGTTCAATTTTGTGTTAAAAAGTTTTGTGAAAATTCCAAAAATTTCATTCCAAAATTTATACAGTTTTATACAAGAGACAAAGGAATGTGCTATAGTGGCATTTTGAGTTAAACATTTGTCACAGATGGGGGAAACATTTGAAAATATTTTATTCAGTCTAGTTTTCGAATAATATAGTCTATGTAAAATTTTAAATTGAATTAGGTTATGTCTTACATTAATTGAACATTTATTTACATATAATAAAAAAAATTTCCCATCTATCATTCGGAATTTTTATCAATAACTCTTGTTCCCAGTCCCTTCTAATTGCCTCTGTCGTTGGTGTTTCTATATTTAGAATTGTATTATATAAGTAAGATATTAAATTGCTTGATTCCGCCTTTCTATTCATTCCTTCCTCCAATATATCTGGTTAAAGTTTGATATGCTTGTATATATTTTTTCAAATTATCTTGAATTTGAAGATATTTGAAATATTGATTACTTTTCAAATTATATTTTAGTTGTAATTGTTGGAATGATAAAAGTTTTCCCATTTCATACATATCTCCCATCGTTTTAATTCCTATTCTTTCCCATTGGATAAACGTTTTATCAATAATGGATGGTTTGAATGAAGGATTATTAGCTATTGGAGAAAGAAGCGATAATTTTCTTAATTTTAAAGTTAATTTTATTTGTTTCCAAATTCGTATTATACTGTGAATAATTGGATTCTTATATATTATGTTGTTCAGTTTCATCGGGGAAAGAAGGATCGCTCCTATATTATAAGGGGAACAATTCTCTTTCTCCATTCTTATCCAATCTACCTGTTGGGCAGAACTGTCCAACCAATAGATTATATTTTTAATATTCACTGCCCAATAGTAATACAATAGGTTAGGAAGTGTCAGTCCCCCTGATTCTTTAGATTTACACGTGTTTTTTTTTTTTAATTCTGTGTGATTTATAATCCCATATGAAGTTTATAATATCAGAGTCTAGTTTTTTGTAAGTATATTGGTATTGATTGAAATAGGTAAAATATTTGTGGTAAGAAGATCATTTTTATCGCGTTTATTCTGCCTATTAAGGACATCGGCAGTGTTTTCCAAAATGTAATCAACCCATTTAATTTAGTTAATAAAGGCATATAGTTTGCGTTGAGTAATGATTTATATTTCCTAGTGATTTGGATGCCCAAATACTTAAATTTTTCTGTTGTAATTCTAAAGGGGAATTTCAACAAATGTGTCGGCTCTTGAGGTTTTATCGTCATAATTTCGCTTTTGTTCCAATTTATTCTATATCCTGAAAAAGAACCAAATTCCTCTATTAAGTTTAGTATGTTTGGTATGCTAATTTGCGAATTTGTAATATATAGTAATATGTCATCTGCATGTAATTAAATTTTATTATTTGAGTCCATAAATATTCGGATGACTTCTTATACTTTCTGCTAAAGGCTCTGTCACTAATGCAAATAGCAGGGGCGATAGTACGCACCCCTGCCTATAAATATTTATCAAAGTAAGTGGAGTAGAATAAATTTCTCCCGTGACTATGACATACCTCCCCTCTTTATCTGCTATAGTATTCTTTAATTTAAATGGTATACTTTTACGAATGATAATAGCCGTACCTCTAGATTTAGAAGTAAATGAAGAGTAGTATGTTTGCCCAATCCAATTTGCCTTCTTATCTTATCTGTGTTTGATGTTTCAAATGCGTCTCTTGTAAGAAAATGATGTCACTGTTTAAGGCTTTTAATTGGGCAAAGATCTTATCCCTTTTAATTGGTTCATTAGCGCCCCTTATATTCCAACTACAGAACGTGATTCCTCCAGTTTTCTTTTGTTTATCGTCTTGCTTTATGAATCGTGTTAATACCTTTACTTCATATAGTGCAACCAAGAACCTCATAACTCTAGGTGGAGGATGGTCATCCCCAGCTGTTAAGTTTTGTTGGCATCTCCCCTTCAGAATAGACCTTGAAAAAGACCAGAAAGTGTAGTCGTGAAAAGATACTTAACAAACAAAAAGTGATATTATAATATCCAAAAATAAAGATATTATAATTAAAAACAGACCACCAACAGGTGGTAGAAAAATTCTTATTGACTTTCGTAGATGTTTTTATGTTTCGCTCTGCTCCCTTGACCAGTTATTATTAATTGGAAGAGAGAGCGATACAAAGTTCAGAAATATATATATAAAATAAAACGCACTCCAATAGATTTGAAATATATCTTCAAAGAGAAAAAACAAAATAAAAAAGAGTTTCCGAGTATATATTTAGATATAACAGTAATTATGTTAATTATATATCCATATCTATTGATATGCCTAGCTCTATTACAAGTAAGTCTCAAACTTTTGTATCAGACACCAGCAGGTTCCAAGGGGTTAACCAGATTCAGACCCTTGGGTAACTTCCAAGTGTCTGAGTCTCCTCCCCCCTCTTTGCATGCAATTTAGACTAAATCTACTATATCCATAATATTTGTTAGTTTGTTATTAGTACTTATCAATCATATTTAACTTGTTATTCTTATATTTAGCAAGTAATTAACATCATGAAATAAACATCAGACATTATTAAGCTATGCCTTAATATTACACAATTTTATTAATTATATTTTATGTTAGTATGTAATTATGTGTTTCTTAAATCATAAATTTCTATATACAAGTCCACTGATAATATTTTTCCATATTCTCAAGTTATTTTCCCCGCCACAATTTTTCTTCTTTGTCAATCCTTTGTTGAAGTGAAGCATAAAATCCGACCTTGAGTTAACATTCCAAAGATAAAATGCCTAGACAACGCCTCGAGGAAAGTTCTCCATCTTAACCAGAGCAGTATTTTTTGTATGTTAAAAAAAAAGAAACACAGTTCTTTCTTCGTCGTTTCTCATGATCAGTAGTCCTCCTTTGTGATACTTTGTACATAATTAAATGCCTCTTCTGGATCCGCGAATGCACGTTCAACATGGTTATAAGTAATTCTCAATTTCACGGGATATACTATCCCATATCTTACTCCCAAGACCTCTTTCAGTAGCCTTCTTGTGTTTGTAAACTTGTCCCCCTTTTCCATGACTTCAGCTGGAAAATCACGGAAGAATCTTAGTTTGTCTTCTTCAAACATCAAATTCATACCATATGGAATTTTTTTTCATAATTCCTTCCAGGGTTGAAATGTCATAGAATTTCAGAATAATCTGTCTTGGGGGGGCAGTTGGGTTTGCTTGAACCTTACGTCGGACCCGGTGAGCCATATCTATTCTCGGGGCTTCAGGCAGCTTAAGCACTTGTTTGAGTAAGTTGGCAGCAAACTCATGAAAGTTTTGCCCACTCTCCTTTCCTTCTTTTACTCCAACTATCCTCAGATTTTGTCTTCTTGATCTTGCTTCCAAGTCCGTACATTTATGCTTCATTTTAGCAAGCTCCCTCCCAGTGCTTTCTTGTTCCTTTTTTAGTCTCTTTATCTCCTTAGCCATCTCAGTTATCGTATTATCCATTCCTTTCATAGCCGCCTCAGTAGACTTTAACATTGCGTCCAGCTTTTTATTACAATCCTTATCAACCCGCTTAATTTTTTTGTTTAAATCCTCCTCAACCTCAATCACACATTTGGTTAAGTCATCAATTTTCCCCATCAGCGTATCATTACCTTGTTTAATTTTTTCAGAGAGGCTTTTGTCCAGCGCGACATTCCTATCTTGTATCACTTTAGAAATAACTTCAGTGACTGAAGTTAATAATATCTACACCATTGATGGAGACAGGGGACAGGGATATTCCCCTCCTACTAAAGTCCACCGCCAACTCCTTAGTCTTGTCAGTTTTGAGCTTCAGATGATTCAGCTCACACCCACTCAAGAAACTCGGATTCAGCTTCCCTCCCCTCACTGATGCAGCCCACAATTGCAGTCATCTGAAAACTTCTGCAAGTGGCAGGAGACTAAGTTATATCTGACGTCCGAGGTGTGGTTGGTAAACAGGAAGGGAGTGAGGACCATCCCCTGTGGGGCCCCTGTGTTGCTCACCCCCATGTCCGAGACACAGTTCTGTAACCTGACATATTGTGGTCATCCAGTCAGGTAGTTGGTGATCCAGGACACCAGTGGAGCATCCGCCCGCGTCTTTGTCAGTTTGCTCCCGAGCAGTGAGGATCGATCGTGTTAAAAGCACTGGAGAAGTAAAAAAACATTACTCTCACAATGCTTCCCGGCTTATCCAGGTGAGCATAGGAACGATGGAGCAGGTGGATGATGGTGTCCTCAACCCCCATCTTTGTTTGCTAAGTGAACTGCAGGGGGTCCGGGTAGGGTTTAACCAGGGGCTGCAGGTGAATGAGCACCAGCTTCTCCAGGGACTGTATTGATGTGTGAAGTCAGTGCCGGAGCTGGGGCGTGTCCTCTTTGGTACAGGAACCAAGCAGGATGTCTTCCACATCGCAGGAATCCTTTCCAGGCTCGGGCTACAGTTGAACTTATGCTGGAGTACTCCACACAACTAGCTGGCAAACACCTTGAGTACCCTAGGGCTGACACCATTGGGACCCGTGGCTTTGCCTGGGCGAAGGCATGACAAAGCAAGGGCAGAGGAAATGGACCAGGGGGTTGAGAAAGGAGAGTCTGTTCGGGTGCGGGGGTGGGGGGGAAGAAAGGCCCCACCATCAAATCTATTGAAAAACAAGTTTAGCTCGTTGGCCCAGTCCTGACTGCTTTCCCTCCCCAGGCCTTCGTGCTGCTCCACACATCCCTCATGTTGTTCTGCTGCATTTTTCACCTCCAGCTTCCTCATGCAGTTGTCCTTGCCCAGTCTTAGTATCGCCTTCAGGTCTTTCTATACCCATTTCACCTTCCCCCCCCCCCCCCCGTCACCATTCCTGGCTCTCTTCTGGTTGAGAACGGCCTTTATGTCACTGGTGGCCCAGGGTAACTGTTGTTGGGGTAACAGTGTACAATTTCCTCAGGGACAACGTTATCCACACAGAACTTTATGTAGCTGGTAACACAGTCCGTAAGTCCACCATTGTCCTCTCCATGGGAATTACAGAGTGTGTCCCAGTCTGTGACCTCAAAACAGTCATGCACTGCAGAGGCCAATACACTACTCAGAATCTGATGTGATAACTGCTGTGCTACGTTTATTTTTTGTCTCAATCCCTTGGGGTTATTTACACCTCTGCTGTACAGGATGCACTGAGCAAGGTGAATGAGCACAAAGCTGCCGGCCCCGATGGCATCCCCGGGCGGGTGCTCAGGGCATGTGCTGGACAACTATCCCTGGTCCTCACTGACATCTTCAATCTGTCACTGGCCCAGGGTGTCGTCCCCACTTGCCTCAAGACATCTACCATTGTGCCAGTGCCCAAACAATCAGCGACAGGGAGTCTCAATGATTTCCGGCCAGTGGCACTCACCCCTGTCATCGCAAGTTGCATCGAGCGGTTGATCTTGGTTCACATCAAAGCCAGCCTCCCCCCCACACTGGACCCCCCCCATCAGTTTGCCTACCCCGGACCAATAGGTCAACAGAAGACGCCATATCTGCGGCCCTACACTCTGCCCTGACCCACCTGTACAGCAATAACACCTACATCAGGCTGCTGTTCATCGACTTCAGTTCCCCTTTAACACTGTCATAACCCGCTAGCTTGATCACCAAACTCAGCGTCCCTTGGCATCTCCACTTCCCTCTGCAATTGGACACTGGATTTCCTCACTAACAGACCCCAGTCTGTTAGGATCAACAACCTCACCTCCTCCACTATAACACTTGAACACTGGCGTGCCACAGGGGCTGTGTGCTCAGTCCTCTCCTCTACTCTCCTCTTCACCCATGACTGCATTCCCTAAGTTTATCTCCAACGCCATCATAAAATTTGCCGACGACACCACGGTGGTAGACTGATCAGCAATAACGATGAGTCAGCCTACAGGAGGAGGTCCACACCTGACAACCTGGTGTGCCAATAACAACCTCGTCCTCAACTCCCAAAAGACGAAGGAGATCAATATCGACTTCAGGAAGAACAGAGGGGGCAGACACACCCCCATCCATAAATAAACGGGACTGAGGTGGAGCGGGTCTCCAACTACAAATTCCCTCGGGGTACACATCTCGGAGGATCTGTCCTGCTCCCTCAACACCTCCAAGCTGGTCAAAAAGGCGCAGCAGCGCGCCGTTTACTTCCTGAGGAGGCTCAAAAAAGCCCACCTGTCCCCCCCTGATCCTGACCACTTCTACCGCTATAATACCATCGAAAGCATCCTGACCACCTGCTTTACAGTAAGAGGTGGTACAGCAGTTGCACCGTAGCATGACAGGAAGGCACTACAACGGTGGTGAAAACCGCCCCGCACATCATCGGTGCCCCGCTCCCCCCCCCCTGCTTTTGGATGCCCTCCACCGAAAACGTGTCTGAGACGGGCTGGGAAGATCATCAAGGACCCCTCCCAAAAACCCTAACCATGGACTGTCTGCCCTCCTACCATCGGGGAGGCGGTACAGGAGCCTCGGGTCCCGCACCAGCAGGATGAGGCGTAGCTTCTACACAATAACACCATCGCACTGCTGAACCAGGAGTTCCCGCCGATAGATTCCCACATCTGTATTTATTTATCTGTATTTATCTAAACATTGCTATCACTACGTACTGACACTAAACTGCATTTTCGTTGTACCCATACTTGTATCTGTGCAATTACATTAAATTTGAATTGAATTGAATCTAATTTTTAAATTAATGACTTTATTCATCTTCTCTACTTTAAACCCAAGCTGTCCTGAGTAATGTTGGCTGTGGGCTGTCCTGTTTAACCACTTCAGTAATGTGATATGGGTGTACCCAGTCCTGTTAGTTTGCATTATCTTCAAGATTTTACGTTTTTGGCATTAATTATATTTGCTTTTAATGTTTCTGCTTGAAATAGAGTCAGAGAGTCATGTAGTTATAGATCAATACAGCATGGAAATAGGTTCTTCAGCCCAATTTGGTCCATGCCAACCAATTTGGCATACTGGGCTGGTCCCATGTGCCTGGATTTTGCTCATATCCCTTAAAACTCTTCCTTGTCCGGTTTATTGTCCAAATATCTTTCAAAAGTCGTAATTGTATCTGCTTCCATAACTTCCACGATCTCCACGTATTGCATCAATTTTCTTTTGTGCTTTCAAGAGAATATATGCAAAAATAATTACGTGTACTTCTATATTTGCAATTGCACAAAGTACTCGCGACTATGGTGTTTTCTCGTTCTTTTTTTCTTGTATTTGTACTCTGTCCCTATTTATAGAATCCAAAATGCACTTGGGCTTTCTTATTGCATGACCTAGCTCACTTTTTTTCTACTGGAAACAGTGTTTCTTTGTGTATTTTCATAATTGTTGCCAAAGTGAAGAATTTGCATTAACACATTACAGTTGCATTCCCAGGATTTTGTGCAGCCCATTAATCATTATTGATATCATGAGTGTTGTAGAGGTGCATTGAGCAATTTGGAAACCTCGAAATAAATTGGAATACATTTAATCTGTTTGGAATGCCCATACATGAATGAACAGAAGTCAGGAAACTTGTGGAAAAACTTATTTTTAAAAAAAGTGACATGGGAAGTTTATTTAGTTGAGTTTTATTGTCACATGTACCGAGGTACAGTGAAAAGCTTTTAGTGGCTGCTGCTAACCAGTCAGCAGAAACAATACATGATTACTATCGATCCGTTTACAATGTATAGATACATGATAAGGGAATAATGTTATTAGGTGCAAGGTAAAACCAGAAATGTTGCAGTAAGAGTGTGGAATTTGTAAATGAGTTTGATCTGCTTCTGAGGCTAGCACAGAAATAGACACCTGGGTTGGGCACTGTAAATGGGTCCTAGACGCTAAGAACTCGTTTTGGCAGGTCCCGTGGACAAAGCGTCTTCTGACCTGACCGACCTTCGCCACAAACCCGTTCGGCAGATTCAAGTTCCTGCGAATGCCATTCGGCATCAATTCTGCTAGCGAGGTTGGTTTTTCCAGCAGACGATGGAGCAATTATTCGCGCACCCTGCCATGTGCCATCATCGTGGATGATATCCTGGTTTACGGGAAGGACCTTGCCGAGCACGACCTGAACCTCCCGCCGCGTCCTGGATCGCGCGCGCGACAGGCGAACCTGAAGCTGAATCCCAAGAAGTGGCCGGTTTCGTGTCTCAGAGGTCACGTATGTTGGACATGTTTTCACCCCTAACGGACTAAAGCCCCGACCCCTTGAAGGCAGCTGCCATCCTCCGAAATGGCACCCCCACCGACGTGCCAGGTCTGCAACGATTCTTGGGCATGGTGAACAACCTTGGCAAGTTTATACCAAACCTCGAGTGACTGAGTGCGTCCCCTGCGGCACGCTGACAAAAAAGTATATTCATCGCCTGGTCCTGGCTCCATATCACCAGCAGGGCTTTTGACCGCCCACAGTCCCGAAACTGATTAGCACTCCGACTTTGGCGGTTCTTCCGACGGTGGGTCGCCCCATCACCGTCACCTGTGGACGCTTCCAAGTTCGGTCTGGTGCGCCTGCCTACAGTCTGTCATGGAAACGTCTGCATCCCGTCTCCTATGCCTCCCGCATCCATGACGGACAACCGAGCAGCGGTACCTTCCCCCCCCAAGTAATCGAAAAGAGCTGCTCGCCGTGGTGTTCGGCCTGCACCAAGGTTCAGAGACTTCCTGTACTGCAGCAGATTACGGTCCGAAAAACCGACACCAGCCACTGTGACAATCTGAAACAAAGCCCGATTCACACGCTGTCCCCTGCCAGGCTGCAGCGTATGATGCTGCAGCTCCAGCGCTTCGACTTTGACATAAATCTACAAGAAGGCACCGAATGCACATTGCGGACCCACCCTGTCGCGAGCCCCCGCGTAAACCGTCCTGCGCTCGCCACCCCCTACGAAACAGAGACTTGCTCGTACTGTGCGGTAACTTATTCCCACCAAGCAGCTACAGGTTTTTGCCGAGCACAACCCGCTGCCGATCCGGCCTTGCAGCACTTGCATCGGTGATTAAAGCAGGGTGGCCAACAAAGCGCTCCGCCGCAGCCATCAGAAGCACAGCCTTTCTCCGGTCCGCGACAACTGCGGTGCTCCAGGATGGCGATATCGTCAAGGACATATAGTTGTGGTCCCGTCCTCCCCTGTTTGAACGTTTTACTTTTGTGCAGCCCACAGCGGAACACCCTGGGGTCCGATGCAACTCTTGCCCACCGCTCAGTGCCAATCTATTGGCCTGGAATGGCCAATATATCCGAGACAGAGTTTCTGCCCTGCTCCACTTGCAACAGTCTTGCGCCCGCACCACACGACAGCCCCTGCTGCAACAGCCCGCCCCTGCTTTGGCCTGGTCCTCGCTGGCTGCCGACATTTTCGAGTGGCGTGTAAACCACTCTACCTTGTCCTGGTCCACTCGTACTCCAACTGGTTATTTTTTTTTTTTCGAATGGATTTGCTGACATCTCTCACTCGGAGATGTGATCAACCGCATAGCTCGGAAACACTCTCCACTTTTGGGACCCCGGTCAGGCTGCAGACTGGACAACGGCAGGCAGTTTACAAGCGAGAATTCAAAAGCTTTTGCCGAACAAGTGTAACTTCGTGAATTTCACCAGCAAGCCAGAGTAACCACAGAGCAACGGCCTAGCAGAACGGGCCGACCGCAGCGCCAAGCTTCTCTGATGGAAACAGGCGCGACTATCCAATCTGATTTGTATTGGATCTCCTGAACCTCAGGAATGTTTCCATGGATCCGGCCATGGGGGTCCCCTGCTCAGCTTCTGATGTCCAGAACTACCAGATCACCGTCCCGATTGCCCAGCGCCAGCTGAACCACGGGTGGCTGGTAGCCCGCCCTCCGTGCAGAGGCGAATTCAAGAAAAATCATGACATGCCAGCGTCCGTTCCCCACATCGTCGTAGGCAGACCACTTCGATCCTCCTGTTGCCCGACAGGTTGTTCGTTGCAGACGCGCCTGTGGTCACTACCGGTCTGCCACCGTGTTTGGGGTGCCGACTCAACCCTCGTTCTTATCTTCTGGTCTCGACTGTGGGTTTCACATCTACCGAAGAAGCCGACAAACACCTGCTTGCGGTTAATGTGTCCACAGAGCCGCAGCCCCCTGGGCCCTATGCCCCCCACTATCCTATCAAGCAGCCGGCTGCCGCCCCGGCTGTGTTACCCCTGCATCCCTCGTCCCCCTCGCGGCAAGCCTGGTTTCCCCTCTGGCGCGGGTCCCCCTGTTGCCGATAGCGGTTCTCCCTCACCTGTTTCTCTCTTCTCACCACCACCAATGCCCTTCCCTGGTTCCCCGGCTGCCTTGCGTCCTCCTGCTTCTTCTGCTCTGTTTCGGGGGATGGGAGACATCCGTACGCGCGTCGGGCAGGATCATAAGCCGTCCTGTCGCTACGGCGATTTCGTTTAATTCTGCTGTTAAATTCGGATTGTCGTGACAAACAATCTGTTTTTTTGAAGGGGGGGGGGAGGGGTGGGGGGGGGCAAAACA